>JALIGW010000018.1:13686214-13742877 GCA_023053685.1 Diadophis punctatus similis
AGTGCGTCTTATGGTCAGGTGCGTCTAATGGAACAACAAATACGATATACATTTTGCAAACCTTATTGTGTCCGAATCTTTCTAATAGGGCCTGGAGGTGATCGAGTCGACAAACTTGAAGTATTTTACCAAGGAAATGACGGCCGAATTCTACGCGTTGAAGGGGATGTTTTTAGCGCAGATTAACAAGTATGTACGCCGGGTGAAATACGACAGCAGCAACCTCTGAAAATATGTGTAAACAACACACAGGCTGGGATTCGGAGGCTTGTTTGGTTTTCTTCATTTCTCAAAGTTCTGTGTGCCAAGCGAGAACTTCAGCGTAGGCAGTGAATAGTAATAATAATAATTACTTGCACCCTAGACAGTATTGCAGGAAGATGGAGGGGTCCAGCCCACTTCTTCGTTTAGCCTTTTACTTGTGTTTCAGAAGTTAAAATTAGATGTGATGGAAGAATAATTTGTTTCCCTTCTTTATTCTTGGAAAACAGCTTTGACGGAAAGGGTTACGAAAGAGACACCAAGTTAATCTCTGTCCTGAGTAATTAATACCAACCCTTTAAACGGTTAAATCTCTAAGTAGATTGCTGATGGAAAGGTGTTTATTTGTTTATTTATCGAATTTGTACGGCTGCCCATCTCACACAGAGAGATGGGCAGCCATCTTAAGAAAACAAAATACATAAAGATCAAATACAGAGACATGAATCATTTAGATTGAGAATAAAAACAAAGGGTGACCCCCATATAGAAAGTCCATCGGTTAAAAAGCCAACAGGCTCTGGTCAGCCATGGGGGTCTCCGAGCTTGTTGTCCAAGCCATGTTTTTTTGAGAGCTTTCCGGAAGGCTCAGTAAAGTTTAGGCCAGCCTCACCTATCCCAATGAAATGTTTTCTAAAGATATTACAGGAAATAATAAGAGAGCCGGTTTTAGTCTAGTGGTTAGGCACCGGGTTAGAAAGCGGGAGATAGTGAGTTCTAGTCCTGCCTTAGGCATGAAAGCCACCTGGGTGACTTTGTGTCAGTCACCAGGAGACAGGGAGTTCTAGTCTTGCCCTAGGAATGAAAGCCAGCTGTGTGACTTTGGGCCAGTCACCAGGAGATGGTGAGTTCTAGTCTCGTCTTAGGCATGAAAGCCAGCTGGGTGATTTGGGCCAGTCACCAGGAGATGGTGAGTTCTAGTCTCGTCTTAGGCATGAAAGCCAGCTGGGTGATTTGGGCCAGTCACCAGGAGATGGTGAGTTCTAGTCCCGCCTTAGGCATGAAAGCCAGTTGGGTGACTTAGGGCCAATCACCAGGAGACTGGGAGTTCTAGTCCTGCCTTAGGCATGAAAGCCAGCTGGGTGACTTAGGGCCAATCACCAGGAGATGGGGAGTTGTAGTCCCACCTTAGGCATGAAAGCCAGTTGGGTGACTTTGGGCCAATTACCAGGAGACTGGGAGTTCTAGTCCTGCCTTAGGCATGAAAGCCAGCTGGGTGACTTTGGGCCAATCACCAGGAGACTGGGAGTTCTAGTCCTGCCTTAGGCATGAAAGCCAGCTGGGTGACTTAGGGCCAATCACCAGGAGATGGGGAATTCTAGTCCCACCTTAGGCATGAAAGCCAAAAGGGTAACTTTGGGCCAATCACCAGGAGACTGGGAGTTCTAGTCTCGCCCTAGGCCTGAAAGCTAGTTGGGTGACTTTGGCCCTATTGCTCGCTCTCTGTCCAACCCACCTCACGAGGTTGTTGTGGGGAATTTAGGTGGAGGAAGTTGTGTTGGATATATTTGCCACCTTGAGCTATTTGTGAAAATAATAAAGGCGGGATACAGATAAATAAAATAAAAATAACTCCTGATAATAGAGGCTGGAACTGCGCTTTGCAGCCTGCCGATTTTCCAATCTAGGGTTTGCTGGCTTATTTGTTTAATTAAAAGAACTTTTGAAGAAAGCCAGCTCAGCTCTTTGTACACCCATTCCCCTCTCCTTACATCTTTGTGGAAAGACAACCCATCTTTCCTTTTTTTTCACTTCAAAACACCTTGTGGCCTGCTTCTATGTTATCAAAGTTTTTCAGAATCTGTCCCTCATTGACCAGAAGCAAAGTTGAACAACCCAGCTGCTGTGGCTTAGAGGTAGAGCTCTTGCCTCACAATCAGGAGGTTGTGAGTTCTATCCTACGTACAGGCAGATGTAGGACCCCCTGCTTGGGCAGGGGGTTGGACTAGATTACCTGCAAGGTCCCTTCCGACTCTGTTTAACATTCAGACCATGCTATTTGCAGTCCTTGAAGACAAAAGACTGTAAAACTGGAGGGAAAAACAAAACAAAACATCGCAATTGCACAGGGTCGAGGCAATCCGTATCCTCTCTTGGGAAAACAGAGAATTTTAAATCAGGAAAAGGCCAATTAGTTGAGCCAGACAAGTGCGATAACCTCTTTCCTTTTAAACCAGCCCGTGAGCGTGTTCAGACGTTTCCTCTGCGGAGGAAGTGCAGTTTAAATAATTTATATGACCTGCTGTCTGTCAAGGTTTGGGGCAAGATATAATCTTCAAACATCACTTCACCTTGTCTCTTGTCAAAAGAGAGAGAGAGAGAGGGGGGGGGGGGGGGAGGGAGAGAGAGAGAGAGAGAGAGAGAGAGAGAGAGAGAGAGAGAGAAAGAGGAAAGAAAGAAAGAAAGAAAGAAAAAGGAAGGAAGGAAGGAAGGAAGGAAGGAAGGAAGGAAGGAAGGAAGGAAGGAAGGAAGGAAGGAAAAAAAAAGGGAAAAAACCCTACATACAGGGAACCGGAGATCTGGTGTTTTCTATTTCATATTGTCAAGATGTTCGCTAAAACCTAGATTGAGTTGTGATCCTTGGCTAGCCTGCGGAAGAACCAGGATTCGGAGTTTATTCGGAGAGAAGGCTCGCTCAGTTTGCCAGCTGCTCAGCACTAGAGACTCGGGGCGATTAAAGAGTTATCAAAAGTGTTTGTGATCGAAAACCCCAGACGGGAGGCAGAAATGGAAGCAGCAGCAGTAGCAGCAGGTTGAAGACAAATCCAGTGGTTTAGCCGTCAAAAGGAGAAATACAGCCGGCCATTTATCAGCTGCTTCTGGAATAAGTTGTACGGCTTTGCAAGAGAGTGGGACGCTTGAAAGCCGTTAGCCGGAAAGGAGAAGATGAAGAAGACGGAACTGAGTTAATACCGAGGCTAATTAGCTCTTTAATAAGCTATTTGACAGGGCTATTTTGCATTTGGTGATGTGTTTCACCCAGTCTCATCCATTTTTTTCTTTTTTTTCCTGCACAGGAGACAAATTCCTTGTGTGTGTAATCACTCTTGGCCAAAGAAACCTGTTCTGTTCTAGTTCTAATTCTAATTCTAATTCTAATTAATTCTAATTCTATTCTACTCTACTCAACTCTATTCTATTCTACTTTACTTCTACTTGCCTCTCCTCTCCTCTCCTCTCCTCTCCTCTCCTCTCCTCTCCTCTCCTCTCCTCTCCTCTCCTCTCCTCTCTCCTGTCCTCTCCTGTCCTGTCCTGTCCTGTCCTCTCCTCTCTTCTCCTCTTCTGCATTCTCTTCTGCATTCTCTTCTGCATTCTATTCTATTCTATCTGTTCTGTTATTCTGTTCTATTCTGTTCTGTTCTATTCTATTCTATTCTATTCTATTCTATTCTATTCTATTCTATTCTATTCTATTCTATTCTATTCTATTCTATTCTATTCTATTCCATTCTATATTATGCATTATTCATTCATGCATTCATTTTGTCATGTTTATGTAGTGTATATCGGAGGTGGTGACCCTTTGAGAGCTGTGTACAACGAAATTTCATTTCAATGTATGCCGATTAGTGTACATTCAAAGTGACACTAAAGTTATTCTAAGTCTAATCGCAGTTGTAAGTGAAAGTCTGTCTATAAATTGTGTGGCTTCTGATGCCAGAGACAGCAGGATGTGGGAACTTGGGTTTTTGTGTGTGTGTGTGTGTGTGTGTGTGTGACATTTTGTTATTTTTCAAGCCTGGGAAACGCAACAACAATTGCTGGGCTATTTGAACTGGCTTGTTCCACCCTTGTCTTCTCCCGTGTTGTTGGCTTAATGCGCAGCAAATAACCTTCCCCTCTGTGATCTTCCCCCAGGTCTGAAGAAGCCAACAAGGCGTTCTCGGCGGCTGTGCAAATGCACGATGTGTTGGTGAAGGCTTGGGCCATGTGGGGGGATTACCTGGAAAACATCTTTGTCAAGGAGCGACAGCTGCACCTCGGGGTCTCCGCGCTGACTTGCTACCTCCATGCCTGCCGGCACCAGAACGAGAGCAAATCCAGGAAGTATTTAGCCAAGGTGAGTGTTTTCTTTTGGAGGAGAAACAGCCTTGAAGGAGGGATGTGGGCACTTCCTTTCTTTGCAGAATCCTTGCTGACCTCAGAAGGATGGAAGGCTGACTCAACCTTGAGCCGGTCAGGATCAAACCTCCTGGCAGCCGGCAGGGTTAGCCTGCAGTACTGCATTCCAACCACCGCGCTACCACAGCTAATCAGTAGCTCTTAGACTTATATACCGCTTCACAGTGGTAGGACGCGGTGGCTCGGTGATTAAGACGCTGAGCTTGTCGATCAGAAAGGTCGGCAGTTCAGCGGTTCGAATCCCTAGCGCCACGTAACGGAGTGAGCTCCCGTTACTTGTCCCAGCTTCTGCCAACCTAGCCGTTCGAAAGCAAGTAGCAAAATAGGGACCACCTTTGGTGGGAAAGTAACAGCGCTCCGTGCGCCTTTGGCGTTTAGTCATGCCGGTCACATGACCATGAAGACGTCTTTGGACAGCGCTGGCTCTTCGGCTTAGAAACGGAGATGAGCACCGCCCCCTAGAGCCGGAAACTACTAGCACTCATGTGCAGGGGAACCTTTACCTACCCCATACTGCATTCTAACCACCGTGCTACCACAGTTAATCAGCAGTAGCTCTTAGACTTATATACCGCTTCACTGTGCTTGACAGCCCTCTCTAAGCGGTTTACAGAGTCACCATGTCGCCCCCAACAATCTGGGTCCTCATTTTACCCACCTCGGAAAGATGGAAGGCTGAGTCAACCTTGAGCCGGTCAGGATCGAACTCCTGGCAGCCGGCAGAGTTAGCCTGCAATACTGCAACCTTTTACTTCTCATTTTGCGATTTGTTTCAGTCCCAGAGTTGCGGGTGCTCCATCACTTGAGGTTTTTGAGAAAAGATTGGACAGCCATTTGTCCAGGATGTAATAAGCTCTCCTACCTTGAGCAGAGGGTTGGACTAGAAGAGCTCTAAGGTCCCTTCTACCCCTCTGATTCTGTGATTCTAGGTTCTTTGGCTCCTGAGCTTTGATGACGACAAGAATACGTTGGCCGATGCCGTGGACAAGTATTGCATCGGCGTCCCTCCCATCCAATGGCTGGCTTGGATCCCACAGCTCTTAACCTGTTTGGTCGGATCAGAAGGAAAACTCCTCTTGAACCTCATTAGCCAGGTACAGAGGTGGAGGAAGGGAAGAAAGGAGGCGCCATCGGATGGGTAGCGTTCTTGAATGGTTAGCGCCCTGGAAATAAGGATAAATTTCTTGAACAGGGGAGCATGTGTGCCTGAACCCCTAAAATGCAATGCACACGTGTGAGCATGCCCCCCTGCACATGCACCCCCCTGCATATTCTATTTTCTATTCTATTCTATTATTCTATTCTATTCTATTCTATTCTATTCTACTCTATTCTATTCTATTCTATTCTATTCTATTCTATTCTATTCTATTCTATTCTATTCTATTCTATTCTATTCTATTCTATTCTATTCTATTCTATTTTCTTTTATGTACACTGAGAGCATATGCACCAAAGACAAATTCCTTGTGTGTCCAATCACACTTGGCCAATAAAGAATTCTATTCTATTCTATTCTATTCTATTATTATTCCTATTCTATTCTATTCTATTCTATTCTATTCTATTCTATTCTATTCTATTCTATTCTATTCTATTCTATTTTCTTTTATGTACACTGAGAGCATATGCACCAAAGACAAATTCCTTGTGTGTCCAATCACACTTGGCCAATAAAGAATTCTATTCTATTCTATTCTATTCTATTATTATTCCTATTCTATTCTATTCTACTCTATTCTACTCTATTCTATTCTATTCTATTCTATTCTATTCTACTCTACTCTACTCTACTCTACTCTACTCTACTCTACTCTACTCTACTCTACTCTACTCTACTCTACTCTACTCTACTCTATTCTATTCTATTCTATTCTATTCTATTCTATTCTATTCTATTCTATTCTATTCTATTCTATTCTATTCTACTCTACTCTATTCTATTCTATTCTATTCTATTCTATTCTATTCTATTCTATTTTCTTTTATGTACACTGAGAGCATATGCACCAAAGACAAATTCCTTGTGTGTCCAATCACACTTGGCCAATAAAGAATTCTATTCTATTCTATTCTATTCTATTCTATTCTATTCTATTCTATTCTATTCTATTCTATTCTATTCTATTCTATTCTATTCTATTCTATTCTATTCTACTCTACTCTATTCTATTCTATTCTATTCTATTCTATTCTATTTTCTTTTATGTACACTGAGAGCATATGCACCAAAGACAAATTCCTTGTGTGTCCAATCACACTTGGCCAATAAAGAATTCTACTCTATTCTATTCTATTCTATTCTATTCTATTCTATTCTATTCTTATTCCTATTCTATTCTGTGGTGAGAGGAGGCCAGTCAGATCTCAGATTTATATAAAATCCTCTGCACAATCATCATGCGAACCTTTGTTTCGAGAGGAACCTAGCCTTTCCAACGCCCCCTCCCCTCCCTTCCTCTCTCCCCCCTCCATATAAATCATTATTCATTGATTTCACGGAGTCAAAAAAACTAGATGTGAATCAGTGGGCAGATCGCCGTATCACAATACTTCGGAGACGGCCGTTGAATTTTAACGCGCACTTCGTTGGTTTTTTTCACACAATAGGTTGGGCGTGTCTACCCTCAAGCGGTTTACTTCCCCATCCGGACTCTCTATTTGACGTTGAAGATAGAACAACGTGAGCGCTACAAGAGCGGTAAGCGGGGAACAATCGCAATGCTACAACCTCGGGAGCACGGTTGTTGGGTCAGGGGAATTCCAGAGGTTTCTGTTGTATCGGTTTCCCAACTTGGTCTACATCGAAGGGCTGACACTTTCCCCTTCCCATCTCCCCCCCCCCCCAAACAAAGATTCTGGACAGCAGCAGCCGAGTTCCGTCGGAAGCCAGTCTCATTCTGCGTCGGACCCCGGGCCGATCCGAGCGACGGCCCCGATGTGGCGATGCAGCCGTATCATGCACATGCAGCGGGAGCTGCACCCGACCCTCCTCTCGTCTCTGGAAGGGATTGTGGATCAGATGGTCTGGTTCCGAGAAAACTGGCACGAGGAGGTAGGCCGCCCTTTGAATCGGCCGATGGGCTGGCGGCGCAGAGTTGGGGGATTGAACTTGTTTTGCAGAAAACGGGAATTTCGATGAACGTGAAATGAGAAAAGCATCTTATTAAACTTTGTTGCAAAATCAAAACCAGAAGCACACACACTTGACTGATTCAGCTGGATTCAATAACTTCTTTATAAACATAATAATATATATATTTACAATACCATTAGCAGAATTCTTCTTCAATCAGTTACAGGTAAACACAAGCAGGAGAGATAAGTTTCATTTCAGCAGAGTTCAGAGTGGAAGAGTACAGAGTGGAGACTGGAGCCACACCCAGCCTTAAGCTTAAGTTCCAGTTTTGATTCTCTGCACAGACTCAGAAGTAGTTAGCTCCCATTGGCTGATTCAGTTGCTATGCCTATTCATTGGCTGACCTTGTTAACACGGGCTCTCCCAGTTCATGAATATTCTAACACAAGTGTGCTGCTGGATTGATGGCCATTTAATCATCACCCTGTCCCGTAGTTTGATTAAGATCTTCTGGGGTTATACAGGTAGTCCTCGACTTACGGCCACAAGGGAGCCCAGAATTTATGTTGCTAAGCGAGAAATTTGTCGAGTGAATTTTGCCCCATTTTACAGCCTTTCTCACCACGTTTGTTGAGCGAATCACTGCAGTGGGTTAAGCGAGTCACACGGGTTGTTAAGTGAATCTGGCTTCCCTGTCGACTTGGCTTGTCAGAAGGTCGCAAAAGGGAGTCCTGGGACACTGCGACCGTCATAAATACGAACCTCCGATTTTTTAAAATTATTATGATCATGATATGTTTTTATTTTATTCAAAACAAAGTTAAAATACAAAATACAGAACTCAAAAAAAAACCCTCAAAAAGGACAGAAAGAAAACACACACACACACACACACACACACACACACACACACACACACACAGAGAGTCAAAATGTGGGAAAGATGCCTGAAAAGCATCCAGATTTTGACCACATGACCACGGGAGACGCTGCAGCTGTCATTAAATGTGAAAGGATTTACAGCCCTTCTTTGACTTACAAACTCATCATTTTAGTATCCGGTTGGGTCCTATTTGGGAAGTTCTCAGGATCGTATTGGGGTTTTGGCCTACCTGTGTGGGGTTCTTCTTCTTGGATCTCTTGCAATATTGTGTTGTGAGTTTGTTGCATATTTTCAATTCACAAGACCTCCTTTGTGTTCCCTCCCTCCCTCCCTCCCTCCCCCCCTCTCTCTCTCGTCTCCTTCTCTTTTTCTCATTCGCTCTCTTTCTCTCCTTCTGTTTCTCTCCTTCTGTTTCTCTCTCTTTCCCCTTCTGTCTGTCTCTTTCCTTCTCTCTCTCCTCTCTCTCTCTCTGTGTCTCTCGCTCTCTCTCCTTCTCTCTCCTTGTCCCCTCTTTTTCTCCTTCTGTCTCTCTTTCTCTCCTCTTTCTCCTCTTTCTCTCCTTCTCTCTTTCCACTTCTGTCTGTCTCTCTCCTTCTCTCCTCTCTCTCTCCTTGTCTCCTCTTTTTCTCATTCTCTCTCTTTCTCTCCTTCTCTTTCTCTCCTTCTCTTTCTCTCTCTTTACCCTTCTGTCTGTCTCTTTCCTTCTCTCTCCCCCCCTCTGTGTCTCTGTCTCTCTCTCCTCTCTCTCCTTGTCCCCTCTTTTTCTCCTTCTGTCTCTCTTTTTCTCCTCTTTCTCCTCTTTCTCTCCTTCTCTCTTTCCACTTCTGTCTGTCTCTCTCCTTCTCTCTCTCCTCTCTCTTCTTGTCTCCTCCTCTTTTTCTCCTTCTCTCTCTCTTTCTCTTTTCTCTCTCTTTCTCTCTTTCCCTCTTTCCCTTTCTCTTTCTCTCTCTCTCTGTCTTTCTCTCTCTGTCTCTGACCTGTCCCACCATTAGGTTCTCCGACAACTTCAGCAAGGCCTTGCCAAGTGCTATTCGGTGGCCTTTGAGAAGAGCGGGGCTGTTTCCGATGCCAAGATCACACCGCACACCCTGAATTTTGTCAAGAAGCTGGTCAGCACCTTCGGAGTGGGCCTGGAGAACGTCTCCAACGTCTCCACCATGTTTTCCAGTGCGGCTTCCGAATCGCTAGCCAGGAGGGCTCAGGCCACAGCTCAGGACCCTGTCTTTCAGAAACTCAAGGGCCAATTCACAACAGGTGAGATATTTCTAAACGGGCCGGAAATTCAGTTTGGGTTTGCTTTGTCCTGATCCTGACCCCAGTTTTAAATTAACCAGGATTCCCCAAATGTTGGAATTCAGACATCCATGGTTGTCTTTGAAGTAGGACAATGACCGTTAAGGAGTTATTGTGCTGTTAAGCACATACACAGCGAAATGTGTTGTAGTAATGGTGTTGCAGTTTGATATGAATGCTATTCAGTCAATAAACAGAATATCTTTAATATGTACAAAATACAGTAATCGCTCGCTATATCGCGGTTCACCTTTCACAGTCTCGCTGCTTCAGGGATTTGCATCGTGCATTGTGTTCTGCATTCTGATTGGCTAAACAGTCTCTCCTGGATGTCGGCATCTGCGTTCTTTTGCCCTCTGCGCATGCGCAAAGCGTTCTGCTTGTGCAGAGGGCAAAAGAACGCAGATGCTGGCGTACAGGCGGGCGGGGGAAGCGGGCGGGGGAAGCCCCGCGCCGCGAACGCCACCAGGTTGTTGGGCTGTAAAGGTTAAAAATAAAGGTTCCCACTGCACGGATTTCGCCTATCACGGGTTCTTTTTGGAACGTAACCCCAGCGAAAAACGAGGGATTACTGTAGTAGCAAAGTTAAATAGGAAGTCCAAGTCATACACAGTTATTTAGTCAATGCGAAGTTTCTATGTATGTATGTGTATTTATTTATTTATTTATTTGTTTGTTTGTTTGTTTGTCAAACATGTACAGGATAGTAGTTGTTTGTATAAACATAACATAAGTAAAAAGTACCGATAAAAGAGGACAGTAGGACAGTAGTACAGGCCTCTTAGAAACGGGGAGAGGTCGACTCATCGACTCTTCCCCATCCGAATTAATGTTGAAAGATGGGAGGGGAAACGGCTGCCATGAAATCGGTCTGTGGACTTCAGGTTTGGAGTTGTGGGATTTAATTCATTTGGCGGAAAATGAGAATTTTGATTAACGTGAAACGGGAATAGCCTCTCCGCGCAGCCGGATTAATGGCAATTTAATCACCCTACTGTTCCGCAGCTGATGAAAATCTTCCGGATTTATAATTTCTTTGCTGCAGTTGATACAGGTAGACAGTCCTCCAATGCCAAAGCTCTTAATCCACCCGTCAGTTACTCCGGTGCCTCAGAAGGTAATTCAGAGCCGAGTCCAAAATGCACCTTTCCTTCAACAAGATTGTTATGTTTTTGTTCCAAGTCCAAAAGCCCTTCAACCACCGTAGGTAATAAAAGATTGGATTTCGCGATTGATGCCAAAAAGAGATTTTGTTTCTAACCTCATTAAGCTGCCGGCAGAACGGGCAACCGCGGCTCGTGCCATTCACGTTGCCGGTAATCCTTTGCCTTTTTTGGGGTGTGTTTTTTGTTGTTGTTGAAAAGTCTGGATGTCATTAGACGAGGCCAGCGTGAAGCCTTTTTTGGCACGAACAAAGGCACCTAATTAATTACGTCGCCTCTCGCCATTCCCATCCGGCCCCACGAAGCAAAACTAAGAACCAGGAAGAAGACAGAAGCGAATTAAAATAAAGGGTTTTCGGAGGAGGAAAAATGATTCCTGACATACAAAGAATGATTCACATTAAAAAAAACCAACCCCCCCCCCACTTAACACTGCTGATTTTTCCCACCCTGATTTTGCATATTGTTGGCAATATGCAAAGGTTTTTTTTTTTTTGTATTTCCCCCGTTGGGATGGGCATATTTTGGCACTTCAGGTAGCCGGAATTACCAATCGTGATTGCGTCTTTCTCACTTGCCTGCCAAACCTTTTACTGCAATTGTTCACTAGAGGGTAGACTTGGAATTAAAGTTGAGTTCCCCCACCCCCATAACCTTCATAATCGACCCAAGAGACGCTGGAAAAAGATTTGGGGCATTTCTTTCTTTCTTTCTTTAAAAAAAAAACGTGTTTCATACAATAAATCTATGGTGAGATGAATACAAACCATTCATCTCGTTCTTAACGGGCGTCCTGAAAAATGTTTTTGATCGGTGGCCTGTTGGTAGACTGTTTGTTGCCCAAGGCACACAAGCGTGTTGGGTATCACAATGCATTATCAACCAGCTTGACAATCCTACGATCGAACACGAGGACATAAATCTTAAGTGAATAAATGGGTTGGCTCCGCGTAATAACCGCCGGAGAGACAGTATCCCTTTCCTGCTTCACCTGTCCTCAGGTACGCCCGCCATTAAGCGAGGAGGCTGTTGACAGAGATGAGTTGAAGCTGCCTCAAAATGGCAGAGGCCCTCTTTGTATTCTTTCTCCCTCCCCCCTGCCCCCCCCCCGCGCAAATTATTGGGTTATTTTGATGTATGTGTTGTACTTTGGAACAGGGCTGAAGATTTTTAGTTTTGGGATGGCAGCCTGTTTCAATCTTCGGTCCCCTCTGGGCTGGCTGGGGATGATGGAGGAGATTGTCAAGCACATTTAGAGGGCATCGCATGGGTAAACCCGGTGTATGGATGTCTTTCTGCGGCTTTGAAGGCTGGGGAGGGCGGTTGAGGATGTTTTTAAAACCTGGCGACGTGCCGATAAGTCTGTCTCGGTCCCTCCTAAAGGGATTAAAAATATTGGCATTTGAAAACAAGGGAAATCCGGCTGTTGAAAGCTGCTCAGCAAATCTTTTTAATGTCTTGTTTTTGAGTAACATAGAAGTGTTTAACAGATAACAGTTTAACGGAGTTGGAAGGGACCTTGCAGGTCATCTAGTCCAACCCCCTGCCCAAGCAGGAGACCCTACATCTGCTTCTACTCAGGATCGAACTCACAACCTCCTGATTGTGAGGCAAGAGCTCCACCTCTAGGCCACAGCAGCTGCAGGAAGGGAGGAGGAGGGGCAGAGGCAGAAAGAGGAGGAGGAAGAGGAGCAGGAGGCGGCGGCAAAGGAGAATTCCAGATAGAAGATGCTTGTGTCAAGCCTTTTATTAAATATTTATTTGTTTATTTGTGAGATTTATATACCGCCTCACAGTGCAAGCACTCTCTAAGCAGTTTACACCAGTAAGCAATGTATATTTATATTGCCCCCAACAATCTGGGTCCTCATTTTACCTACCTCGGAAGGATGGAAGGCTGAGTCAACCTTGAGCCGGTGAGATTTGAACCGCTGACCTGCGGATCACAGTCAGCTAAAGTGGCCTGGAGTACTGCCTCTAACCGCTGCGCCACCTCGGCTCATTATACATTTCTCTTTAAGGAGTATTACCTTTGCCAGTCACCCATTTTTTCCAGGATGGCTCTGAGAATTAAAGATGTCCATTTGGGTTAATGTGGAGCTTAACGAATCCCAGGCACCAGGTTCGTTACTTAAACACAGTGGGCAGATTTGGCGTAAAAATACTCAAAAGACAGTGAGGTCTGTCTTTTCCCATCCTCGGATTCCTCTTTCAATTAAATTTTATATAACCCTTTCAAAGCGGTTCTCAGTAAAGCAACTAATAACACAGAATCGCATGTTATTAAAGATGATTACAGGGGTAATAAACACGAGACGTTGAAGGGACAAATGGAATACAAAGTGCAAGACAGGCCATGAAAAGAATATTAGGGTGGGGATGGAGGGGGAACTGGATTAAAACTATCCAGTGTCAACTGCCTGTCAATTGCTGTTTAGGAACAGTCTAATGAAAAACGCCAGACCAAAACAGAAAATATATGTGCTGTCAAAAATCTTGAAAGGCAGATATTGGCAACTCTAGGCAAGATAATTCCGCTGGCACCAACAACTCATCTATTGATATTTTCCTGATTTTAAGTGTTATGGAGAGTTTTTTTTTTTTTTTAAAGAAAAAAAATGTTTTTTAAACTGGTATGAAAACAGAAAATGGAATAACAAAGTTGGAAGGGACCTTGGAGGTCTTGTAGTCCAACCCCTTGCTTAGGCAGGAAACCCTACACCACTTCAGACAAATGGTTATCTAACATCTTCTTAAAAACTTCCAGTGTTGGAGCATTCACAACTTCTGGAGGCAAGCTGTTCCACGGATTAATTGTTCTAACTGTCAGGAAATTTCTCCTTAGTTCTAGGTTGCTTCTCTCCTTGATTAGTTTCCACCCATTGCTTCTTGTTCTACCCTCAGGTGCTTTGGAGAATAGGTTGACTCCCTCTTCTTTGTGGCAACCCCTGAGATCTTGGAAGACTGCTATCATGTCTCCCCTAGTCCTTCTTTTCATTAAACTAGACATACCCAGTTCCTGCAACCGTTCTTCATATGTTTCATTCTCCAGTTCCCTAATCATCTTTGTTGCTCTTCTCTGCACTCTTTCTAGAGTCTCCACATCTGTCTGTACTGATTGGGCAGTCTATAAGTTGAATAAATTGAGTGAACGAATGAACGAGATTTGATTTTCTCTAAACAAATCTGAATCTTTGGGCATATTTTCCTAAAGAAAAAAGAAAAGAAAGATAATATGTTTCTGTAGAGCAATATGATCCCTGCCTACTTTTTTACAAACAAAATTGTCTTTGATTCCTGCTTGGGCGGGGGGTTGGACTAGATGACCTACAAGGTCCCGTCCAACTCTGTTACTCTGTTCTGTTCTGATTTACTGCACATCTAGTTAACCTTTGGGAAGTGGACGTGTGAGGGAACTGCCTAGCTACCTTTATGCAACTAACTGCCACACAGAATGAAATGTTTAGGGTTTTTTTTTCTTTTAAAAGTAGGGTTAGCCCACCAACAAGTAACACCCACAAAATGTCAAAATGTCAAAACTTATTTCGTTTTAACTCTGTGTAAGTTGGAACAGATCATCTTAAGTCACTGTTGCTTATCCATTTTAAACCTTAGAGGATAAAGTGCCGAAAATTTCTTAAAGCTGAACCAACTTGATTATTGTGTATGATTTATATTCCGCTTTTCCGCTCTAGGAAGTACTAAGCCGCTTTTAACAAAATATCAGCAGGGAAAAAATACAGATTCAGAACCATAAAGTAAATACCGGAAATCATATCATCGTCTTCTTTTAAAGACCCCATAATCCCTTGCGGGGTGGAGTCTGGACAACTGAATGGAGCTAGCAGATGTTTAATGGCCGGATGCCCTTCCTATTGCCAATGCGGAGTTTTTTCCCAGCAGATATATTCTCATTGTGCCCAGAGAGAGAGAAATACCTAGGATCGAACTCACAGCCTCCTGATTGTGAGGCGAGAGCTCCACCTCTAGGCCACCGCACCACCCAAATTCTGGAAATCATATAACGGTGAAAAATTCGGCCAGAAAGCCGTGTTTCCCCAGATTTCCTACACCTCTGAAGATGTACGATGTTCCTGTTTTGGGTTTTGTTGGTTTTTTTTCTTACGCTTTTCATTGTGACGTCCTTTTAAACGGATAGAAAGAAGAGGGAAAGGAGACAAAATTTCTGAAAACCAACTCAACGGAGTCTGCATCACAGGTACCTTAACGCTTTTCATCCCAGTTTCTAACAGGTGGTTTCTTCTTTTTTTTCTTTTCCTTCTCTCTCGTAGATTTCGACTTCAGCGTGCCGGGTTCCATGAAACTCCACAATCTCATTTCGAAGCTGAAGAAGTGGATCAAAATCCTGGAGGCCAAAACCAAGCAGCTGCCCAAATTTTTCCTCATTGAGGAAAAGTGTCGTTTTCTTAGCAACTTCTCCGCCCAGACAGCCGAAGTAGAAATCCCTGGAGAGTTCCTGATGCCAAAACCGACGCACTACTACATCAAAATTGCCCGGTAAGGGAAGGCTGGTAAAATGGAGAACTTGGGTGTAGTGTTGTGTGGTTCTGGATACGGTTGTCTTTAAGTTTTCTTTTGATGGATTCGTCGGAAATCTTTTCAAGGTGTGGCTTTAAGAGCAAGATACTTTTTGTCACGTGGTGAATATTGTCAGTTTTATGTCTATGCAGGGTGATGCACCCCTATCCTAATATTATGGTACATTCCAATACAGGCAGAACACGTGATATGAGTTGTACACATGTGTGCATTCCTAAACCACCATTATTCTCTTTGACTTGGCTCTTGACCGGGATGGTCGCATTTTCTTAGCAAAAATGTAATTATTCAGGATTTATTGTTTTTGTACCGAAATAAATATTTTCTATTAGACTTTTAATCTCGGCTTTATTTCTAACTGTCTGAATTCCAAGCAAAGATCCAAATCGCCTCTATGAGATTTATTCTCACCTTAACACTTTTGATGGTAGAGAATACCTATAAAAGAGGATATTTGTAACTCAGGATTGAACTCTGGGATCCTTGGTGCTCACTGAGCTTAGTTGTTTTCTGGCAGATGTTTCATTACCCAACTAGGGTATGTTATCAGTGTTAGATGGAGAAGCGGAGGAGGAGGAGGAGTGGGGACTGGACTTGGACTAGCACTGTGGGGTCCTTGGTGCTCTCTGAACTTAGTAGTTTTCTGGCAGACGTTTCATTACCCAGCTAGGGAATGTTATCAGTGTTAGATGGGGGAGGAGGAGGAAGAGGAGGTGGGTTGAGGGGGACTGGGAGGCCCTTGGTGTTCTCCGAGCTGGGTTTTCTTGCAGACATTTCATTACCCAACTATGTAACATTATCAGTATTAGAAGGGAGTGGGGTTTGTGGAGTGGAAGAGGAGGAGGCAGGGAAGGAGAAGGAGAAGGAGGAAAAGGAAATCTCTGGGGTCCTTGGTGCTCTCTGAGCCTGGTTGTTTTCTTGCAGACATCTCATTACCAAACTAGGCAACATCATCAGTGCTGGAAGGGAGTGGGGTTAGCAGAATGGAGGAAGAGAAATAGAAGGAGGAGGAGGAGGAAGATGGTGGGTCTTTGGCGCCCTCTGAGCTTGATGGTTTTCTTGCAGACATTTAATTACCCAACTAGGTAACATCATCAGTGCTAGAAGGGGTTTGTCTATGAACAGAGAGCAAACCCCACTTCCTTCTTGCAGTGGTGACGTGTTAAATAAGAGCGGAAAACGGCCACCGATCAGTTTTTTCCAGTGCCGTCGTAACTTCAGATGGTCACTAAACAAATGGTTGTAAATGAAGTTCTACCTAGTACAAAGACCGGTCTTTTCCAAGCTGGGACTCATGGATCCTGTAGTCCAAGCTTCCTTGAGGAGGCTATAACTCAGTAAGGCTGGCGCTCAGGAAATAACATCCCGCCTAGGGGTTGCGTTGTTCCTGGCTCAGAAAACTCTTTCCTCCTGTCTCCCTCTGCGCGTATTTGAAAGAAGTTTTGTCGTTCCGTTTGGAGGAGACAAAAGGACTGTGTGTGTATCTCCGGAAGCTTTTCACAGAAAACACTAATCTCGGCTGAGCCCCATAATAGAAAAACGCCGTTGCTTAAAAGCTTGTATCATTATAAAAATTCATAATGCTGGTGTTCGTCGAACGGCATAATGCGCTTCCTATTGTTAGCTTTTTAAGTAAGGTAATAGAATTCCTCCTCTCTCTCTCTCTCCTCTTTTTCTTTTAAATAAAAAAAAATCTAGCTTTCATCTAAAAGGAGAGAAACGAAGCTTTAGAATTGGGAAACTCAGCTGCTTTTTATCTTTCTTTTGCTTTTTTGTTCTCTCTTCTTCTTCGTAGACGTAGACGTAGCCGTAGACGTAATGGGCCGCTGCCTGGCCAATGTTAGGGTCTGGATGGGGAAGAACCGGCTAAAACTTAACCCTGACAAGACTGAGTGGCTGTGGATATTGCCCCCTAAGGACTTGACCAATTGTCCCTCCTTGGTTCTTGGGGGGGAGAAATTAGCTCCCTCAGAACGGGTCCGCAATTTGGGCGTCCTCCTAGACCCACAGCTAAAATTGGAGCAACATCTTTCAGCTGTGGCTAGGGGGACCTTTGCACAAGTACGTCTTGTGCACCAATTGCGACCCTACTTGGAGAGGGAGGCCTTGCTCACAGTCACTCATGCCCTTGTCACCTCACGGCTGGATTACTGCAATGCGCTCTACATGGGGCTACCCTTGAAGAGTGTCCGGCAACTGCAATTGGTGCAAAATGCAGCTGCACGAGCTGTGGTGGGTGCACCCAGATGCACCCACGTAACACCGATCCTCCGCCAGCTGCATTGGCTGCCCATTGGTCTCCGGATCCAATTTAAGGTGTTGGTCGTTACCTTTAAAGCCCTACATGGCTCAGGGCCAGGTTACCTTCGGGACCGCATCCTGCCGCATACCTCCCTACGACCGGTTAGGGCCCACAGAGTCGGCCTCCTCCAGGTCCCGTCGACCAAGCAATGTCGGCTGGCGGGGCCGAGGGGGAGGGCCTTCTCTGTGGGAGCCCCCTCCCTGTGGAACCAGCTTCCTCCAGAGATCAGGACCATCCCCACCCTGCTGGCCTTCCGGAAAGCAATAAAAACCTGGCTCTTCCGGCAGGCGGGGTGAAAGTGAGACCAACTAGTTTAGATATGGGTCTCCCCCCTTGTTTCTTTTGAATATGAGATACTCTTTTAACTTTTGTATGTTTTTAATTATTGTATTTTATGGTATTTTATATTGTTGTAATGGATCCGAATATGCTGTGAGCCGCCCAGAGTCCCTAGGGAGTTGGGCGGCATACAAATCCATTAAATTAAATTAAATTCTCTCCCCCCTCCATAGATTTATGCCCAGGGTAGAGATAGTACAGAAACACAACACAGCAGCCCGAAGACTGTATATCCGAGGCCACAATGGAAAGATTTACCCCTACCTTGTCATGAACGACGCTTGTTTGACCGAGTCGCGTCGAGAGGAACGAGTCCTGCAGCTCCTTCGCCTCCTCAACCCATGTTTAGAAAAGAGGAAAGAGACCACCAAGAGACACCTGTTCTTCACCGGTGAGTTTGAGAAGACGGAGAGGCGCCTTTCCCTCTCCAAAATGCTTTAACGTTGGGGTGTGGGGGGAGAGAGATTGCAGTGGTGGCTGAACGGCGAGAAGAACGGGCCAAAAAATTGGAACATAGAAGATGGAATCATAGGGCTAGAAGGGATCTCTCTTAGCGACGGAGGTTTTGGTCTGTATTTTTGGGCTTGGAAACCCAATAAGAGTACATCACTGCGAGGTGGCTTCTGGAAAAACTAGCTGATCCCCCACCTTCCCCTTCTGTCTCTCTCTTTCTCTCCTTCTCGCTCTTTCTCCTTCTGTCTCTCTTTCTGTCCTCTCTCCTCTCTCTTTCTCCTGTCTCTCTCTCTCTCCCTCTCTTTCTCCTTCTGTCTCTGTCTTTCTCTCCTTCTCGCTCTTTCTCCTTCTGTCTCTCTCTTTCTCTCCTTCCCTTCCCTCTCCTCTCTTTCTCCTTCTGTCTCTCTCTCTCCCTCCTTCTCTCCTTTCTCTTTCTCCTTCTGTTTCTCCCTTTCTCTCCTTCTCTCTCTTTCTCCTGTCTCTTTCTCCTTCTGTCACTCTCTTTCTCTCCTTCTCTCTCCCTCTCCCTTTCTCCTGTCTCTCTCTTTCTCTCCTTCTCTCTCTTTCTCCTTCTGTCTCTCTCTTGCTCTCTCTCAGATGGCCAAAGACCACGATGCTCTTCACTTAACCACCTCAGCTTCTGCATAATGATTGATGAAATAGTATAGCTTTTATTTAGATGGGCTGATCTCCAAGCCCTTTGCTCTCTCTTTCAATCTCCACCCATTGTCTGCTCTCTCCCTCCTCCAGAGGTTACCTCGGAAGCAATCCAAGCCTTGACAATGGAAAGCCTGCCCACCCATCGCAAAGCACGTATGGGCACAGGGGGAGCCTCATGTCCCTCACTTATCTCTCCCGCAGAAGAGGGTGTGCCACGTTCAGAGTTGCAGCTGTTGCCTGTCATTGTTGTAAGGGTTCCAGTAGAACGTCGGAAAAGCTTTAAAAATGTGCTGACTGAATATTTCCCCCCCAGCATCTGCAGTGGATCAATCAACTCGATATTGTAGCTGTGATATTGGGGGTGGACGAACCTGGCGTGATTTTGAGTGAAAAAGCTAGAGGCTAGGACAGGGGCTGTCCAACTTTGGCAACTTTAAAGACCTGTGTACTTCAACTCCCAGAATTCCCCAGCCAGCTGTGGATTTAAACACCACAGAATTCAACTCCCAAAATTCCGAGACTTCAACTCCCAGAATTCAAATTGCCAGATTCTGAGCAACTCCCAGAATTCCCCAGCCAGCTGTGGACTTCAACTCCCAGAATTCATCTCCCAAAATTCTGAGACTTCAACTCCCAGAATTCCCCAGCCAGCTCTGAACTTCAACTCCCCAAAATTCTGAGACTTCAACTCCCAGAATTCCCCATCCAGCTGTGGACTTCAACTCCCAAAATTCCACTCCCACGGGTCTTAAAGTTGTCAAGGTTGGGAACGCCTGGGCTGTTGGCTGTGTGTCCAAATCTTACACTCTTGAAAAGAAACCCCAAATATCAGACGTGAAGGTGTGCGCAAATATTTCAGGCACAAAATAGCCACGCTGAGTGTTTCAGTTTAAAGTTATGACCATAAATTACCAGCATATTGAGATTAGATTAGGGAGGCTTCTGAACAGGTTTTGAAGGTAGAAGGACGTGTACTAGGATATTTTGGATTTCTGAAATGGTTCTTCCTTCCTGTTTTCCATGAAATGAATTGCTCCTTTTGTTTCCTCCTCTTGCCTCCTTTCTCCAGTTCCCCGCGTCGTGGCTGTCTCTCCCCAGATGCGCCTGGTGGAGGACAATCCTTCTTCTCTCTCCTTGGTGGAGATCTACAAGCAACGCTGCGCCAAGAAAGGGATTGAGCATGACAGCCCCATTTCTCGCTACTACGACCGGCTGGCCACCGTCCAGGCACGAGGGACCCAGGCCAGTCACCAGGTATTGCACCCTAGAAAAGGCTGGCCACTTAGTCTCCAGTTCTGGTTACCACCATTCAAAAAAGATATGAAGATTCTTGAAAGAGTGCAGAGAAGAGCAACAAAGATGATTAGGGGACTGGAGGTTAAAACATATGAAGAACGGTTGCAGGAACTGGGTATGTCTAGTTTGATGAAAAGAAGGACCAGGGGAGACATGATAGCAGTGTTCCGATATCTCAGGGGCTGCCACAAAGAAGAGGGAGTCAAACTATTCTCCAAAGCACCTGAGGGTAGAACAAGAAGCAATGGGTGGAAACTAATCAAGGAGAGAAGCAACTTAGAACTAAGGAGAAATTTCCTGACAGTTAGAACAATTAATCTGTGGAACAACTTGCCTCTAGAAGTTGTAAATGCTCCAACACTGGAAGTTTTTAAGAAGAGATTGGACAACTGTTTGTCCAGAATTAAATAGGGTCCTGCTTGATCAGGGGTTGGACTAGAAGACCTCCAAGGTGCCTTCCAACCCTATTCTATGTTCTTGTGTTGTTTACTCAAGAGATTGGTCTTTTACGGTTGGCATTTAAGCCCTGTTCCCACGTCTTTCCCTTAATTTCCTTGCTCTGACTAAAACTCAGTTTGACTCTTCCCAAGAAGGAGTAGGTACGAATTAATCTTCCATTACCAGCCTTACTCATCCATTTCTGATCCAAAATGGTTAGCTTAAAAGGTTTAAAATTTATAGGCAGACGGAAGGTTGTCCTTGACCCCTTTTTAATTCCAGGTGCACCGTATCTCGAAAGTTCACCTGCTAATAAGCAACCTTTCATTCTTTGCCCAGCCTAAAAATCAAGTGACTTGGAACATCTGTCTCCTTTTCTTTTGCTTTTCCAAGGTACTTGCCTTCGGCGCGCAGAAGAAATTTTGTCTCCCTAAATAATTTCATTTGAGCAAGTGCAGTGATTGTTCTTTTCGAGCAGCTCCCCTCTTTATTTCCAACTCCAATTAATTAAGCCAGTCCATGCTGTAGTAATTCATTACGGTTGACTTACAGATACTTACACGTGAGACCCAGCTTGCCGGTAGAAGGAGCAAAAAAAAAAACACAACAACCCGTAGAGAGTTGAGGCTGATCTAAGCCTTTAGAGACCAACTGAACCGGTATTTTCTCAACCTCAGCAACTTGAAGATGGGTGGACTTCAACTCCCAGGATTCCCCAGCCAGTATGAGGAAGCCATTCCCCAGCCATGATTCCTCAACATGCTGGGAGTTGAAGTTTATTTATTTATTTATTTATTTATTTAAATAGATTTGTATGCCGCCCAACTCCCGGCGGACTCTGGGCGGCTCACAGCATGTCAAATCCATTTATCAATATAAAATCATAACAATTAAAAACTACAAAAGTTAAAAAAACATCTAACATTCATAACCAAGAGGGGAGACCAAAATATAGTCTGATTGGTCTCACTTTCACCCCGCCTGCCGGAAGAGCCAGGTTTTTATTGCTTTACGGAAGGCCAGCAGGGTGGGGATAGTCCTGATCTCTGGAGGGAGTTGGTTCCACAGGGAGGGAGCTTCCACAGAGAAGGCTCTCCCCTGTGGTCCCGCCAACCGGCATTGCTTGGTCAATGGGACCTGGAGGAGGCCAACTCTGTGGGCCCTAACTGGTCGTAGGGAGGTATGCGGCAGGATGCGGTCCCGAAGGTAACCTGGCCCTGAGCCATGTAGGGCTTTAAAGGTCAAAACCAACACCTTAAATTGGATCCGGAGACGAATGGGCAGCCAATGCAGCTGGCGGAGGATAGGTGTTACGTGGGTGTATCTAGGCACACCCACCACAGCTCGCGCAGCTGCATTTTGCACCATCTTAAAGTTTCAGAGATTGAGAAGCACCGCAATGAACAGTAAGATTTGACCCCCCCAAAAGTGATAGGGAAGGAGAACATCAGAAGATACATCTCAGTTTTCCTCAACTTGGTGTTCTCCACTTGGGTTAAACTGCAAAGATCCAAATTCCGGAGAAACATAGGAGAAATTGGTCCAGGATTCTGCCCCACAGCACCCATTTGTCAAGTGCCAGGAAAATCAGGAGATCCAGACAGTTCAAATGGCTATAAAGATTTATTGTGAGCTTAAGCTTTTTACAAGAATCTGAACTACTAACAGTCAAGGGAAATTAGCGGGGGATAAGAATAGAAGGACTTTAAGGTGGACTGGATTTAGATCTCTTGTGAGCAGAAGAGATTCATGACTGATGACGTGTTTGACCCCTCCCTCAGGCTCAGGCTGGTCATCTCCTACACCAGTGGTTCTTAACCTTTTATTCACCATAGACCAGAGGTAGGTTTAAGCAGGTTCTGACCAGTTCTGGAGAAAATTTTGAGTAGTTCAGAGAACCGGTAAATACAACCTCTGACTGGCCCCGCCCCCATCTATTCTCTGCCTCCCGAGTCCCAGCTGATCGGGAGGAAAGGGAATTTTGCAGAAACCTTCCCCTGGAATGGGGAGGGAATGGAGATTTTACAGTATCCTTCCCCTGCCACGCCCACCAAGCCATGCCCCCCAAACCACACCACGCCCACCAAGCCACGCCCATAGAACCGGTAGTAATTTTTTTTTGAATCCCACCACTGCCATAGACCCCCTTTAAATATCTTAAACAAAAGATATTTAAAGACTTAAGATTTAAATCATAACATTTCGTCAAGCCTTCGTGAACCCCCTGTGACGACATTGCAGCTCTTAGGGGTTTGACGGACCACAGGTTGAGAACTTTCATCCTACACCAATCAACGTAACCAGCCCACCTCCTGATCAACTTACACTTTCCCTTCTCAGGTCCTCCGGGATATTCTGAAAGAAGTTCAGGGGAACATGGTGCCACGCAGCATGCTGAAGGAATGGGCCCTTCACACGTTCCCCAACGCCACTGACTACTGGACGTTCCGGAAGATGTTCACGATCCAGTTGGCGCTGATCGGTTTCGCGGAATTTGTCTTCCATCTGAACCGACTCAATCCTGAGATGTTGCAGATTGCTCAGGTAGGTTTCGAGGAAGGGATCTTGTCTGTGAGAAGTGACCCACGCACTGACCTCATTGTTGTGGCCTGTCAGCCGCAGCCCCCTCCAGCAGCCGAATCAGGAGGAGGAGGAGGAAGCGTGGGAGTCAGGGTCAGCATCAAGGCAACCTGAGAGCTCTGAGGGGGAAGGGGATGGAGCTGGCAGAGAGAGAGACAGAGGCGGAGCCTGGGCCATCTGTCAGCCCTCAGATGGGGAGTCAACAGCCCCCCAGGTCTGGAGGTGGCTGATGAGGAAGCGGAGGAACAGCTGGGTCCTGTGCCTGACGCGTGGATGTGCAGAAGGCAGAGGAGAGGAGAGCAGTGGAAATCCGTGGGCCGGTCCTTGGGACGGAAGAGCCACCGCTGCTAGCAAAGCCCCACCCTAGCTCTGGGGATAAAAGGCAGGGGACGGAGATGAATAGATGTGGCAGACAACTATTCATCTCTCAGACGGCCGGATTTGTTAACTTGCGGTGAGAGAGAAACTTTTTGCCGGGGCTGCCGGCACTCCTAATAAAGGAATCATTGGTTTAAATACAGAGGGTTTGTCGTGTTTGGGAGCTGGGTCAGAACACCTATTTAGACTCTGGGGAGAAACTGCCCACAGCCTTACACACAGAGACAACGCGTCAGTTCTTTGCCCACACCCGTACATGCAGAGACAACACGTCAATTCATCATAGAGAAGGAAACTTCAGATGTCTTCTCTGGCCACTGCGGAGAAGTGAAGAGGCTGAGAAATCCAGAACTCTCTTTGTCTTTTCCTTGACTTGCTCTTAAGGCGAAAAGATGCTGAGTTTGCTGAAAATTTTAATGGACCCTCTCCTCCCCACCCCCTCTTCCGATTCCCCACCATTTCTTTTCAGCTGCATTGTCAGGGAGAACGTCAAAAGTTTCTGTGTGGAGGGAAAAAAAGCAGAAACAAGAGCAATTTCACCCACCCCCTCGGGCCGACCCATCCGGCAGCATAACAAAAGAAGCCATTTATTCAGGATTGATACCTTGCTGAGAGAGTTTATACCTGTCATCTTTATACGCCGGTTAATAGAGGGCTGCGTTCGTAGCTGAATTTCTTGTTAACCTCGCTGTGCTGATCCTGCCCGAGCGGGTTGGAAAAGCGTTTCTTTGCATATCCGCGTGAACGTCGACCTCGTCTATCAGAAACGTCGCCTACAATTGAATAGGAGGAGGGCTCCCCCCCTTTTCCCAATCTTAAATCTCCAGGGGGCCTGTTAAGATATTCATGAACTGGGAGAGCCATGTTAACAAGGTTAGCCAATGAATAGGCATAGCAACTGAATCAGCCAATGGGAGCTAGCCACTTCTGAGTCTGTGCAGAGAATCGAAACTGGAACTTAAGCTTAAGGCTGGGTGTGGCTCAGTCCACTCTCTGCTCTCTTGTCCTCTCTGAACTCTGAACTAAAAGCTGCTTGTGTTTTACTTTTAACTGTTACTACATGGAAGAAGAACTCTGCTAATGGTATTGTAAATATATATATTATATTACTATGTTTATAAAGAAGTTTATGAATCCAGCTGAATCAGTCATCTGTGTGCTTCTGGTTTTGATTTTTGCAACAAAATTTAATAGGGCCACAGGCCAAAAAATGTTGAGGGAGGTGGGGTGAAGGTTGAGGTCTTATCCCATTGTCATTAAAATTGCACGAATTGAACGCAACCGCACTTAACCACTGAACGGGACTCCTTCCACTTCCGTAATACAGGAAGTCCTCGACGTGCGACCGCGGCGGAGGGCCAAAATTCCCATCCGCTGAGCGGGATGTTGGGTTAAGCGCGTTTTGCCCCATTTTACGGCCTTTCTTGCCACAGGCGTTAAGTGAATCGCTGCAGTGGTTACACGCAGTGGTAAAGTGAATCCGGCTTTTCCTCATTGTGTGTGCTTGACAGAAGGTCGCAAAAAGGGGATTACGTCACCCCGGGACACTACAGCCGTCATAAATTATGAGCCAGTTGCGTCTAAATTTTAATCACGTGACCATTGGGGAGGCTGCATTGGTCATAAGTGTGAAAAACGTTCATAAGTCCCTTTTTTTTCAGTGTGTCATAACTTCGAATGTTCGTTACACAAACCGTCGTAAGTGGAGAACTACCTGTACATTGTCTCTTTCCATCACGTTAACAATTAATTTTTGGGTAGAAGTGTTTGGAAGTCTCTGGGGAGCCACCCTGAAGTGTTTTGGAGGGTCCCCGGTGGCCCCAGGCTGTGCATTATTGTTTTGGAGTAGATTTTCTTTCCCCCTTTCTCTGTCGTCCCTTCCAACGTTGTGCTTGTGTTTCATTCCAAATCTTAGGATACAGGCAAATTAAACGTGGCCTATTTTCGGTTTGACATCAACGACGCTACCGGGGATCTGGATGCCAACCGACCCGTCCCGTTCCGGCTCACTCCAAACATTTCGGAGTTCCTCACCACCATCGGGGTCTCCGGGCCCCTCACGGCATCCATGATTGCTGTGGCTCGTTGTTTTGCTCAGCCAAACTTCAAAGTAAGTGCGTAGTGGCTGTTGGGGTGCTGGGTCAGTGTGCTGAGAAGGGCACCCGGTCGCTCCCTTGGCTAACCGGAACATTTATTGATGGGTTGATTTTAAATGGATTGATATATTATTTATTTGTGTGCTGCCTTTATTATTTTTACAAGTAACGTAAGGCAGTGAACATATCCAGTACACCTTCTTCCTCCTGTTTTCCTCACAACAATAACCTTGTGTGGTGAGTTAGGGTTTGGGTTAGGCTCTCATGCCTAAGGCGGGACTAGAACTCCCAGTCTCCTGGTGATTGGCCCAAAGTCACCCAGCTGGCTTTCATGCCTAAGGCGGGACTAGAACTCCCAGTCTCCTGGTGATTGGCCCAAAGTCACCCAGCTGGCTTTCATGCCTAAGGCGGGACTAGAACTCACTGTCTCCTGGTGATTGGCCCAAAGTCACCCAGCTGGCTTTCATGCCTAAGGTGGGACTAGAACTCACCATCTCCTGGTGATTGGCCCAAAGTCATCCAGCTGGCTTTCATGCCTAAGGCGGGACTAGAACTCCCAGTCTCCTGGTGATTGGCCCAAAGTCATCCAGCTGGCTTTCATGCCTAAGGCGGGACTAGAACTCCCAGTCTCCTGGTGATTGGTTCAAAGTCACCCAGCTGGCTTTCATGCCTAAGGCAGGACTAGAACTCCCAGTCTCCTGGTGATTGGTTCAAAGTCACCCAGCTGGCTTTCATGCCTAAGGCGGGACTAGAACTCCCAGTCTCCTGGTGATTGGTTCAAAGTCACCCAGCTGGCTTTCATGCCTAACACTGGACTAGAACTCACTGTCTCCTGGTGATTGGTCCAAAGTCATTTAGCTGGCTTTCATGCCTAAGGTGGAACTAGAACTCACAGTTTCCTGGTGGTTGGCTTAAAATCACCCAGCTGGCTTTCATGCCTAAGGTCAGACTAGAATTCACAGTCTCCTGGCGATTGGCCCAAAGTCACCCAGATGGCATTCATATCAAAAGTGGGACTAGAACTCACCATTTCCTGGTTTCTAGGCTGGTGCCTTAACCAAACTATTTCTCTTTAGTTTCTATTTATTATTAAATTTATATGCCACCCATCCCATTGTCTCAAGTTACTCTGGGCTGCTTACAGCTCTATAAAAACATAAATATAAGGATATTAAAAGCATTAAAATTAAGATTAGCAACAATCAATGAAAGAAATTCCATCTGCAAAGCAATATTTTGTCTGTGTGGACTTTTCGCAACTATCCTGATATTGTCAGTACAGGTTTGGATATTCTGAATATTTGAGTATCAGTTTGGTCCTGTCGGTTAATGACCGCAATAGAGAAAATTTACATTCCTAATAAATTATGATTATCGCCCTGAAGGCATTATCATAAATTGTGCCAAATTAGCATCAATCGTAACAGATTGTGATGATCGCCCAGGATAAACGATCATAAATTGTAATAAATTATGATTCTTATCCTGGATAAATGATCATAAATGCAATCTTCCCACCCCCACTCCCCAAAAGAGGATCAGATTAAAATATTTTATCAGTTTGCGTGTTTCTGAAGTATAAAACTTCCGGCTTCAGTGGTTTTGGCCTGGTCCAGACCATGAATTAAAACTCTTCTCTTATTTGGCTTATTCCTAAATGAACTTGTTGACATAAAGAATTCAAATAAATGCCTAGAAGGCCCTAAAGAACCAGAGAGTATTTCCAGGATGGTCCCAAATTCCACCATCGTCCTAATCCAGATCTGGGCCATTCTATGACCTCCGGGCTACATATGGTCCTTTGGATGTTCCTATCTAGCGCGCGTGGATTGCTTTTATTTTGAAGACGGCCATTTTTTTTAATGTATGTATGTGCATGTGTGTGTGCATGCCTACACATTTTCACAGTCCTATTGGTTCAGCCCTCCACAACAATTCAGGGTTCTCCTGTGGCTCGACCACACTTGGACTACTGCATCCAGTTTTGGTCGTGTGTGTGTGTCAGGATGAGAATAACTCTCATAAGAGGCGAAAATAGATCTTTTCCTGGAACTCTGACATTAAAATGAAACCGCAGTTTAAAGTTCTAAATAGAAATATTTATTTCGGTACAAAAACAATAAATTCTCATTAATTACATCTTTGCTATAAAAACACGTCTTGCTTCCACAGAAGCTGGAACAGAAGGACGGATCAAAGAAAGGAATGTACACATGCGTACTAGGAACATATTAATCACGTGCTCAGGAATAAACCATTATATTTGATAGGGATGCAGCTCCCTGCATATACATGTAACAGGCAATATAATCACTGCGTGACAGTGTGTGTGTGTATTATATATATTATATATTATATATTATTATATATTATTATATATTATATATTATATATTATATAATATATATATTATATATTTTATATTATATATATATAAATAAATGTTGAGACTCTAGAAAGAGTGCAGAGAAGAGCAGCAAAGATGATTAGGGGACTGGAGGCTAAGACATGAAGAACGGTTGCAATAGCACTTTACTTATATACCGCTTCATAGTGCTTTACAGCCCTCTCTAAGCGGTTTACAGAGTTCAGCATATTGCCCCCAACAATCTGGGTCCTCATTTTACCGACCTCAGAAGGATGGGAGGCTGAGTCAACCTTGAGCCTAGTGAGATTTGAACTGCTGAACTAGCAGTCAGCCTGCAGTCGCAGCATTTAACCACTGCACCACTTCAGCTCTTGCAGGAAGTGGGTATGTCTAGTTTAATGAAAAGAAGGATTAGGGGTGACATGATAGCAGTGTTCCAAGATCTCAAGGGCTGCCACAAAGAAGAGGGAGTCAAACTATTCTCCAAAGCACCTGAGGGTAGAACAAGAAGCAATGGGTGGAAACTGATCAAGGAGAGAAGCAACTTAGAACTAAGGAGAAATTTCCCGACAGGGAGAACAATTAATAATTGCATTGGGTTGCCTTCAGAAGTTGTGGTCCATCTTCTGGAAGGCTATTAATTAATGGAGTGGCTTGCCACCAGAAGTTGTGGCTGCCCCATCTTTGAAAGTTTTCAAGGAGAGTCTGGACAGCCATTTGTCAGGAATGGTATTGGGTCTGCTGCTTGAGCGAGGGGTTGGACCGGAAGCCCTCCAAGGTCCCTTCCACCTCTGATTCTGTTATTCCGTTCTCTTCTAGGTCGACGGCATCCTGAAAACCGTGCTGCGGGATGAAACCATTGCTTGGCATAAGAAGACCCAAGAGGACACATCCTCTCCGCTCTCGGCAGCCGGGCAGCCGGAGAACATGGACAGCCAACAGCTGGTGTCGCTGGTTCAGAAAGCTGTGACCGCCATCATGACCAGGCTCCACAACTTGGCTCAGTTCGAAGGCGGGGAGAGCAAAGTCAACACCTTGGTTGCGGCCGCGAACAGCTTGGATAACCTGTGCCGCATGGACCCAGCCTGGCATCCGTGGCTGTAGGCGTGTTCTGAAGACTTGGGACGATAGCGAAGCCCGTTGAGACACGACAAGGGCCATCAAGACCCATCACGGATGGTTCTTCACCCATCTCAGCCCTGATGTTTCCGGCATGATCATGTTTCCATGAGCTGTTCTGTTTTTAGACTCTCATCTCAAAAGTTAAGATTCCTTCCTCATCATGCTGGCATTCCTCCATTCCGAGGAAATCATCAAAGGGACGAGATTTTGAATTTTGCACGTCTGATTTTAATGCAGTGAGCAAGAAGGGCGAAGACGCCGGCGAGAGTTTTGAGACTTGCCTAGGAGTCCTCGCCAAAGTTGTTTTCTTTTAAAGAATTATCCCCCGTCCTTGAGGATACTGATGTGCGAAGTTTTGGGTTTTTTTAACTGTTTACTTTCTGGTCGATTACAAAGACAGTTGAAAGATCATTTTAATCCAGCCAAAAATGTAGGTGAGTTAGGGGGCATTGTACAGCGATTTTTGTAAGAAAGATGTACAGGAGAAAAAAAACACACCTTTTTGTTTTTGTTGGTGTTGTTAATTGTTTCAGTTGCTAGTTGGTTAAAAAAAAAAACCCCACAAAAAACCAGGAAATGATCAAATTGTGCTACTTCTACGAACTTTCTACGGTGAAAGTGGACTCATTTCTGGGTTGGTGAATCCCTTAGGCCTAAGAGGAACTTCCTAAACCTGAAACACTCGTCCGTTAAAACAAGTATTTAGAAGTAACCCATTTGCTCAAATCCTCCCCCAAAACAACTTTTGAAAACCTTTTGAAAGCCTTTTTTTTGTTTGTTTTTCAGCTCTGACCCGTTTAAATGTTTAAAGTTATTTTTTTTTTTTAGTTTTTTAGTTTTAGCTGTGTAATTTAAAAGAAGAAGAAAAAAACACAATGAAATTGTTTTTATTACATCCATCTTAGCCTTTTTTTATATATAAAACCGTATTGCAATATTGAGAATGTTCCAGTTCAAATTTGTAAGGAGTGAACTTTTCTTCGGAATAAATATTTTCTAAAACGTCAGGAATGGCCCCTTACATAGCTCATGGTGGTGTTTTAAATGGCCGTAAAAAACATGGATGGAGGACACACACCCCCGGGAGAAAAAAAAGAGTAGGGTGTGTTAAAACAAGTGATTGTTTTCCCCCTGGAATTTAAGGGAAAGTAAAGGTTTCCCTCGCACATACGTGCTAGTCATTCCCGACTCTAGGGGGCGCTGCTCATCTCCGTTTCAAAGCCGAAGAGCCAGCGCTGTCCGAAGACGTCTCCGTGGTCATGTGGCCGGCATGACTAAATGCCAAAGGCGCACGGAACGCTGTTACCTTCCCACCAAAGGGGGTCCCTATTTTTCTACTTGCATTTTTTACGTGCTTTCGAACTGCTAGGTTGGCAGAAGCTGGGGCAAGTAACGGGAGCTCACCCCGTTAACGCGGCGCTAGGGATTCGAACCGCCGAACTGCCGACCTTTCAATCGACAAGCTCAACTTCTTAGCCACTGAGCCACCGCATCCCTGGAATTTAGGTTGCACTAAATTCCTTAATTGCTTTGCTTAAAGAGCAAATGCAAAATTGCTTTGATATTCAAACATGAACCTGGTGCTCACCCCTTCCTCCCTCCATATTAGTTACTTTTTCCTCAGAAGGCATTTCTCAAATTTATTTATTTATTTGTTTTGTGAGATTTATATACTGCCTCACAGTGCAAGCACTCTCTAAGCGGTTTACGCCAGAAAGCAATGTATATTTATATTGCCCCCAACAATCTGGGTCCTCATTTTACCTACCTCGGAAGGATGGAAGGCTGAGTCAACCTTGAGCCGGTGAGATTTGAACCGCTGACCTGCGGATCACAGTCAGCTAAAGTGGCTTGCAGTACTGCCTCTAACCGCTGCGCCACCTCGGCTCAAATGACTCCCAATTCCCATCTTCCTTGGAAGTCCGAAAGAAAACTGGTGGCTGGTGGGATTTTCTGAAGATAAGAGTCCACCTATCAGGATCCAAAAACCTAGAAGACCTAGATAGGAATCTTGCCAAACTAAAGCAGGCTTCAGGTAGTCCTTGATTTTCAACCATAATGGAGCCTGTCCACGATGGCTTAATTCGTGTTTTGCTAACGGCCACATTCCTTCACCAGGGTCACATCTGTGGTTCTCTAGAGCAAGATCTTGGAAGGAGAAAGAGATTTGAGGGACAGCCAGAAACAGCCTTGCCAGCTGGCCTTCTGTGATACGGGTATTTTGAATCGCCCCCATTTGCCCTTGGATCGAAGGTGGACCATAGAATGCAAGAAGAATCAGTCCATCCGAGGTGGCGCAGTGGTTAAAGTGCAGCACTGCAACCTACTTCAACTGACTGCTAGTTCAGCAGTTCAAATCTCACCGGCTCAAGGTTGACTCAGCCTTCCATCCTTCTGAGGTCGGCAAAATGAGGACCCAGATTGTTGGGGGCAATATGCTGAACTCTGTAAACCGCTTAGAGAGGGCTGTAAAAGCACTATGAAGCGGTATATAAGTCTAAGTGCTATTGCTATTGCTATCCAAGGCCAGGTGGTCCCTTAAGGCAACGATCTGCAAGGAGACATTCATACACTTTGGATGTGTGTTTGCAGGCACAAGATACACTACAACGGTTGGGCTTCGCATGGTGGAGGGAAGCAGAAGAAGACAAATGGCACAGAGGACATCTTGAACATAGCTACCAGTCTCACAAATTAATGTTTACTATGCTAGAAGTGGGAACAATAGCTGGATTCCTCTCTCTTTGAGTTCCATCTGTTATATTTTAGGTTTTAGCAATTGTTCGACAAGATATAGGACTGTGAGGGCGAACCTATGGCACGCATGCCAGAGGTGGCATGCAGAGTCCTCTCTGTGGGCCGTCACCACCTGGTCTTCTGGTTTCCAGTGCGTGCATGCGTGCCGGCCAGCTGATCTTCACGCGTGCTGGAGCCCTGGAGACCCAAAGACCAACTGGCCAGTGTGCATGTGGGCGCCAGAAACAAGAAGACCAGGTGGCCGGTGTGCCCCTGCACGCACCGGCCAGCTGGTTTTTGAGTTTCCGGGACTGTGGCACGGGCGTGTTCTGGTTTGGTCACTCGGTGCCAAAAAGGTTCGCCATCACTGATATAGGAGAACAGATTTGGATCTGGGTAGAACGATTACCTGGAATCGGCTCTCTCTGAGTTCCATCTGTTGTGTTTTGGTTCTAACAATTGTCTGACTTAAGATACAGGAGGACAGATTTGGGTTTGGGGTGCTTAAACACCTGAAAAATGACAGTGGCTTTATAATGCGAATTCTTCCTTTCTCCAGTCTTCAAGCAGAGGTTGGACTGCTTCGTCCTGATACTTTGGGAGGTCCTGCATCAATAAGCAGATTGGACTTGATGACGGCCACTCCTTGAAGGTGGACTAGATTAAAACAGAGTCCACGGGATGACTAGAGCTACATTTTATGGAAACTGGCTAATAGAAACTTGCAGGATTCTCCTGGCTGTATTGTCCTTCCCTTCCCAATCTTCTATCCAAGACAATCAGAGAAGATCCAGCCTGGTTCTCTTCAGAACCCTTTCCCTGTTCCCAAGACATGTTTTATAACCCTCTCTGGATTACTTTTCCAAGGTCATCTCCTGACTGCATTGTCCTTTCTTTTCCCATCTTCCTCTACCCCAGGGGTCAGCAATCCGCGGCTCTGGAGCCGCATGTGGCTCTTTCATCCCTCTGCTGCGGCTCCCTGTTGCCGGTCGGTAAAAGGAAAAGACGCCGTGTTAGGAGGAGATTCTATGGTGGGGGGAATCGGACGTCCGGTCGGCAGAGGAAAAAGGACGCCACGCTAGGAGGAGACTCTATGGTGGGGGAACCGGCCTTCCGGTCGGCTCCGGAATTGAATGGGGAGCTTCTGGTTAGGACTTTTGTGGCTCTTTGAGCGTTTAAGGTTGCCGACTCCTGCTCTACCCCATCAAGAAGATCGGCCTCGATGACGGTCCGTCCTGGAAGGTGGACCAGATCAAGAAAGAGAGTCCACAGGATGACTGGAACTAGATTTTTTATGGAGACCGGCTAACAGAATCTTGCAGGATTCTCCTGGCTGCCTTGTCCTCCCCTTCCTCATCTTCTACCCATGGGAATCAGGAATGATCCAGCCTGGGTCTCTTCTTAATCCTTTCCCTGCTCCCAAGACATGTTTTATAACCGTCTCTGACTTACGTCTTCAAGGTCGTCTCCATGCGATCCACCCCATCCTCTTGAGTGCCTCCTCTTGTGTTCCTTCTACTCTTCTGATCCAGGAAAGCTGAACGAGAAAGCTACAAATCAAATTTGCCTCTAGTACATGTTCCTTGTTAGAATTCCCTCCCGAGTCATCTGCGATGCAGTCTGCTCTTCGGAGCAGCTGCCAAGGAAGCCACCCCATTGGCTTCGGCGAGGAAGGATCACCCGGTTGGCATTTATTATTTCTAAAGGTGACATTTGCTTCGTAGGACCGCTGCAGTTAACGTTCCCACCTTCAAGCCATGCTTGATGGCCATTTTCCTTGGGGAGAATTGGGTATTTATCCGCAGCGGCTGTCAGGATCCCACCCTCATCAATCAAAGTTTGCCCTCCTAGGTGCTGACTTCATAAGTTTTCTTAAGAAAAGCTTCCAATCTCAGGGAGAACAGAAGCCCTTGGTGACTCCTGACTTCTGAGCACATTAATTCTTGTCTTCCCCCCGCACTGCCTGGGGATATTTATAAAACGTGGGACATTAATGGATCAAATCCTCTCATTCAGCAAGATCCCTTTTTTTTTAATCAGGGCACATAGTGCTGCGTTGGGCACTTTGAAACTGGAGATACCGTATTTTTCGGAGTATAAGACGCACCTTTTTCCTCCCTAAAAGTGGCTGAAAATTCAGGTGCGTCTTATACTTCGAATGTAGCTTTTTTTCCCAGCCCTAACTAGGTGCTAACAGATCTTCCCAGCTCTTACCTTGCAGGCTTTTTCATTATTACTCTCTCCAAAGAATGTTTTTCCAGCCCTAAGTCTTTGCAGGTTTTTTTTTCATTGCTCTACTTGCTCCAAAGAAGTTTTTTTCTAGCCCTAACCAGGTGCTAACTATCTTCCCAGCTCTTACTGGCTTGCAGGCTCTTTCATTGTTACTCTCTCCGAAGAAGGTTTTTTTAAGTCCTAACCAGGGGATAAAATAATGTGCTGAAGCTGACCAGACTAAGGATGCTAGCCAGATGAATACCTGGTAGGCAGATTGTTTTCCCCTATTTTCCTCCCCAAAAACTAAGGTGCGTCTTATACTCCTGTGCGTCTTATACTCCGAAAAATACGGTAATGGTCTGCAGGAAAGGATTTGGGGAGACGGAAAGAAGAGATGTGCGAGTTCAGATTTGCAAGATTCCGTTAAGGCAGTGCTTCTCAATTATTTTCTGTTATGCCCCCCCTAGGAAGAAGTAAACATTTTGTGCGCCCCCAACTCTCCGATCTGGGCCCCAATGGAATTTTAGTGTTAATATTTATTATTTTACTTATTATAAGCTGCAAGCAAACTATTGGCTGGGACAGGCTGCTCTAACCACTTACCTGGGAGTAAGTCACACTGAACTCAGTGGAGCCTGTTTTCGGTTAGGCAGGCAAAGGCTACTGTGGTTTGGCCCCTCTTTTGACACGGGGCCAGGCCAGCTTAATCAAGCCGATGTTTTGGGGTCGCCGGCCTGGCCCATAAGTGCCGCCTCTGAAGCCTGGGGAGGGTGAAAACGGCCTCCCCCCTGCCCTCCGGAAGGCCAAAAATCTGGCCAGCGCACACATGTGTGCTGGAGCTGACATAGGGCAAAGCCTCGTGTGCCCTCAGATATGGCTGCGTGTGCCACCTGTGGCATGTGTGCCACAGGTTTGCCATCATAGGTATAGAGTCTCCTGCTTGAGCAGTGGGTGGATTAGATTAGAAGACTCCAAGGTTCCTTCCAACTCTATTATTCTGAGAACTTCTGAGAAGTTTGCCATGTCCCTTTCTTTCTGAGGGCTCAGATGCCTCTTATCAGTTGTCTGTGATTCTTGCTTCTCTCTCCCATCCCCACCAGTGGTGGGTTCCTACCGGTGCGGTCCACTCTATAGCACCAGTAGCGGCCCGCTGGTGACATCACAGTACCGGTGCGGTCAGTTGCCGGTGCCTGGGCGCCGCCATTAAAAAAATTTTTAACTTTTTTTTTCTTCTGCGCATGCCCAGAAGCCGAGCTTCCGGCACTGCGCATGCGCTGCCTTCCTACTCCACAGTGAGTCCAAGTAGGGGAGGATGGCTGAGGGAGCGCGTGAGATGCTGAAAGAACGGATGGCAGGAGCTATCTCCATTCCCCTCCCTTCAGCAGTCCGAGAAGCCACTAACGTGCAGTGATGATCCTAGGCATTTTCGCACGTTCGAGGCTTCTCGAGCTGCTGAGGGGAGGGGGAACAGGCGGCAGGACCTATCTCAGTTCCCCTCCCTTCAGCAGTCTGAGAAGCCACGCCCACCCAGTCACATGGCCGGCAAGTCATGCCCATCCGGTCACATGGCTGGCAAGCCACACCCACAAAATAAGCCACGCCCACAGAGTGGCAGTAAAAAGATTAGGAAACCGCCCCTGATCCCCACATATCATGACACTGGGTCAAGAGTGCACACACCACCACCACCCCGCTGCAGGCCCACCACCACCGGACACATGGTGTGATGTCCATTCACAATTTCAATAGAGACCTGCGAGTATCTAGCAAGTTGCAAGCTTTCTTCCGCAGCTGAGTCCAAAATTCCTCTCTCACCCACCACCTCGGGAAAATCCCAGCAATTATTCTATAAAACAGAGGTAGACGTTGATAGATGTATTTTTAAAGTAATATAAACCGTGTAGGCGGCAGTAGGGTTTTTGCGCCCCCCCTCCCTTTCCTTCCAAGGTAATTCCGTTGCGCTTTATTATATCATCTTTAATAGAGTCAATTCTTTCTCATATAACAATAATAGGTAAAAACAGAAGGTTGTCTATCATGCCGAAACTTAAGAGCGGCTTCATTCTGTTCGCACATCGCGTTTTACCGGATCGGGAAAAACCTTGTGGTTACATCAGCACAACATGCTATAAGCTAAGATCTTTTTTGGGGGGGAGGGGGGGGTGAACCCATTTTGCTTCATTTAGGTTTGGATATAATCTGAGATTCCTGAAAAAAGGAATAAGTCAATATTCCAGTTGAAGCTTCCCTGTTCTCTACGCAGAGCTTGCATTTTTGAATTTTCAGAGTTTTAACCTGCAAAATAGAATAGAATAGAATGGAATAGAATAGAAGAATGGAATAGAATGAGGAAAGAATAGAATGGAATGGAATGGAATGGAATGGAATGGAATGGAATGGAATGGAATGGAATAGAATAGAATAGAATAGAATAGAATAGAATAGAATAGAATAGAATAGAATAGAATAGAATAGAATAGAATAGAATAGAATAGAATAGAATAGAATAGAATAGAAGAATGGAATAGAATGAGGAAAGAATAGAATGAAATGGAATGGAATGGAATGGAATGGAATGGAATGGAATGGAATAGAATAGAATAGAATAGAATAGAATAGAATAGAATAGAATAGAATAGAATAGAATAGAATAGAATTCAGAATAGAATAGAATAGAATAGAATTCAGAATAGAATAGAATGGAGGCTAAAACATATGAAGAACGGTTGCAGGAACTGGGTATGTCTAGTTTGATGAAAAGAAGGACCAGGGGAGACATGATAGCAGTCTTCTAATATCTCAGGGGCTGCCACAAAGAAGAGGGAGTCAAACTATTCTCCAAAGCACCTGGGGGTAGAACAAGAAGCAATGGGTGGAAACTAATCAAGGAGAGAAGCAACCTTAGAACTAAGAGACATTTCCTGACAGTTAGAACAATTAATCAATGGAATAACTTGCCTCCAGAAGTTGTGAATGCTCCAACACTGGAAGTTTTTAAGAAGATGTTGGATAACCATTTGTCTGAAGTGGTGTAGGGTTTCCTGCCTAAGCAGGGGGTTGGACTAGAAGACCTCCAAAGTCCCTTCCAACTCTGTTGTTGTTGTTGTTATTGTTGTTACAGAATAGAATAGAATAGAGTAGAGTAGAGTATAGAGTAGAGTAGAACAGAATAAAGAATGGAGTAGAGTAGAATAGAATAGAATAGAATAGAATAAAGAATAGAGTAGAGTAGAACAGAATAAAGAATAGAGTAGAGTAGAATAGAATAGAGTAGAATAGGAGAGTGGAATAAGAACAGAACAGAACAAAACAGGACCTTGGAGGTCTTCTTGTCCAACCCCGTGGTCAGGCAGCAAACCCTATACCATTTCATTAAATGAACTGTATTGTAAATCAAAGACTACCTGTGTGAGAGAGCTCAAGGATCTCTGATTTTCTCATTTATCACAACAGACGGAGTTAAGCCAGAGTGGTGGTACCCATCCATATGAAGACCTACCTACTACTGGTGATCCTTGACTTACAACCATTTATTTAGTGACCAAAGTTACAATGCCACTGAAAGAAGTGACTGATGACCATTTGTCACACAGCCATTGCAGCATCCCCGTGGTCACATGGTCAAAATTCAGACGCTTGGCAACTGACTCATATTTATGACGGTTGCAGTGTCCCGGGGTCATGTGATCACCTTTGGCCACCTTCTGACAAGCCAAGTCAATGGGGAAGCCAGATTTACCTCACAGCCGTGTCGCTAACTGAACAACCGCAGTGATTCACTTAACAACGGTGGCAAGAAAGGTTGTTAAATAAGGCAAAAGTCAACATCTGTCTTGCTTAGCAACAGAAATTTGGGGTTCAATTGGGGTCATAAGTGGAGGACTAACTGTATTTTGGGGAATATCACACAACCATCAATTTCAGGAAACTTCTTTTTTATTAACATGGCTTTTGGTGCAGGTGCCAGAGAGCCAAAATGGAGGCCTGGTCCTTCTACCTCAGCTGAACTCTATGGTTGTTCCAGCTGCAACTTATTTGGCTGATTTTCAATACAGGTGTTGGGAAGCTGTTTGCTTCTAAGGGAGGCTTCCTTGGGTGGCAGCCATTTTAGTCAAAACTCCAACTTCGTTTGGAATGACTCCATCCTCGGTTACCCCCAGAGTATAAGCCCAAAGGTGCATTTAAACATTTTTTTAAAGCAGAAAGATTGCTGGTTCTTGAATGGTTCTTCAGTCCTGGTTTTTGGTGTGCCTGAAGACCTTGGTCTTTGAATGGCTTCTTCTGGAGTTTCTTCTGCCTCAACAGACACGATTAAGGGACTGGAGGCAAAAACATATGAAGAACAGTTGCAGGAACTGGGTATGTCTAGTTTAATGAAAATAAGGATCAGGGGAGACATGATAGCAGTGTTCCAATATCTCAGGGGCTGCCACAAAGAAGAGGGAGTCAAGCTATTCTCCAGAGAACCAGAAGGCAGGACAAGAAGCAATGGGTGGAAACTAAACAAGGAGAGAAGCAACCTAGAACTAAGGAGAAACTGCCTGCCAGAAATTTCAGTGGAACGGGTTGCCTTCAGAAGTTATAGATGGAAGTTTTTATGAAGAATTTGTCTGAAATGGTGTAGGGTCTCCTGTCTGAGAAGGGGGTTGGACTAGAAGACCTCCAAGGTCCCTTCCGACTGTTATTCTGTTACCTACTGACTCATTTCAAGACATCCAGGTTCATTTGGAACAGTTGCCCAGTGACTCTATCTCTGGAAGAAGATCTTAAAGGTATCTGCAGGGTTTAAGAGTGGAATGTTGTATTTTGTGGTTTGGGGGAGGCTAAGATATGAATATACTGATGATTTATGGTGGACTGAATCTTCACATGCAAAATAATAATGATGATGATGATGATGATGATAATGATGATGATGATGATGATGATAAGAGCTGAGGTGGCGCAGTGGTTAAAATGCAGCACTGCAGTTCAGCAGTTCAGCTGTTCAAATCTCACCGGCTCAAGGTTGACTCAGCCTTCCGTCCTTCCGTGGTGAGTAAAACGAGGACCCAGATTGTTGGGGGCAATATGCTGAACTCTGTAAACCGCTTAGAGAGGGCTGTAAAGCACTATGAAGCGGTATATAAGTCTAAGTGCTATTGTAATAATAATAATAATAATAATAATAATAATAATAATAATAATAATAATAATAATAATAATAATAATAATAATAATAATAATAATAATAATAATAATAATAATGTATACAAACAGACAAGGTACTGGCGCATAATACACCAGACATCACGCTGGTCGAGAACAACAAGGTGACTATAATTGACATTGCAATACCAGGAGATAGCAAGGTCGATGAAAAGGAACACGAAAAAATCGCAAAATACCAGGACTTAAAAATCGAAATCCAACGATTATGGCACAAACCAGCAGTGGTAATTCCAGTGGTGATTGGAACACTGGGTGCTATCCCAAAAGCACTGGAATTACATTTAAAACAGCTCAAAATTGACAAAATCACCATCAGTCAAATGCAGAAAGCCGCACTGCTCGGTTCTGCACATATACTTCGAAAATACATTACGACTTCCTAGGCCCCTGGGTGGGGCTCGACTAGTAATCAATGCCAAATCCGGCGAAACAACTGGCCGCTGTGATACAATTGTATAATAATAATAATAATAATAATAATAATAATAATAATAATAATAATAATAATTAATAATAATAATAATAATAATAATAATAATAATAATAATAATAATAATAATAATAATAATAATAATAATAATAATAATAATAATAATGGTCCAGAACTGATGACAAGCATACGTTCCTGGGTGGGAAGATGTTTCCTCTCTCACACCATTAAATGTTTCTTTGACAATTATAGACTTTCCAAGTTATCCCATAATAAATACCTCCTGGTTGCCAAGCACCCACATTTCGATCACATGACCATGGGATACTGAGAAGGTCATAACCGCAAGGGACTGGCCCAGGGATGGGTTCTAACTTACCTCGCCACCGGTTCGCTTCCTCCTGCGCCGTGTGGTTGCGTGCGCATTGTGCGCCACGTGGCTGCGCGCACATTGTGAGCCATGTGCCTGCGCACGCATTGCAGTGCCGAAAAACAAGCAAAAAATAGCAAAAAAATTATAGTTAAAAAAAATTATAAAACGCCAAAAACAAGATGGCGGCACATGCGCAGTGCGGGAAACAAAACAAAACAAAAAAAATTAAAATTAAAATTAAAAAAAATAATTAAAAAAATATTTTTTTAAAAAAAAAAGATGGCGGCATCCACGGACCGGCACTGACAGAACCGGTGCGAACCGGGAGGAACCCACCTTTGGACTGGCCATACATCTCCTTTATCCAGTGCTGTTGTATCTTCGTCGCTAAAAGAAACGGTTATAACTTGAGGACTTCCTTCCAGTCCATTAATAATGAGGAATATTAGATATTTTTTAAAATCAGTTTAGCTGGGTGTAACGCTTTCATTATCGCTGACCTGGATAGCTTTCCAGCATGCCTCTCCTATTAAAATCTAGTCGCCCCCATGTTAATGGGTTTTGTTTCCATCAAGCCATAACAAGGACTGGCAGATCTGCATATTCTCCAAGCGAGCTCAGAACGCAGGCAAATGCTCGATTTTATTACTACCTGACAGAGACATAATGATTTTCCCAGAATCTCATTACCATCATATTACGTGATGATTTAAGTTAAAACAGACACACTCACATACATTTTGTTGTCTGCAGAAGCCCCGCGGGTTTGGGGTTGGGGGGGGGGGAAGAGGGGAGAATTGAAACCTTTTTAAAATATCCGAGCCCAGGGGAAAAAAATCAACCTGTTGATCCCCAATGATTTTGAGCCCAACCATCTCAATTCCATTTATGTTTCTCCGAGCTTTTAAGTTTGCAGACAGCTCCTTGGAGTATATGCCGTGGCGACAATTGAAAGCTAGACAATTTAAGGAATTGCCTCTGTGCCGCGTCGTTTCATCTGCAGGGACCTTGGCAGGGACATGAAAGATGAAGAATTGTTGGGGACGAGCTAAACAGTGACATTGTCAACTAAGGTGGCTATCTCTAGTTTAGAGATTGGGTCTTAGCCTATTATAAGCAGGTTGCGCCACGGTGGCGCAGTGGTTAGAGTGCAGTACTGCAGGCTACTTCTGTTGACTGCCGGCTGCCTGCAATTTGGCAGTTCAATTCTCACCAGGTTGACTCGGCCTTCCATCCTTCCGAGGTGGGTAAAAAGAGGACCCAGATTGTTGGGGGCAATAGGCTGACTTTGTAAACAGCTTAGAGAGGGCTGTAAAAGCACTGTGAAGCGGTATATAAGTCTAAGTGCTTATTGCTATTGCTTGGATTCGCACGGCACTCAGTGAGCCCTGGTTGGATGAACCATGGTTTATGGGACAAGCCACAAGTGACAGGTTATGAACTAACTCAGATGAGTCTCCCCCAACAGAGGAGGCTGAGATGCAGTGAAATGAGATGGCTGGGGATGGTAGCTCCTATGTGTCCCAAAGGCAACTGGACTTTCTGGTTGTTCCTGGAAGATGTTTTGCTGAGAGCCGAAGAGAAGCTTCTTGGATGAGAAGCAAAACGTCTTCAAAGAAAAACCAAGGAAGTCCAGTTGCCTCTTGAAAAGGCACCTTTGGGACAAGCATGACCTGGATGACTGAGAATCTCCATAGACATTTCGCTCCAAGGTGATTTTGAGAAAACTCAGAAGGTCATGGTTGGTCCATCAAGAGATCCGGCAACATTGTCAGGGCAAGGGGGTGTGGGGTTTGCTTCCTGTTTATAGGCAGCCAGTGTTGTTGGTGGTATGGTTTTGGTAGTTTGATAAGTTCTTGGATTAGATAGTTCTTTGCATATTTTTGATTAGGTAGTTAGAATTTGGTTTTTGATTAGGTAGCGTTTGATTAAGTAGAGTTTGGTTATAGTTGATTAGGTAGTTCTTGGATTGTGTTACGTTTGATTGTTTGCCTGGGGTCAATCCCTGCTTCTCTAGGTGTTGGGTGTTGGCTGCTGGAGATGTTGAGTTCTGGTCTTCTTGTTTCCTTCTTAGCTTTTTTATTGTCTCTCCTGATTGGTGAGTAAATATGGTTTACCTCTATGTCACCCACTCTCACTCAGTGGTTTATCTCTTCATATTACCCATACTGATGTTACTTAGTCTGGTATTGGCACATCTATAAGAAAACAACCAAACTCAGAGAGCACCAAGGACCCCACAGTTCCTCCTCCTCTTCCTCCTCCTCCTCCTCCCTACTCCACTGCATTCCACTCCACAAACCCCACTCCCTCATGCCATTGATAAGGTTACCTAGTTGGGTCATGAAACATCTGCAAGAAACCAACCAAGCTCAGAGAACACCAAGGACTCCACAGTCCTCCTCCTCCTCCTCCTCCTCCTCCTCCTCCTCCTCCTCCTCCTCCTCCTCTCAAACTCCACTCTTTCTAACACTGATGCTGTTACCTAGTTTGGTCATGAAAATGTCTGCAAGAAAACCACCAAGCTCCGAGAGCACCAAGGACTCCACAACCCTCCTCCGCCTTCTTCTTCTTCTTCTTCTTCTTCTTCTTCTTCTTCTTCTTCTTCTTCTTCTTCTTCTTCTTCTTCTTCTTCTTCTTCTTCTTCTTCTTCTTCTTCTTCTTCTTCTTCTTCTTCTTCTTCTTCTTCTTCTTCTTCTTCTTCTTCTTCTTCTTCTTCTTCTTCTTCTTCTTCTTCTCCTCCTCCTCCTCCTCCTCCTCCTCCTCCTCCTCCTCCTCCTCCTCTCAAACTCCACTCTTTCTAACACTGATGCTGTTACCTAGTTTGGTCATGAAAACGTCTGCAAGAAAACCACCAAGCTCCGAGAGCACCAAGTACCCCACAAATTCAACCCTGAACTACAACTATTATCTTCTATTGATAGTACATACTGTCAAAGGCGGGGTTTCTCTATGCCCCCCCCCCAGCAAGAAGACCAGCCTAGATTAAGTGTAGGGTGAAAACAGCTTTTCTCCCTTTTGGCAGATGTTTCAGGTGACGGTGTAAGCAACAGATGGCGAGAGGGCAGATGCGGAGCAAGCTAGAGATACACTCACGGTGATGGCTGATCTGAGTAATGAGCCAGCAAACCATCGCAGCTCCGATGGCATCTCTCCCAAAAAAAATGACAGAGTCACTCTTGCAATATTCATCTCTGGGTTCCAAATACCTTCGACGACGCTTCGGTTCTTTTTTCCCCCTTCCCCTCCTCCCAAGTTCCTTCATAATTCTTGCATGGAGAAAGGACATTACATTGATTGTATTGACTAGGAAGAAATAAGGTCACTGCACAAAACAGCCTTTTGAATGGAAGGCAGTTACCGAGGCGGCAGAAGACCGTGTTTTAAATAAGCTTAAGGGGACTTTATGGCAAGACAATATTCTGTCCTATTTATTTCCCGGCAGATTGTCGGAGCCATTACGGTGCAGGAGAGTTAAAGGGGAGGTTTCGTTTTCCAGACCGAGAGCTGCGATTCTTATTTTTCTTTTTCCTCCACAAGGTTGGCATTTGTTGGTATTTAATTGAAAGTGGGCGTTTCGAAGGCAGGAAAACCACGGTGGGCATTTTCTTTTTCCCCCCTCCCTAACTAGAATCCTGCAGGCTTGCTAAGGCACCGGAGGGGCCTGGCAAAGCCACTTTATGGAGTTTGACACCAAATTGCTTGGGATGGGCCACTCTGGGGAGAGAGGTTTTGGCACGCCTGTTTGGTTGCCTCAGAAAATGAAACATTTTAGAGATTTTGCTCTAAAGGGCAGGAGCCCGTGTTGTGGGTAGCAGCAATTGCACTCAGAGGCAAATCTAACCTCTGTTCGCAACCTCCCCTGTTCTCAAGCCTGTTTCTTGCAGGCGTTTTACGACTCAACTAGGTAACATCATCAGTGCTAGAAGGGAGGTGGATTGTGGAGAGGAGGAGGAAGAGGAGAACTGTGGGGTCTCTGCACTTGGTGGTTTTCTTGCAGACGTTTCATGACCCAACTAGATGACATCATCAGTGCTAAAAGGGAGTAGGGTTTGTAGAGTGGAGGAGAACAAAAAAGGGAAGAGGAGAGGGATGATGATGATGAGGAGGGAGGACTAAGGGATCCTTGGTACTCTGTGACCTTGGTTGATTTCTTCCAACCGTCTAGGTCAGGGGTAGGCAAAGTTGGCTCTTCTATGACTCATGGACTTCAACTCCCAGAATTCCCATGATTAGCTCAGAAATTGTGGGAGTTGAAGTCCATGAGTCATAGAAGAGCCAACTTTGCCTACCCTGGTCTAGGTGACATCATCAGTTCTAAAAGAAGTTTGTGGAGTGGAGGAGAAAGGGGAGGGGAGGGGGAGAAAGAGAAAGTGGAAGAGGAGGAGGAGGACTAAGGGGTCCTTGGTACTGTTTGAGCTTGGTTGTTTCCTTGCAGACTTTTCATTGCCCAACTATGTAATACCATCAGTGTTAGAAGGGAGAGGGGTTTATCCTCTGTCATTGGGAGTGTGGTGGGAGTGTGTTTTGTTCCTTGATTAGGCTGTTGTCTCAGTCCACAATACCTCCTCACCAGCAATCAATACCCAGAGAAGCAGAGATGAACACCAAGATTAAAACTAGATTAGCCATCAAACAGTAAACATCCGTTAATTAAAGAATTTTCCAACAAGAAAACCATATTCCTACCAACAACACTGACAGGGTAAGCCACTGGCATATAAGCAGAAAGCAAACCCCACTCCCTTCTAGCACTGATGACGTTACATAGCTGGGTGATGAAACGTCTGCAAGAAAAAAATCAAGCTCAGAGAGCATCAAAGACCACCCCCCATAGTCCTTATCCTCGTCCTCCTCGTCCTCCTCGTCCTCCTCGTCCTCCTCGTCCTCGTCCTCGTCCTCCTCCTCCTCCTCCTCCTCCTCCTCCTCCTCCTCCTCCTCCTCCTCCTCCTCCTCCTCCTCCTCCCCCTCCAGTTGCTTCTCTCCGCCAGGCACAGCCTGAACCATCTGTTCTGCCACGCCAGAAGGAGACCTTGATATTTCAGGAAATGGGAAAAGAAAAAGCAGAAAACTAGCTTGGTGATGAAAAATAAACCCCTGGCAGGCTGCCACGTGGTACTATAGAAATGTTAGGAAGCCAAAAAGCATTGAGGGAATGGGAGAAGGCAGACAGTTATGTGTTTGTTTGTTGGTAGGGCAGAACTGCACATCTTATAACTTAATTGGAGTGCTCAGACCTGGGCTACAAAACGTGGGATGACCACTAGGGGCACCAGAGATGTAAAGCTTTATGCTTCTCTTTGCTGCCCCCTAGTGAAGCCCCCAAGAACACTCCCACCAACACTGGCAGGGTAAGCCACTCGCATATAAACAGAGAGCAAACACCACTCCCTTCTAGCATTGATGATATTACGTAGCTGGGTGATGAAACGTCTGCAAGAAAACAATCAAGCTTAGAGACATCAAAGACCCCCATAGTCATCGTTGTCGTCCTCCTCTTCCCCCCCTCCTCCTCATCCCTTTCAAAGTTTGTCCTTTTTATCATTGGGAGGGGGAGGGTGTTGGGTGATGTGATGGGGGGAGAGCTAAGTCAACAGCTTGTGATGTGAAAGGCAACAACCAGCCTAGATGTCAAATGTCCCACCATTATTCTGGGCAATCCGATTTAGAGATCTTTGTCACAACGATGCGAACATAGGACAGTGAAGACTTCACCGTTGCATGGTAAAATTCCTTGCCACTTTGTTCTCGTATATGCACAGACCCTGGCCAGCTAATTAATTTGGCAATTAAATCTGAAGGGGTTCTTTGCTCATTGTTTACGTACGCATGTCAAAATGGAAGGCATTGTTTGGAGAGACCGGTTAATTAATTAATTGGCGCTCATTAACTGGGAGGCAGTCTCGAATCTATTCCTTTGCAACGAAGAACCTCTGAACTCTATCCGGGAATGCATTTCTGAGAAGGCAAGTATTAGACGCTGCTGTTAATCTCCTATTGGGCTAGTCTTTGGGGTAATCTACAAATTAGGTAAGAAATCAAACTCTGGTAAAAATAAAATTCATTAGAGCAAGGGAAAAATAGCATATAGGTACCAGGTGCTCAGTATGTAAAGAGTGGGACAGCTACGATTATTTGTGTTTATTTATCTGTATCCTGCCAACAAAAGTGCGTATAGTCAAGGCTATGGTTTTCCTAGTTGCAATGTATGGCTGTGAAAGTTGGACCATAATGAAGGCTGAGCGCCAAAGAATGGAGGCCTTTGAACTATGATTTTGGATAAGACTCCTGCAAGTCCCTTGGACTGCAAGGCGATCCAACCGGTCAGTCCTAGAGGAGATCAACCCTGACTGCTCTTTAGAAGGCCAGATCCTGAAGATGAAACTCAAATACTTTGGCCACCTGATGAGAAGGAAGGACTCACTGGAGAAGAGCCTAATGCTGGGAACGATTGAGGGCAAAAGAAGAAGGGGACGACAGTGAACGAGGTGGCTGGATGGAGTCACTGAAGCAGTCGGCGTGAGCTTAAATGGACTCCAGAGGATGGTAGAGGACAGGAAGGCCTGGAGGAACGTTGTCCATGGGCTTGCGATGGGTCGGACACGACTTCGCAACTAACCAACAACAATCCTGCCTTTTATTATTTTTACAAACAACTCAAAGTAGTGAACATCCAACACACCTTCTTCCTCCTGTTTTTCCCACAACAACCACCCTGCGAGGCGGGTTGGATTGAGAGAGAGGGACTGGTCCAAAGTCACCCAGTCAGCTTTCATATCTAAAGTGGAACTAGAATTCACGGTCTCCTAGTGATTGGCCCAAAGTTCCACAGTCCGCTTTCATAGATAAAGTGGAACTAGAATTCACAGTCTCCTAGTGATTGGCCGAAAGTTCCACAGTCAGCTTTCATAGATAAAGTGGAACTAGAATTCACGGTCTCCTAGTGATTGGCCGAAAGTTCCACAGTCAGCTTTCATAGATAAAGTGGAACTAGAATTCACGGTCTCCTAGTGATTGGCCCAAAGTTCCACAGTCAGCTTTCATATTTAAAGTGGAACTAGAATTCACGGTCTCCTAGTGATTGGCCCAAAGTTCCACAGTCCGCTTTCATAGATAAAGTGGAACTAGAATTCACAGTCTCCTAGTGATTGGCCCAAAGTTCCACAGTCAGCTTTCATAGATAAAGTGAAACTAGAATTCACAGTATCCTAGTGATTGGCCGAAAGTCCTCCAGTCAGCTTTCATAGCTAAAGTGGAACTAGAATTCACAGTCTCCTAGTGATTGCTCAAAGTCCCCTGGCCAGTTTTCAGGCCTACAGCAGGACTAAAACTCATGGTCTCCAGCTTTCAACCCTCCCCTCCTCCCTCTCCCCTTCCCTCCCCCTCCCCTTCGCCGTGGCTGACAAAATGGTTTTGTTTTTAAAAAGTCCACAGTTCTCCAGTGTTTGTGAACAGATGCTTTTTTGCTGAAAATGAAATGCTGTTTGTTGTGTGCTCCTTGGAGTGGATAGCTCAGTGGTGGCAATTAACAATCAAACACCCTTTTCAAAGCTGTCCTAGCATTTGCTGATAATGATGTGCTAAGACAACACAGAGAATTTCAAAAGCCAAGTTCATTTTAGGCTTTGCAAGGCACAGGAAATCAAAAGGGTTGCCTAGTGAGCGAAAACATATGTGAAAAACAGAATGCCTTTTGCTTCTGGCCTGTTCAGTATTTTTAAAAAACCGAAAGAAAATTGTAATAAATGAAGAACAAAAATAAAAGTGTGTTTGTGTGTGTGTTTGTGTGTTACAAAAAAAAATTATTCCAATTTGTCTGGAAGGAATAGCAGATTACTGTGATAGATTTGCTATCAGGTCTGGGATGTAAAAATCTAACTGGCCACTAGAGGGTAGGTAACATTGGAAGTTATTCCCCCGGCCTCTTTGCTGACATCTAGTAGATGCTTGGAGTTTGCAACCCGAATTTTATATCCCAAAGGTGCTTTTTCAAGAGGCAACTGGACTTTCTGGTTTTTTCTTTGAAGACGCTTCGCTTCTCATCCAAGAAGCTTCTTCAGCTCTGACTGCCATTTCCCATCATCCAGAATGAAATAGAATAGAATGAAAACCTATTCTATTCTATTCTATTCTATTCTATTCTATTCTATTCTATTCCATTCCATTCCATTCCATTCCATTCCATTCCATTCTATTCTATTCTATTCTATTCTATTCTATTCTATTCTATTCTATTCTATTCTATTCTTTCCTTATTCTATTTTATTCTATTCTATTCTATTCTATTCTATTCTATTCTATTCTATTCTATTCTATTCTATTCTATTCTATTCTTTCCTTATTCTATTCTATTCTATTCTATTCTATTCTATTCTATTCTATTCTATTCTATTCTATTCTATTCTATTCTATTCTATTCTATTTTCTATTCTATTCTATTCTATTCTATTCTATTCTATTCCATTCCATTCCATTCCATTCCATTCCATTCTATTCTATTCTTTCCTTATTCTATTCTGCATTCTATTCTGCATTCTATTCTATTCTATTCTATTCTATTCTATTCTATTCTATTCTATTCTATTCTATTCTAATTCTATTCTATTCTATTCTTTCCTTATTCTATTCCATTCCATTCCATTCCATTCCATTCCATTCCATTCCATTCCATTCCATTCCATTCTATTCTATTCTTTCCTTATTCTATTCTGCATTCTATTCTGCATTCTATTCTATTCTATTCTATTCTATTCTATTCTATTCTATTCTATTCTATTCTATTCTATTCTAGTCTAGTCTAGTCTAGTCTAGTCTAGTCTAGTCCATTCCATTCCATTCCATTCCATTCCATTCCATTCCATTCCATTCCATTCCATTCCATTCCATTCCATTCCATTCGACATAATCTTGCCAGACTAAAGCTACAGCCTTCCAACCTAATAGATATACCCTATTCTAGTGTCTGGTTCCTCTGAACCTTTTTCTGCCTCCCTCCTCCATCTAGTTCAGGACTGTGTAGTCTCTTGTCTTGGATCCTGGTTTGGAATGTGTCCTCCCTGGGAAGCCAAGGTGCTACTGCTGATATTCCCTACCACCATTCCTTCTCCATCTACACATTCCATCAAAAAAGAGCAACCAGGATGATTAGGGGACTGGAGACTAAAACATATGAAGAACGGTTACAGGAACTGGGCATGGCTAGTCTAGTGAAGAGAAGGACCAGGGGAGACATGATAGCAGTCTTCCAATATTTGAGGGGCTGCCACAGAGGGAAGGGGGTCAAGCTATTTTCCAAAGCACCTGAAGGCCAGACAAGGAATAATGGATGGAAACTGATCAAGGAGAGATCCAACCTGGAAATAAGAGGAATTTTCTGACAGTGAGAACAATCAACCAATGGAACAGCTTGACTTTGGAAGTTGTGGGAGCTTCATCACTGGAGGCTTTCAAGAAGAGATTGGACTGCCATTTGTCAGAAATGGTGTAGCGTCTCCTGCTTGGGGGTGGGGTTGGACTAGATGACCTACAAGGTCCTTTCCAACTCAATTAATCTGTTGAAGTATTGTGTGTGTGTGTGTGTGTGTGTTCTATGGCAAAATGCCCATGAGCAAAGAAGTCCCATCAAGTGATCTCTAGTCTATTTATCAGATGCATTCACAATATATTATTTTTTCGGATTAAAAGAACACAATTGACTGAGTTTAATTTTGGGGGTGTTGCATGATTAATTGACTCCTCTGCTAATGGCATGGGCTGGTTCACGCAACAGGGCATGGGCTGGTTTGCGCAACACTGCAGGCTAAAACACGGCTGTCTATTTTGTGACATTAACTCAATGTGTTGTGCAAACACAACTGATCATGCTTCCAATCTGAATCGCTTGGGAGGACTTGTAAGCTATTATTCATATGATATTGAATTTAATGTAACTGTATCTGCTTGTTTATTTTCATACAATACCCAAAATCAAAACTGAAGCACATAGGCTGGGTTGCACATAACATACTGGTCTAAATTGTAGTTACTACTTTGGGAATCGGCACCGTGGTGCAATATGGTTAATTTAAGATTTGGTTGTAAGAACTCAAGCGATTGAGTTAACATCACAATTTTAATTAATCGTGGGTTAGAACGTTTTGCAAATATACGGTAGCTGTTGAAAAATGTTGCTGGTCCTTTTAGAAGGGGATCTAAAGAGGATATTTGAGAGGGTGGAGCTCGCAGCAGCTCTTATGGCCTGCATATCAAAGATTTCCAATTGGTCCAGTCTAGTTTTGGAGCAACTAGTCTGCTCAGTAGTGAAAAGGTGCTCTCCATGGTCCTGAAATCTACGCTGTTAGTTGGGAGTGCTTTGTTGGCTTACATTTCTCTCTCCAGTTGACTGCCCTTTCTTTCTTGTGCACATCTAAGCTATTGTTGTGAAAGGTAGATGAATTCCACCCTGTTGGACCAGGGTGCCTTTCACCCTGCGAACAAGGTAAATTAAAATGTTTTGAGGAAGTAATTGGCTCTAATAAGCACTCTTGTAGCTTTTTCATGTTGCATTAACTGTGAGAACAAAAAAAAAATGGATGTTTGGTTGTAGAAGGCTGCAAAATTCTTGTTTTCTACTGAACTCCTGCTGGTTCTTAAAGGGCCAGCACCCCATTTCAAGAGCTACATTTGCAAAACATTCTGCTTTTTTTTTTATGGTATAGTAAACCTGTGGGGATGCCTCTCCTGATTACATCAGCCTGTCCCATTAGCTCTGGCAGAGAAGGCATGCTGTGAGTGCCATCTGCTAGGGACTTACATTCGGGGGGACCCAGGAGAGTAGTTTTCTCTGCCATGGTGGCTGCCTTGTGGGAAATTCTCCCCCCTGAAGTCTGATTAGCTCCGTCTCTGTTAATATTCCAGAAGTCCCTTAAGACCTGGTTATGTCACTAGGTAGGGAAGAGGGTTGTTCTAGGGAAGCAATCCTATCTTAAGATGGCTCCACTATTGATACGTTCTCTCTCTCCATGCTTCTGGTTGATATACTTCACTTCTCAATAAAATTGAATGTTTAATAAGGATATATAAATACAACCATCATAAAAATATAACATGTTTTTTATTTGGTGGTTGTACGCCACCCAGAGTCACGTCTTGTGAGATTGGGTGGCTCTAAAAAGTTGAAAGATGGAGGAAGGAGACTGTTGTGGCCCACCAGCGGCCAGCGGAGCTGGTGGCAGACTCGGATAGTGAGGAGGTTGGGGAGGAACATGGGCCAGTCTTGGAGTCTGGGGAAGGCTCTGATGAGTGCTCTGCATCGGAGGCAGAGATGGGGCCAGGGCCGTCTGACAGTTATCAGCTACCTTCGGAGTTGGAGATAAGTGGGGCCGAAGAACAGCTGGAGCCTGTTCCCGATGTGCGCAGGAGAAGGGAACAATTAAGGAACAGAGGTCGACTCAGGAGTAAAATCACAAGTGGACATTGAATGGATTCTTCCATAGGAAATAAATGGGAGCAAAAGTGGAGTGGTGTTTGCAGGAGACAATTAGTTTGATAGTGTGAAGATTTGCTGATCTGAGAGACTCCTTCCAAGTATTTCCTTGTACAGCATTGGTCAAGAAGCTCTCGGCCTGGCAACTATCCAAGGACTGATAAGGTCCGTGTTTGCAATTCACCCTTGAAAGACTGTTTGCCGGGACTTTGCTGGATGTGAATGCTAAGAATTCACATTAGCCAAATAAAAAGGGGTTTTTTGGGACAAAGAGTCTGTTTTGTGATTTGGTGAAGCCTAGGTCAGAACAGGAGACCATCAAGCAAGGAATAACATTAAAGGAGGATATGGCTGAAGGATCCGACCTCCCTTATACTACTTGGAGGACTCTGAATAGGGTTGGAGTGCCTAAATGTAAGTCCAATATGCTTAAGTGGAGGCTGTTAGTGGATAACAACATGCTGTGTACAGGGGTGGGTTCTACTTACCTTCCCTTACCTTCCATGCGATGGAAGTGCAGGTTTTGCGTGCACGCGCTCGCTTTGCTCACGCACACGTGCATGCATCACTTCCCGGAAATGACCCTCTGCACATGCGCATTACTATAAAAAAAACTTCTGCACATGCGCAGAAGCAAAAAGCAAGATATGGCGCCGCCGAGAAAACTGGCTTGGGGGTGTGGCAGGCCTGGGTCACTGCCGGTTCCAGAAACCCAGGCTGCCAAGTTACTACCGGTTCTATAGAACCGGTCCGAACCAGGAGGGAGCCACCTCTGGCTGTGTGAATGCGGAGAATCCGGCCCATCTGCTGGTATGTCGGTTACTACCAGAAACATGACTTATTTTTGGCCAACGATGAAGCCAATAAGGTGGTCTTATTCTGACAGTCTAAAGTTTGACCTGGACATAGAAAGAAGAAGTTGATAAATAAAATACCTACTCTTCTTTGATGGATTTTGGAGTGGAGCAAGAGATAGGTTGGGAAACCAAGAATGTGTGTTTTGCTAGCAGAATGTCTTAGTCTACTTTCCAAAGCTGGTGTGACGAATCATCTCAGAAGCTTTTCTGCTCATTAACATCCCATAACTTGTCCCAAAGATGCATTTTCCAAGGGGCAAATGGACTTTCTGGTTTTTCTTTGAAGACATTTCGCTTCTCATCCAAGAAGCTTCTTCAACTCTGGTCCATAACTTCAGTTCCATAACTCGTTTCTTCTCATGACATCACATCAAGTTAGTTTTGATCAATGCCAACGGATTAATCTGACATACAGGTCGTCTCCAACTTATGACTGCAACAGGGACTGAATAATTCATCACTAAGCCGTGCTGTCATTAAGTGAGTCATCACCTGACCATGACTTGTCACCATCCCTGCTGGCTTCCCCTTGAACATACTTGTTGGAAGCCGGCTGGGAAAGTTGGAAATGACGATCACGTGACCACGTCATAAAGACCTCCAAGGTCCCTTCCAGCCCTGTGACTCTATGGATTGTAACTTTCCCCCATACATGTGAGGGAGGATGAGAGTTGTAGTCTAAAGCAGAAGTCTCCAACCTTGGCAACTTTATGAGGTGTGGACTTCAAATCTCAGAATTCCTCAGCCAGCCATGCTGGCTGAGGAATTCTGGGAATTGAAGTCCACACCTCATAAAGTTGCCAAGGTTGGAGACCTCTGGTCTAAAGCATCTGAAACGCTGATGTTTCCTGAAACCGAGAATATTTCGCTTTTTATGCAGTGGCTTGAAAGCCTTTTTGGGGGGAGGATTTATGTAGTCCTGCAAAGATCTTTTATTTTGCTCAGTGTCCAAGGGTTATTTTTACACTTTAAAAACCGGAGGAATGATGAAAAAGCTAAAACAAACCGTTCTTGCCAGCCCTGTTGTAATTAGCAAATGTGGTTTGATGAAAGGATATTTGCAAGCTGGACTCTCCTTTATTCCCCGTGCCCGAAAAGATGCTCTAGTTGCATTGATTAAAATTCCTCTCCTTTTATTCCAACCCCCCCCTCCCTTCCCTCTGACAATTAAACACGAGGAAAGGAGCAGAGCACCAGTGCAAAAAATTAATTACCTAGTTGAAGAACAAGATAATAATTAGCTGGCTTTTTTTTTTTTAAGACCTGCTGCAAAATAATTTGGAAGGAAAATCTCTTCAGAGGGGAGTTTGTGCTGCTTTGCTGTTTCATGTTATGTACCAGCTCAAAAGCAGTGGATCGTCCTGGACCTGAAAAACGGGGTTGCTACATTTGAACCCAGGTTGGACTTACACACACACACACACACACACACACACACACACACACACACACACACACACACACACACACACATTCTGTCCTGGTCAACAGTCAGCTGCTCTTGCCTTGTTGGTTTTCAAGTCTGATAGCTGTTGATGGGGTTTGGAGCAGGGATGGGTTCTAACGGGTCTATGACTGTTCGCCTCCTCTTCCCCCACTCTTCCCCCTTCCACTTTCTTTCGTTGGGACCACCTCAAAAACGTGTCTCTTTTAAGCAAGAGAGGGAATCTCATTGAGTCCAGCCAGAAGCACTCTTCCCCCTTCCACTTTCTTTCGTTGGGACCACCTCAAAAACGTGTCTCTTTTAAGCAAGAGAGGGAATCTCATTGAGTCCAGCCAGAAGCACTCTTCCCCCTTCCACTTTCTTTCGTTGGGACCACCTCAAAAACGTGTCTCTTTTAAGCAAGAGAGGGAATCTCATTGAGTCCAGCCGGAAGCACTCTTCCCCCTTCCACTTTCTTTCGTTGGGACCGCCTCAAAAACGTGTCTCTTTTAAGCAAGAGAGGGAATCTCATTGAGTCCAGCCAGAAGCACTCTTCCCCCTTCCACTTTCTTTCGTTGGGACCACCTCAAAAACGTTTCTCTTTTAAGCAAGAGAGGGAAGCCTCGTCCCCCTTTCCTTCTCCTAAAAAGGCTGCTTCCAAGGGGGTGGGATTCTTGCTCCTCTTATTGGCTGGGGGCAAAGTGTCCCATGCGCCCCAAAAGCCCGGGGAACTGGCTTTTTGGCCCGTTAGGCGAAGGGGCCAAGGAGAAAAGGATTGTTTGGGGGCGGAAGGCTGGGGACAAAACAGGCGCGGCAGAGCGGAGGAGGAGAACATTCCGGGTTCTAACTTACCTCGCCACTGGTTCGCTTCCTCCCACGCCACATGGGCGCACTGTGCATGCGCAGAAGCCAAAAACAAGATGAGATTATTAGAGCCGGTTTGGGGGCGTGGCCAACCGGCGATCGCTCCCGGTTCAGCGAGGGGGGGGGGGGGAATTCCCCGCTACCGGTTCTATAGAACCGGTCCGAACCGGGGAGTAATCCACCTCTGGTTTGGAGAGAGGTTTCCCATGCGTTCTTCTTTGGTCTCATTCAAGACACATTTTTTCCTTGGTTTCCTTAATGACTTGGTTCCCATCTTACCTACCTCCCGAAGGGATTTTTAGATGAGATTTCTGGCTTTTGTCCACCCTGCTTAGATGCTCCCTTCATCTTTAGGTATGGTAGCTTCAGCCTAGTTTCGCATCAGGTGGCCTTTGCATCAAATGGCTTTCCAATATTTGATTCTCAATTAAATCTCTCTCTCTCTCTCTTATCTCTCATTTATCATCTATATCCATCCATCCATCCAGGGGTGGGCTTCAAAATTTTTATCAAAGGGTTCTCTGCCCGGTTGTTGGGTGGCGTGGCCATGGTGGGCGTGGCCTAGTTGGCTTCCTGCACTATGTTGGGGGGGGTGTTTTTGCCCTCCATTGGCTCCGGAGGCTTTCCTCGAGCCTCCGGGAGGGTGAAAATGGCCTCCCCAGGCTCCGGAGGCCCTCTGGAGGCCGGAAACGGGCCAGTTTCCATCCTTCCTGAACTTCCAGTATGCCCGTTTTTCACCCTCCCCGAGCCTCTGCGTGCGCCCTGCACTTACCTGCATCCAAAAAAGGCCGCGTGGGGACACCTGGGAGGGGCGTAGTGGGGTGGGCAGGGCCAGCCAGGAGTGGGATTTGGGGGTTCTCCGAACTGCACAGAATCTTAGCTAGAGGTTCTCCCGAACCCCTGAAAACCCCCAGCAGGCCACCCCTGTATCTCTCTCTCTCTCTCTCTCTCTCTCTCTCTCTCTCTCTCTCTCTCTCTCTCTCCTCTCTCTCTCTCTCTCTCTCTCTCTCCCTCTCTCTTCTATCCATCCATCCACCAACCAACCCATTTTCTGTCTGTCCATTTGTCTCCCATTTATCTTTCTCTCTCCAACCTACCCATCCATCCATCCATCCATCCATAGTGTGTGTGTGTGTGTGGTGTGTGTGTGTGTGTGTGTATTATATATCTACTTATCTATCTCATTATGTCTAAATCATTCTCTCTATCTTCAGTCTGTCCATTTATCTATCTCATTCTGTCTCCATCCATCCACTTTCTTAAAATAGGTCAAAGTAGCCCCAGGAAAGGCGACTAGCCCAAACTCAAAGGGGAGTTTCATTTTCTCTTATCACATAAACAACATCCATTTCATGGCTTGGCTCCAAAAGACACAATCAGGATTGTGTGTGTGTGTGTGTGTGTGTGTGTGTGTGTGTGTGTGAGAGAGAGAGAGAGAGAGAGAGAGAGAGAGAGAGAGAGAGAGAGAGAGAGAGAGAGAGAGAGTCCTCTGCATGTCCACCTCCCACCCCCTCCGGATCCAATGGCCCGTTGTCTGTCCACAGAAACACCCTTAGCAAGTAGCACATCTAATCTTAGCCAGGCAGCCTCCAACGCGCAAAACCAGGGAGACCCATCTTTGCCGCAGTCCCTGAAAGTACCCAGAAAATAAATAAATAATTAAGCCCTGGAAGAAGACTTCAAATTTCAAATGCTGGC
>JALIGW010000018.1:13742977-14257156 GCA_023053685.1 Diadophis punctatus similis
GCAAGCTTTGGAACTCCTGGGTTAATAATCCCTCCGAAAAGCAAGAACGGCCCAGGTGTGTCCCAATGCCAAGTGAAACACCCTTTGACTTTTTTTTTTTAATCAGTAAGAAGTGCCAGAAAATGTCAAGGCCTCATTGCAATTTCTCTGAAAAACTCTGCCTCAATCCATTATCTGTGAAATGGGTGCATACACAGCCTCCCTTGGCTGGACTAATGTACTCATGAACTCAACGAAGGGAATCAAATGTATATCCCATATTTTAAAACCCTGGAAAGAGAATGATGGAAGAGCCAAACACCCAACTGACATACAATACATACTTTCTGGGAATGCACCCACCTAGAAAACGAGGCAACACAATTCATAAAAGAGTGCTTTTTCCCCCTCCCCCACGAGGGGTCATTTCAAACTGGAGCCATTTGGATGTCCAACGCAATCATGGCTATGCATAACCCAGCTGTCCCAGAATGGTGGAGCTTCCACAACCAGTGGCAGTGTATCCCCGAATTCTCATCTGCTAGCAAAGGGGACAGGTGCCAGGCAATGGACGAGAGAGGAAGGCTGTATTTTTCCACAAAGAAAAACCTGCCACCCAAAAAAAATGCCCAGGCAAATGTGCAAGAAGGGAAGAAGGAACCAGGAAAATACTTCAGTTCCAAGTTTGGCAGCCCTGGTAGTTTTTGCAAATACCGTATTTTTCGGAGTATAAGACGCACCTTTTTCCTCCTAAAAGTGGCTGAAAATTTGGGTGCGTCTTATACTTCGAATGTAGCTTTTTTTTTCCCCAGCCCTAATCAGGTGCTAACAGATCTTCCAGCTCTTACCTTGCAGGCTCTTTCATTGTTACTCTCTCCAAAGAATGTTTTTCCAGCCCTAAGTTTTTGCAGGTTTTTTTTTTCATTGGTCTATTTGCTCCAAAGAAGTTGTTTTCTAGCCCTAACCAGGTGCTAACAATCTTCCCAGCTCTTACTGGCTTACAGGTTCTTTCATTGTTACTCTCTCAGAAGAAGGTTTTTTTAAGTCCTAACCAGGGGATAAAATAATGTGCTGAAGCTGACCAGACTAAGGATGCTAGCCAGATGAATACCTGGTAGGCAGATTGTTTTCCCCTATTTTCCTCCCCCAAAACTAAGGTGCGTCTTATACTCCGGTGCGTCTTATACTCCGAAAAATACGGTAGATTTTAAACCAGAATTAAAGGAATATTACACACAACTAGACAATCCTGGGTGTGGGGGTGGACAAGCCCTTTCTGGTGGCTTGGGAAGTTGGGGGGGGGGAGCCAGACTCAGCCTCTCCTCCTAAACCTCTTTCCCCCTCCTTCCCCAAAGAAGGAAGAATGACCCCCCCCCCACACACACACACACAATCCATTGTGGACTCTCTCCCTGCCTCTCCCCAACTGGCAGGCCTGGCTTTTTGCATTTCTAAAACTGGCTCTTTGCAAGCCATTTGCCAAGAGGAGAGTCCACCCCCCTCCTTGGTAACCACCCCCAACACACACACACACACACACACACACACACACACACACACACACACACACACACACACACACACACACACGTGTTTTGATTGGGATATAGGAAGAAATGCAAGGGAATAATTTACCTACGGAATCAATTTCCAGGAGACGCTGCAAATCCCGGATGCTGTGAATCTCGCTGTGGGCCAGCCTTTCGATCAACTCTTGAGGGATCTCTGCTTCCTTTGAAAAGAAAGGAGAAAGAGAGCAAGGCCCTCCAGTTAGTCAGTTTTCCCCCCAGATCACTGCCGGAGCAGATCCCTAGTCAGTCAGATCTCTAGTGAGACTTTCTCCAAACCATCTCTGGACAGATCTTGACCTCTAGCTAGTCAAATCACCAGATCTCTAAGTGAGTCTTTCTCCAAATCACCTCTGGACCAGATCTTGATCTCGAGTCAGTCGGATCACCAGATCTCTACTGAGTCTGCCTCCAAATCAGCTCCAGAGCAGATCCCTAGTCAGTCAAATCTTGAGTTCTCTAAGTGAGTCTTTCGCCACATCAAATCTGGACCATATCTTGATCTCTAGCCACTCAGATCTCCAGTCAGCCTTTCTCCAAATCACCTGTGGAGCAGATCTGGAGCAGATCTTGATCCCCTCTGAAGTGGGATCTCGGATCTGCTCCCAGCTTCCACCTCCAGGTGCTCAGGAACAATGGAGAAAGGAAGGACTGCAGTTTTGTTGTTGTTTTTTAAAAATTTCCTTTTCAACAGTCCGTACCCAACAACCCTGCAACCCATCATTAACATTAGTTCCCCCTCCCCCTCCCCCCACACTGTGATATGGGAAAATTCTGTCCTTTTCATTTATTTATTTATCTCCCCCTTTATCGTGTGTGTTGGGGGCTGGTATTTTGGAAGGAGGGATTGGCATGGTGGCTCAAATCTTTGGGGAAAGCTAGAGATGAGGGTTTTTTTAAAACAAAAATGGAGCAGGCAACGCTTTAAGACCATCCATAATATCAGGGGTGGGGGGGAACACACGTCCCATTACAATTACAAAACCATCCCATTTACTAGGAGAGGGCTTGCCTTGGGGGGGGAGTTAAGTATCTGAAACCAGCCTTCCTAGGAAAGAGAGAGAGAGAGAGAGAGAGAGAGAGAGAGAGAGAGAGAGAGAGAGAGAGAGAGAGAGAGAGAGAGAGAGAGAGAGAGAGAGAGAGAGAGAGAGCATGAAAGAGAGAGAAAGAGGGGGGAGGGACAGGGAGGAAAGGAGAGAGGGGGAGGGAAAAGAGGGAGGGAGGAAAGAGGGGAGAGAGAGAGAGGGAGGGAGGGAAGGAAGGAGAGAGGGGGGAGGGAAAAGAGGGAGGGAGGGAAAGAGAGGGAGAGGGGGGAGAGAGGGAGGGAGGGAGGGAAGGAGAGAGGGGGAGGGAAAAGAGGGAGGGAAAGAGGGGAGAGAGAGGGAGGGAGGGAGGGAGGGAGGGAAGGAGAGAGGGGGAGGGAAAGAGGGAGGGAGGGAAAGAGAGGAAGAGGGGGAGAGAGTGGGGAGGAGGGAGGGAAGGAGAGAGAGAGATATCAAGTTGAAATATGCCTGTAGGAAACCACAGCACCATTCCACAGGTTGTTTCCTCCTCTCACTCCCCCCTCCAAAAAAAAAAGTGGCAGCAACCCTCTTTTCCAGCTTATCTAAAAAAAATAATTCCCTGGACTTCGTGGACCTTCGTTCTACATGAATGGGATAAAACAACCCAGAACTTTCCTTCCCCCCCCCCCCTTTGTCCCATTGTTGCTGTTGTTGTGGTTTAATTGCCCAGCCTAAGGAGAGCTTTGACCCAAGGCAACTCTCGCTTTTCTTTTTTCTTTTTTCAATAGCAGGAAACTTGCAAGAAAATAAAAGTTTCACAGCCTGCAAATAAAAAATGTAAAAAAAAATAATAATTCCTGGCTCTGGCTTCCCACTATTCTCCAAAAAATTTCCCTGAGTGGGGAGGTGGGTGGGCCGTGGTCTAGAAAGGGCCCGAATCCTACAGGTTGAAAATCAGCACACACACACACACACACACACACACACACACACACACACACACACACACACACACCACCTTGTTTTTATTTTCCCCAGCACCCTTCTTAAGAGCCAGAAAACTCAGCCTGCTTAAAAATATTTTGCCTTCCTTTTGGCCACTGAATTCCCACGCTCCGCGATGGCTACCAGAAACAATTCCCCCAATTTGGGGAGGGGGGAGGCAAAGAGGAAGGGGGGGATCCCACCGTTGGGCTCCAAAAAAAAAAAAGCAGAGATTATACACAGCAACCCCAAAGGGCTACGTTCACGGACACGCACCCCCAAACCAGCTTCCTAAAACTAACCCAGTTCCTACCTTCAAACGCACCGAGCCACAAACTAACCAAATAGGCGAGAGTCCAGCCCGGGCACTGCCCCCTCAATCCCACTCCCCACTCCGGCTCCTGAAAAACGAACTGCGGTTCTCCTTCGCCCCCCGCCGCCGCCCCCCGCATTCCTGTAGGAGAAAACTCTGACTCCCTTTACTGTGGAAACCCACCTGGGTTCAGCGAGTCGTCTGAACGCGGTCCCGGGGGGGGGGGTGAGGGGGCCGGGAAACAAGCCCCTTTCCAAAGGCAAAGTCCTAACTTCTAAGCAAAACGTGCCAAAGCCCAAGCTGTGAAATACAGTTGGGTCTTTTCCACACACACACACACACACACACACCCTCCCCTCCACCCCAGTCCCTGTGGATAGATAACCTTATAAAGTGAATTTTCAGAGGGGGGGTTAACACGCGGTTGCATCTCAGTAGGGCAGCGCTGTACACTGTGATTGCTTCCTTCTCCTATTTTAGCCATTTCGTGGTAGTTTCCCCAGGAGCAGGAAACTGGCTTATTTGAAGCCCACTCGTTTTTCGACTTCCCACCCTACCACTCCAGCCAGGCCGGCGTTGCGTTGGCAAAATAAATAAATAAATAAATAAATAAACCCACACGCAAAAACCACACACCCCAGAGGCTGCCTCGCCTGGCAAGGCGCGTTTTCAGTCGTTGTCCCCCCCCCACCCCACTTCCTTGCACGTCTGCACGCGCGCCAGGGTTGGGGATTCGGGCGATCTAGCTACTACGTTGGTGGGGGGGGGACGAAGAGGAGGAAGAGAGACCACGCTGGTTTTTTGGGGGGTGGGGAGAGTGGGAATGGCAGTTTAGCCGCGCGAGGAAGGGCTGCCTTCCCCCACGCTACCACTTCGGTCTTGGGGTAATTTGGGGAAAAGGGAGGTCGTCTCTTCTCTCCACCCGGAGGGTCCACGGTGAAGTCAAACCCATGCACGGGGGTGCAGGTGAAAGGTGGAGACAGGTCGAGAGAGGAAAAGGAGGAGAAAGAAGGAAAGAAGGAAGAATACCAAAGATGCAAAAAAAAAATTGTGGGGTGGCGGGTTGGAATCAGTTGGAGATTTTAAAAGGGGAGGGGGGTCTTCTGCCTTTCCTTCCTTCCTTCCTTCCTTCCTTCCTTCCTTCCTTCCTTCCTTCCTTCCTCCTTCCTCTCTCTCTCTCTCTCTCTCTTTCTCAATCTCTCTCTCTCTCCCTCCCTCCCTCCCTCCTTGCCCAGGTGTGCACCTACCTCTGCCAACACGAGGTAGCAAAAGCCTATAACCCAGAATGCTGCGCTGATCCTCATTGCGGGCTCATCACTGTAGTCGGCCACACGACTCAACGGTGCAGCGCAGGAGGCGCACCCCCCCGCCTCCTTGGGTTGGGAAAATAACAACCATCCCTCAAGGGGGGGGCGAGGGAGCCACCACCGGCGCTGGGCGGAGGAGGAGGACGGGGGGGGCAGTTGTCCTCCGGCTCGGGCTCTGGGCAGGGGGAGCGCGGGCGGAGGTCTCCTCCTTAATTCCCTATGGCATCTAAAAGGTCTCTCGGCGGCTGGCTCCTCCGGTGGGGTGGGGGTCTCCTTGCAGAGGCGAGAAGCCGGCTTGGAGAGGAGCTGGTGGGAGGCTGGTCCCTTGGCGCTCTTCCCCGCTTCCGAAGCCAGAAAAACGAGGGTGGCGAAAGGGGTGGCGTGAAGGGAAGGAAGGCGCTTCGGGAAGCCGGGACGGCCGGGCTCTTTCCTTTCCTCCCTTCCCAAGGTGCCACCAGTGATTCCTCCGCTTCTTCTTCTGTTGCTGCTGCAGCTGCTTCGGGCTTTCTGGACAAGCAACGAAGCGGGCAGGCTCTACATCTTGGCCGGGATGGCGACGAAGTGAAAGGCGAGCAGAGAGGAGGAGGAGGAGGAGGAGGAGGCGCGAGCCGGCCCGGCGTCCATCACCTGTCTGCGAGCCGCTCGCCCTTTCCCAGACAGGCGAAGAGTTCCCAGTCCCTCCTCTCCCCCGGTTCCCCCACCCACCCCTCCCTCCCTCCCTCTCTCTCTCCCCACCCCTTCCAAATACCCAACCCACCCACCCACCCACCCCGGAGCAGCAGGCGGCAAAGCGCAGCAGCGAAGGGGAAAGAGAAGAAGCTTGTTGGTTTATTCCCCCCCCAACACACATACACACACACACACACACAGCACACACACACACACCAAAAAAGGAGGGGAGGAAAGAGAGAGAGAGAGAAAGCAAAATATAACCCAAGAGGGCGCACTGCAGCCTTCCCTTTCCCCGGGCTAGGCGAGGGAATTTTTCCAGAAAGGACCGTCAGGTGATCCGTGAGCCTTCTTTCCTCCTCCTCCTCCTCCTCCCCAGCGCGGCCGCCTCGCTTCCCCGGGAGAAGAGGAAGGTGCGGGGAGCAGCGGGCCTCCGCTTGGCATCCGCGTTTTATTTTTATATTTTATTTTTATGCTTATTTTTGCAGAACCCAGAGGCTTGAGATCAAAGGGCGGCCGGGGTCGAACGCGGAGGCTGCGGAAGCGAAGCGGCTCGGATTCACTTTCACTCCCTTTCCCTTTCTCTCCCCCCCCCCCCCCTCTTTCGTTTTAAGCCAAAGAGCTGCTGCAAAGGCTAGGCTCGGTTTGGGTGTTTTGGAGGCGGGGGTGTTTGTGGGGTGGGGGGAATCGCGCAAACAAGGGGTGGGTCCGCTGGGGAATTTGGGGCGAGGGGGCAGGCGGCGGGCATCGGGTGGGGGGAGGAGATGGGGAGAGGCGCGGCGCCATAGGGTGGTGAGGGGGGGCGGCGCCCTCCTTCTGTCCCAAGCGAGGCGCCTCCTTCCTTCCTTCTTTCCTTCCTCCCCCCCGCCCCGGGCTCGCTCCACCCTGCTCGGCTCCCACAGCAGGCAGCCCCAGCGCGAGCGAGGCGTGTGGGGTTTGCTGCAAACGCAGTCCGGCGCGCCAGGCGTCGCGGGTTGTGGCAAAGAAGACCGAAGAAAAATCAAGAAAGCAAAAAGAGAGAGAGGAGAGAGAGGAGAAGAGAGAGAGAGAGAGAGAGAGAGAGAGAAGAGAGAGAGATAGAGAGAGAGAGAGGAGAAGAGAGAGAGAGAAACGCCCCCGGGCGCTGCACCAAGGTGGCACCTAAAGGCGCGCGGTCACCCCCCTCCCAAAGATAAGAGCGCGGGGTAGGGGCAGCAGGGGAGAGGGGGAAAGCGCGCGCCTTGCAAAGTGATCCAACTACTTTGGGGTGCCCTGCCGTCAAGATGCGGAGAGACGCGGCCTCGCTTAGCTTTTCTCCGCCACCCACCCACCCATTTCTCTCCTCCTCCTCCTTCTCCCCCGGTCCCGCGTTCCTCCGCAGCCCCGGCGGCGAAAGAGAGCAGCCGCCTCTTCGCGGGGAGAGGGGGGGGACTGGGGGGGTGGGCAGGTTCCCCCCCCCCCCCCCACCCGCCGTTGCACCCTTAAGGAGCCCACCTGCTGCTGATCTAGGCGGCGGAGAAAACGCCATGGTTACGAGGAGGCGGCGGCACTTGGCGGCCAGGCTCGGGGTGGTGGTGGGGGGAGTGGAGAGGGACTCTATTTTCCCTGGGGGGTGAGGTGTGGGAGGAAGGTATGCTTTCCCACGCGCGCTCTCCAGCCACCCGTGGGTCGCACCGGGCTGCGGAGGACATCCCGGCGCAGGCCCCAGCTATTCTGCGGAGCAAAACCAGCCAGTTTTAAGCGAGTCAGGATTGAGCGCACACACACACACACACACACATCCCTGCCCTGGAAAGATGCGGGTGGGGGGGTGGGGGGGGGGAGGAGGAGAGGAGATGTCCTCTGGGTTGCCCCTCCGTTGCTTTCTTCTTTCTTTTCTTTTAAATTCCCCAGAGCCTTCCTTAGGGAGAGACAGATGGACGCGCAAGGTGAGAGAGAGGAGAAAACACGTGTCTGGAGAACTGCAGGGTGTGCAGCCTGTTTCTGGGGCCCGCGGGGGTGCCCTACTCTGCAGCCCCGTCTTGGGGAGGTCAACAGTCCCGGACTTGTTTGTTTTATTCGCTCCTAAATAAGAATAAAGAAACCTGCGCAGCGATTAAGAATCGGCAGGCTTTGATCTCGAAGCGAAACGCCCCCGTTCCAATCTTCGCAGTCGGAATGGTCCGTGTCTAGATCGGAAGGTTTTGACTTTTTTTAAAAAAAAACAGGTTGCCTAAACTGGCTCCCCCCCCCTTCTTCTTCTCCCTCCCACCCCCTTCTCTGTGGAGGTGTGGGGAGCTTTAAGCTGTACAATTGAAAATTGAAAATTGAAACTATTACTGCCTTACCCATAGTTTTGCCAATGGATCTCAGTTATCCAGTCTTGACAACTTTAGGACACCGGACTTCAATTCCCAGAATTTCCCAGCCAGCCATAGTGATTGAGGAATTCTGGAGTTGAAGTCCATAGGTCTTCAAAGTGGTCCAAATTGGGAACCTCGGCCCCAAGGGAGACTTGGTCACCCAGCCAATTTCTTTCTGACTCAGTTGGGAATTTGAAACCAGAAGAAAATTGTGGATTTTTGAACTAACAAACTCTGTTAACTTTTAATTTTTAAAGCCAGAAATGCAGAATAACAGAGTTGGGAGGGACCTTGGAGGTCTTCTAGTCCACCCCAACCTCCCTGCTAAGGCAGGAAGCCCCATGTCAGTGATGGCGAACCTTTTTTCCTTCGGGTGCCGAAATAGTGTGAACGCGGGCTATCGTACGCAAGTGCGTGCCAACACACATAATTCAAAGCCCCCCACTTGCCCCACTCCCCTGCGCATGCGTGCATGACCCCCCCAACTCCCCCGTTTTCCTGACTTCCAGTGGGCCCGGTAGGCTCATTTTTCGCCCCTCCCCAGGCTCCAGAGGCTTTCTTGAGCTTGGGGAGTGCAAAAACGCTCCCCCCCCGCCACCCCGGAGGCCCTCCGGAGGCTGAAATCGCCCTCCCAGAGCCTCTGCTGCAAGCCAAAAATCAGCTGGCAGGCACACACATGTGCGCTGGAGCTGAGCTAGGGCAACGGCTCGCAGATATGGCTCCACGTGCCACCTGTGGCACCCGTGCCATAGGTTCGCCATCACTGCCCTGTCATTTCAGACAAATGGTTGTCCAATCTCTCCTTAAAAAACTTCCAGTGATGAGCATTCATCTACATTTCCTCCTACCTTCATGGCTTCTCTGCCTTTGAGGTCTTTGAAGGGGAATGGTGACTTGGCACCTTCTCATCTCCCTCTCATAGCAACTGGGCGGATTTTTCTTACAATGCAAACAGAAGGTCGCAAAAGGGGATCACAGGACCCTGGGACGATGCAGCCATCATAAATGCGAGCCAAGTTAAATTGTGATCATGGGACCAACGGTCATAAGTGGAAAAACGGTCTTCAGTCAGCTTTTTTTCCAGTGCCGTTGTAACTTTTGAACGGTCACTAAATGAACTGTTGCAAGTCGTGGTCTGTCAAATCTGTGCAATGGGCCCATCTGTAGGACAGGAAAGGAGAAATATTTCTCTCCCACTTGAGGCCTCTCAATTTTGGATCTGACGTCAACTGGAGCTCCTTAGATTTCAGTCTATCTTAGGGGTGATTGGGTCTGGGCCAACAAAATTCAGTCAATTGCCTATTCTTCGGTTACATATTAATCCCACCTCCTATTGATTCGGCCTCTCCTTCCCCGTCTCAGGAGCCAAAAACTTACCGCGGTCCTTGGTTAAAAATTAATTTTTGGATCCTTTCTCCAATATCCACGGCATCTTGGTTTCAGGACACCGTTCTTTTTTTTTTCTTGCACACGTAAATGGATTTTTATCGGCCAACCTGTGAGACGGTTTTGTCTTTCAAGGCCCGATTAAAGAGCACAAGTCCAATTGATTGGCTACGTTTTCATTTAACCTGCCTTTGGTTTGCACAGGTGAGTGATGGAGTCCTGGCTGACACATCCTGGTGACATACAGGTAGTCCTGGACTTTTGTAAGTCCGGGTTACAACCGTTCGTTTAGTGACCGTTCAAAGTTACAATAGCACTGAAAAGTGACTTATGACCGTTTTTTGCACTTACGGCCATTCCAGCATCCCCGTGATCACAGGACCGAAATCCAGACACTTGGAACGGACTCAGTTTTAATTACCGTTGCATTTTCCCCGGGGTCATTGAATTTCCTTTTGCGACCTTCTGAACAAGCAATGGGGAAGTCAGATTCACTTAACAACCGTGTTACTCATTTAATAACTGCAATGATTCACTTAACGACCGTGGTAAGAAAGGTTGCAAAACGGGGCAAAGCTCACTTAACAAACACAACTCGCTTCTGTGCTTGGGCAAGAGAAATTTTGCGCTCCGTTGTGACGTAAGTCCAGGACAACTTTTGGGCGACTGGGCCAAAGCCGCCCAACTAGCTTCGATGGGACTAGAACTCACCGTCTCCTGGTGATTGGCCCCCAGCTGGCTTTCCTATGCTTAAGAAAGAACTAGAACTCACCATTTCCTGGTGTCTAGGTCCGATGCTTTAACCACTACACCCAGACCTGGTTCCTTTGCAAATTTTACTCTCCCTCCTCTGTTTTTCATCTGTAAAATGGGTATAATTCTGTGGTGCTGCTTTTAAGGGAGATTAAGGGAGACGGGTTGTGCACACTCAGAAATGCTTTGGAGCTGTGAACAGTGTAAAGGGCAGAGAGCAATTGAGGCCAGGCAGCTATAAACTCCACACCTTCTTAATTTAGAATTGTAACCTTCACAGCGATGTACCCATTCTGTCCTTCGGTCATGCCAAGTTCTCAGGGGATGTGGTTAGTTGCGTGTGTGTGAACCTAGGTTTGAAACCACAGCTTTTTTTCCCCCTCCTGCCAGCAAAAGCCTGCAAATACAGCTAGTCGTCAACTTACAATGGTTCCACTAGTGACCGTTCAAAGCGCCAACAGCACTGGGGGGGAAAAGTGACTTACGGTCGTTTTTCACGCTCCCGACCGATGCAGCATTCCTTTCATGGTTCACACGATTTATATTTCGATGCTTGACAACTGATTCACATTTATGACAATTGCAGCATCCCAGGGTCATGTGAAATGTCAACGGGGAAGCCAAATTCACTTAGCGACCAGGTTACTCATTTAACAACTGTGCTGATTCCCTTAACAAATGAGGCAAAAGTCACTGAACACATGTCTCACTTAGCAACCTAAATTATGGGCTCCATTATGGTCGTAGGTCGAGGACTACCTGTAAAAGCAGCTAGGCCTTCCATGGCTTGTTCAACAATCCTTAAAGTGTGTTAAATGCCACAACGCAACCAAAGACGAGTAACTCAATTCGGAGGCAGAGAATTCATGTACAAGTGTAAAATGTACAACTTTCTTCCTGCCTTTGGAAGAAGCAGCATGCTTTCCCCCCCCAAAAAAGTAGATATTTCATTCTGTAGCTTTAACACTTTGGGGCATGCAGTTGCTTGTTCCAACTTAAAAAAAAGCTTTTTGAAAAAAGCATTTCTTTCAATGGAGCCTCTTAAAAGTCCCACGGCCTTCCTTCCTTCCTTCCTTCCTTCCTTCTTCCTTCCTTCCTTCCTTCCTTCCTTCCTTCCTTCCTTCCTTCCTTCTCCTCCCTCCCATCCATCCATCCCTCCCTCCCTCTTCTCATTTCCATCTCCTTTCTTCCTCCCTCCTTTCCTTCCTCTCACTCCTTTCCTTTCTTCCTCCCTCCCTCCCTTTTTTTCTCTTTTCTCTTTTCTCTTTTGCATCTCCTTCCTTCCTTCTTTCCCTCCCTCCCCTTCCTTCCTTTCTCTCTCTCCTCTCTCTCTCCCTCCCTCCCCTTTTCCTTCCTTCCTTCCTTTCTTCCTTCCTTCCTCTCCCTCCCTCCCCCTCTCCCCTCCCTCCCCCCCTCTCTCTCCCCTCCCCTCCCTGGAAATCTCTGATGTCAGAAGTCCCCGCAGGCAATCTTTGGAGTAAAACTGAGGATTAGAACTCAGCTCTTGGAAAGCTTGGGTGAGACCTGACCCTTAGCCAGTGGTTTACAGTTGTGGGTGCAGAAAATCGTTTTAAGACAATGGGATGTTTGAAGCTTCCGGCTTTAGAGTCTTTTGCAGCTTTTAAATCAACCTTTTAGTCCTCACAGCAAGGAAGAAACAGGGAGTTAGGAAGATGAGCAAGGGTTGGTAGTTCTCAACTACAACCGTTTGTTTAGTGGCCATTCAAAGTTACAACGGAACTGGGGGGGGGGGAATGATTTATAAACTGATTTATAACTTCCAGTGTTGGAGCGTTCACAATTTCAGTGGAACGACTTGCCTCCCGAAGTTTTGGATGCTCCAACACTGGAGATTTTGAAGAAAAGATTAGATAACCATTTGTCCAAATAATAATAGCGTTTCCTGCCTGAGCAAGGGGTTGGACTAGAAGACCTCCGAGGTCCCTTCCAACTCTTTTATTCTCTGAATAGACAAGGAGAAGAGAAATAGAAAAGAAGGAAGGGGATGTTGTGTGCAGCTCCGCTTGGACAGAATTAAACCTTTTCACAGCCTGTGTAGGAGGTTGGATTAGATGACCTCCGAGGTTCCTTCCAACCAGCGGTGAAATCTACTTACCTTTCCTACAGGTTCGGAAGTGCACGCTTCGCACACGCATGCTTTTTTCACCCCCGCTTTGCTCTCACGTACGCTTTTTCACCCCCGCTCCGTTTGGTGCACACGCTTTTTCACCCTCTGCGCATGCACAGAAGGCTTTGCGCATGCGCAGAGGGTAAAAAAAGAAAATGGTGGCATCTGGGCAGGTGGGCAGAGCCTTGCACTGCCGCCTCTACCAGTTTCTCCGAACCACCGGCGCCCGCCACTACAGGTACGCCCAAACCAGGCCGAACCGGGTAGCATTTTCACCCCTGCTTCCCTTAACAACGGGTTACTAACTTATCAACCACAGTGATTCGCTTAACAAGGGTGGGGGTGGCAAGAAAAAGCTGTAAAATGGGCCAAAACTCCCTTGACAAATGTTTCGCTGAACAGCAGAAATTGTGGGCTCAATTGTGGTCATAAGTCGAGGACTGTACGTTCAGCAGAAAGAAGGCTGCAAGTGTCCTGCTGGTTTAAACAAGGCTGCCTGCTGTTTTAGCCAGCTGGCGAAGAGAATTTTCGCTTTTAGATAAAAACAGCAAGTTGGTTTTTTTAAAAAAAGAAGATAAATGCATTCTTTTTGGATGGGGCCTCGTGGGAGGGATCTTTTTTGCTGTATGATTAAAATGTTTGATCGCTCATCCCTCCAGACAGAAGAGTTAGAAATGGACGGCTGCCAAGCAGACAAACAGTTACCACTTCTTTATCTCCCCACCAGGCCAGCGTCCAGAGCGGGGCGATGACATCATGCAGCTTCCCAAATAATAATAATTCTTATTAATACATACAGCCAAACCTCCCCTTCTGCCTATCCCAAGTTCTTGGGAAGTACTTGATAGGTGGACAAAAAAGGCCAAATCCAGTCTGAACATCTGGCTGACGGGGCCACCAACCATCATAATAGCATTTTATTGTCTGGAGCACCACTTGAATGCCATTGCAATTGACACAATCACCAGCAGTCAATTGCAAAAAGCAGATTTACCTTTAAAGCCATCAAACAAGAACAAGGACTCTATAGGTAGGCAAAAATGCCAAATCCAGTCTAAACATCTGGCTGACAAGACAACCAACCATCATAATAGTATTTTCTTATCTGGAGCACCACTTCAACACTACCGGCATTGACACAATCATCACCAGTCAATTGCAAAAAAGGCAGCTCTACCTTAACACTATCAAACAACCACATCTTCCTATCTCAGGGGAAGGACTCGATAGGTGGCCCAGAACGCCAAACCCAGTCTAAACATCTGGATGACCGGACGACCCCACCATCATGCTAACCATGTCAGACAGATAGAAATTCATTCTCCAGAGTCCCTCCGTGGTTGCCATGGCGATAACAAAACAGCCCTCCCCCTTCCAAAGGCCTCAAAAATCTTTTAATCACCAATCTCATGTTTACTTCTCCCACATGAGTTTCTGTTGGCAAGGCTTATCTAAGAATGTTGTTGGCTGGAAACAAAACGAGGGTTGAAAATATATTATATTATCTCACTGATGGTTTGAAATCGGGGAGAGGCAGACGATTCCAAGAGCAGAATTCAACCTGATGGGTCATTTTAGCTGCCTTTTCAGGGGTGAAATCCAGAAATTTTGAGTAGTTCGGAGAACCGGCAAATACCACCTCTGGCTGGCCCCGGAGTGGGGGTGGGAATGGAGATTGCAATATCCTTCCCCCTAGAGTGGGGTGGGAATGGGGATTTTGCAGTATCCTTCTCTAAGTCACGCCTACCAAGCCACACCACGCCCACCAAGCCACGCCCACAGAACCAGTAGTTAAAAAATTGAATTTCACCACTGCGTTTTTTGCCCCTTTTCTAGAGATAACAAAGTTGGTGGTCAGCAGCACAATCTAGGTAGGACTTCAGGGGCAAACATCCCAGGCCATTCTCTCTAATATGGGTAGGGATCTCCCAACATCCCAAGGCTTCCAGTTTGAGACTGATGTGCGTTGCTGTCTCGAGAGTCCACTCCCTGTAATTCCAGTTGCTGAGTGGGGAGGTTCTTCCAGATGTTTCACGGTGGCTGGGAAATGGAGACATATTATGGACTCATCCCACTTTTCGGTGCTTCTAGTCCTCATGACTGCGGAGGTAAGGTCAAACTTTCATCTGAAAGCTCAGAAATATGACTGGCAGTTTTCAAGAAAAAATCCCAGTGGTTCAGAGGGCAGAACTCAATGATGTTCTCCCTCCCTCCAGGGGTGGGCTTCAAAAATTGTAGAAAGGGGTTCTCTGCCCAGCTGCTGGGTGGGCATGGCCATGGTGGACGTGGCCTAGTCAGCCTCCTGCCCCACAGCGGGGGGGGGGCATTTTTGCCCTCCCCTGGCTCTGGAGGCTTTCCTTGAGCCTCCAGGAGGGCAAAAAACGGCCTCCCCAGGCTCTGGAGGCCCTCTGGAGGCCGGAAACGGGCCCATTTCCGGTCTTCCCAAACTTCCGGTAGGCCCATTTTTCACCCTCCCCGAGCCTCTGTGCGCGCCCTGCACTTACCTGCATCCAAAACGGCCCGCATGGGGACTCCTGGGAGGGGTGGGGTGGGCGGGGCCAGCCAGGGGTGGGATTTGGGGGTCCTCCGAACTGCACAGAATCTTAGCTAGAGGTTCTCCCAAACCCCCAACAGCTCCCCCCTCCCTCCCTCCCTCCCTCCCCCCTCTCTCCTTGGCCAATTGACTCAATTATGCCAAGCAGGCATGGATTGAAAATTTGCCCAACGTAAATCAGCGTGCCAATTTTGGGTTTCCATGGTGCAAAGAGATTGGGGGTGGCAGGCACACAACAGACACTGTTCTGCCGAGGTGTCATCCAGATAGCATTTCCCTCCGCAGTGTATCTGAGGAACATTTTTATCTTACGCTTGTGTCGTGCGCAGGAAGGCTGCAAATTGAATTTGAAAAGCCATTTATCGTAGACGGGGAAGAGGCGCTGGGTGGACTAGAGATCTTTATTCTCCGGGAAAATGAGAAAAATTGAAACGGAAAACCCAGAAGCGCAGAAGGAGACGGATTAAGTGGCGTGTAGTTTTTCCACAGCTCTGCCTCAGACAAGACCGGGCACTGTTTGGGTCCATATTTTGGGGGGGAAGATACCCCAAAATTGCAGCAGAACCAGAATAACAGAAGAATTGGAAGGGACCTTGGAGGTCTTCTAGTCCAACCCCTTCCTCAGGCAGGAAACCCGACGCCATTTCAGACAAAAATGGTGGTCCAATCAGCCAGAGTACTGTGAAAGGAGAAATACAGGTAGTGTTCAACTTATGATCACAATTGAGAACAGAACTTCCGTTGCTAAGCGAGGCTGTTGTAAAGGGAGCTGCGGCCCATTTTGCAACCCGTTTTGGTGAAGTCGTTAAGCGAATCCCTGCAGTTGTTAAATGGATTGTATGGCCGTTGACACATTCCAAAGGGATCCAAAATGCACAGGGGGGTTCAGATGGATTCTGCTATTCTGAATTTTTAAAAAAAGAAAAGAAAAGAAATTCTGTTTGACAAAGTACAGGATGTACTTTCCTGTTATTTCTCTCCCGTTTACTTTTTCAGAAACAAAGATTTCCTTCCTTCTTGTCTTTCCACATGTCACGAGAACAGGAATTTTCCCCTTTCAGCCAATTCCACATACTTTTTTCCCCTTTGGCTGTAAAGGAAAATGTGGATCGGAGGCTTCAGCAGGGGGTAAAATGAGGGGGTGGGGAGAATGGCAGGTTAAATTTTGGTCCCTGACTGAGGGAACAGAAAGCTGCTGGAAAAGACCAGGGAACACCAGCGCCAGCTGTGGTGGGAAGGAAGATAATAGAAAACTGTGTTATGAAGAGGGGGCATTTGATCCCCAAACAGTAGGAAGGAAGGGAGGGAGGGAGGGAGGGAGGGAGGGAGGGAGGGAGGGAGGAGAAGGAAAGGAGGGAGGGAAGGAAGGAAGGAATAAGTCAGGAAGTAAGGGAGGGAGGGGGAAGGGAGGGAGGGAGGGAAAGAGAAGGGAAGGAGGAAGGAAGGGAAGGAAGGAATAAGTGAGGAAGGAAGGATGGGGGAGGGAGGGAGGGAGGAGAAGGGAAGGAGGAAGGAAGGAAGGGAAGGAAGGAATAAGTAAGTAAGTAAGTAAGTAAGTAAGTAAGGAAGGAAGGAAGGAAGGAAGGAAGGAAGGAAGGAAGAAGTCAGGAAGGAAGGGAGGGAGAGGGAAGGGAGGGAGGGAGGAGAAAGGAAGGAGGGAGGAAGGAAGGGAAGGAAGGAATAAGGAAGGAAGGAAGGAAGGAAGGAAGGAAGGAAGGAAGGAAGGAAGGAAGGAAGGAAGGAAGGAAGGAAGGAAAGGGCGCATTGCAACAGCCCTAAAAAATCAGGAAGAGCTTTGATAGCGTTATTGCAAATCTCCGTCGTAACTTTTCTGACCATGCTCTATGGACATCCCAGGCCAAGTTATGCAAGATGCTGGAAATTGGATTTTAACAAAGTTGAAGTGCCAGGGCTTTTCCCTTTTCAGAGATGCCTTCTGGAACATCTGGCTGGGCATCTGGAGAGCAAGAAATCCATACCAGGTAAAAAGAACAAGAGGGGAACTCCAGACTCTCCATATCTATCCCGTTCCCTTCCCAGATGCTTAGCTGAGGCCAACCTCTTCCTTGGAGGAAGTTCTTTAGGACTTTCTCTTCTGTTCCACAAGCCCAGCATTGGTTCTTTTGCCTCTTCTCAAAGGACCAGATGTGGAGAGAGAACCAAATCGTTACAGCTTGACTCTCAGCATTTGCCTGGAGTGATAAATCTTTAGGGATGTAAAAATTCCTCACACGTTGGCTGGAGAATGGCCGTTTTTGATCTTTTCTCCAGCGAGATTCAGGACTTCAAAGTCAGAAAACTCTATCTTATTCTCTTGCCATTCCTTGTCTGTGGACCAGGTTAATCTTCCCTTTGGCACTCCCGTTGATTTCTCCTGCCTCTATGACACATCTCGGCTTTATGAAAGCTTTATCGTAATGGGAAAAGGCTCCCGTGTTCCTCTGCATTTTCTGAACAATTCTCCTTCCCTTGGTCAGGAAAGGAGCAAACTGGCTGGGGACTTCTGGGAGTTGAAGTCCCCTCGTCTTAAACCCGGTGAAATTAAAGAACACTACTCATAACTCTTTTGAGGCCTTTGAACTCTGGTGCTGGAGAAGACTCCTGTGAGTCCCTTGGACTGCAAGGCGATCCAACCGGTCAGTCCTAGAGGAGATCAACCCTGACTGCTCTTTAGAAAGCCAGATCCTGAAGATGAAACTCAAATACTTTGGCCACCTGATGAGAAGGAAGGACTCACTGGAGAAGAGCCTAATGCTGGGAACGATTGAGGGCAAAAGAAGAAGGGGACGGCAGAGAATGAGGCGGCTGGATGGAGTCACTGAAGCAGTCGGCATGAGCTTAAATGGACTCCAGAGGATGGTAGAGGACAGGAAGGCCTGGAAGAACGTTGTCCATGGGGTTGTGATGGGTCGGACATGAATTTGCAACTAACAACAATAACTCATAACTCTTACAAATTATCTGCAAGTTGCAAAGGGATCCAACTTAGAAGTAAGGAGAAATTCTCTGGAAGTAAGGACGATTAATCAATGGAACAGCTTGCCTCCCACAATTGTGGGTGGTTTTCCAAAATAAACTGCATAACCGTTTAACCGGGATGGTATAAGATCTCCTGCCTTGGATAGGGGGTTGGACTAGAAGACCTTTAAGGTCCCTTCCAGCCCTATGATTCTGTTTTTATGTGTTTGTCTATGGAGATTCTTCGGTCATCCAGGTTCTGGTTGTCCCAAAGGTGTTTTTTTTTTCCCAAGAGGCAACTGGACTTTCCTTGTTTTTCTTTGAAGATGTTTCGCTTCTTGTCCTTAGGAGCTTCTTCGGCTATTATTATGTTCTTAGATGCTTTTCATGACCACCCACAGGTAGGCTACCTGCCCTTCCTGAAATCTACCCAATATTTTTATTCTGTTCGACCTAATGATTTGGATGGAGTTTATTCTAATACCATAGAAGAGAATATCTGTAGTTCAGGGTTGAACTGGGTGGGTCCTTGGTTGCCAATTGGGTAATGAAACATCTGCAAGAAAACAGCCATGTTCAGAGAGCATCAAGGATCCCACAGTCCTCCTCCTCCCCCTGCAAACCCCACTCCCTAGCTGGGTCATGAAATGTCTGCAAGAAAACCAAGCTTGGAGACCACCAAGGACCACACAATCCTTCTCTTCCTTCTCCTCCTCCCCCCCCCCCATCCTCTCCACAAACCCCACTCCCTTCTAGCACTGATTATGTTACCTAGCTTGGTCATGAAACGTCTACAAAAAAACCCCACAAAGCTGAGAAAGCATCAAGGACCCCAGAGTTTTCCTCCTCCTCCTCCTCCTCCTCCTCCTCCTCCTCCATCTCCATCATTCCACAAACCCTATCCCTTCTAGCACTGATGATGTTACCTAATTGGGTAATGAAACATCTGCAAGGAAACAACCAAGCTCAGAGAGCACCAAGGACCTTTGCAGAGTTTATTCTGTTCAATATTTATGTGCTTTCCGTTGCTTTTGACAATGGTTTCCCTCCTCACTGGGCTTTAAACGGTTTCTTTGCTAAGCCACCAATTAACCAGGGTCCTTCCCAAACGTTTTCTAACGGCAACTGTTTTCACCCAACACTCTTGCAACACTCCAGATGGTGTGGCATGGGCTCTGCAGTCCATCTGCCAGCTCTTGCCTGGTGTGAAGTGGTTTCATGCCCACAGTATGTAAATAATGTGCAAATAAGATACGCAAAGGAGTCACATCCCTCCGGCTCAGGACGGGTGACTCTCCTCTGGCTGGGCTGAGCCAAGGTGGAGGCTTGCCAGATGCAGGAAGAGGATGGGACTGACTCTTTCTGCATCTTGAACTGGTGCACTGGAAAAGAAGTCAGCAAGTTGGAGGTGGGGCAGTGGGGGGGAGAAAGAAAGAAAGAAAATGACCCCATCTACCAGAAAAGATCAGGTGCACCAAGTTCCATGAGGTCAAGAGCTGTCGGATGTTCTGGATAAATGAGGAAGGACAGAACTTGCAAAGGTTAACCTGACTTGATCTGACCTAATCTTTCCTTCCTTTCTTCCTTCCTTCTCCTCTCCTCCCTCCTCCTGCTCCTTTCCTCCTTCCTTCCTCCTCCTCTTCAGCTTCCTCCCTCCCTCCCTTCCTTCCTCCCTTCTTTCTCCTTGACATTCCTTCCTTCTTTCCTTTCTTCCTCATTTTCCTTCCTTCCCTTTCTTTCCCTTCCTTTCTCCCTCTCCTTCCTTCCTTTTCCCTTTCCCTTCCTTCCTTCCTTCCTCCCTCTTCTCATTCCCATCTCCCTCCTTCCTTCTTTCCTTCCTTCCTCCTTTCCTCCCTCCCTCCTTTCCTTCCTTCCTTCCCTCTTCTCATTCCCATCTCCCTCCTTCCTTCTTTCCTTCCTTCCTCCTCCTCCTTTCCTCCCTCCCTCCTTCTTTCCTTCCTTCCTCCTCCTTTCCTCCTTTCCTCCCTCCCTTCCCTTTCCCTCTTTCCCTTTCTTCCTCCCTCCCTCTTCTCATCCTCATCTCTCTCCCTCCTCCTCATTCCCATCTTCCTTCCTTCCTTGTTTTATTTGAGAGAAGCAGCACTGCATTCTTTCTTAAACAGGAAAAGGTGTGTGTCCAACCTGCAAAACTAAGGCGCAATTTGCAAGGATACAACAGTGCAGCGTGATTTGTAAGCCTCCAGCAGCAGTTTTCCAAATAATGTGACTATGTTCCTCAAGAGGGCTGTCCCTCACTCTACATGCTCCAAAATGTTTAGGAAAAAGCTAAATAAACTTCAAGGAGGTCAACAGATGGTATCACACAGGATTTCTGGGGGGGGGGGCACTTCTTTCACTTCAGACAGGAATTTAATTTAATGGTTTATTGTGTTCTGAGAATGTATTTCTGTTGGCCCAGAGTTACTGAGACTTATTCAATGGGAGCCCCTCCCAAGTAAATGGATAACAGGATGGAAGCTTGTAGTACAATTTGCTTATCATTCCATCTTTTGATAAGTATTTATTTAAATACTTTTTAAGGTCAACATTTTATGGTTCCTGAAATGGTGTTACGAGGAGCTTCTGACTAACTATGGCAGCTTTATGACCTATGGACTCCAGCTCAAGAATTGCAGGAGTTGAAATCCACAGGTCAAAAATGTTTATAGTTGTCCACCCCTTCTCTGGTCCTTACATCTCTGAGATCTCTGGATACTCTCTGAGATCTCTGGATCTCTCTGAGATCTCTGGATACTCTCTGAGATCTCTGGATCTTCTGAGTACCAGTTGAGGAGGATCAGGCAGAATACAGAGTTGAAATCCCAAAAGTGCTTTTTCAAGAGGCAATTGGACTTTCTGGTTTTTCTTTGAAGACGTTTCGTTTCTCATCCAAGAAGCGTCTCCAGCTCTGTGCTGAAGAAGCTTCTTGGATGAGAAGCGAAATGTTTTCAAAGAAAAACCAGAAAGTCCAGTTGCCTCTTGAAAAAAGCACCTTTGCGACAACCATGACCTGGATGACTGAGACTCTTCATAGACCTTGAAGAAGTTCTGAAGAAGCTTCTTGGATGAGAAGTGAAACATCTTCAAAGAAAAACCAGAAAGTCCAGTTGCCTTTTGAAAAAGCACCTTTGGGACAACCATGACCTGGAGGACTGAGAATCTCCATTGTTGTCTATGGACATTCTCAACTCTGTTGAGTTGAAAGGGACCTTGGAGGTCTTCTAATCCAACTCCAGCCCTATACCGTTCCTATATTTCTTGAAAACTTCCAGCGATGGAGCAACTCCAACTCCAGGAGGCAAGCTAATCCATTGATCAATTGTTTTCACTGTCAGGAAATTTCTCTTTAATTCTAGGTTGGATCTCTCCTTGATGTCAGGCAATGTCATCTGATGGATCTCCTGGTCTCCGAGCTTCAGACATGGAGAGAAATTACTGCCAACCCTACAACGAGAAGGTAAAGTGGGTGAAGTATCTTGCTTCTACCCTACCCAAAGGAGACCTCCTTGGAAATCTGACCTCAGATACAAATGACTGCAATCCTTAAATTCCCTCACCACTGTCAAACTATTCACTAAGGCTGCATTACTATTACTGTTAGCCTTCTCATCGTTCCTATAACCCATCTCCTCCCACTTATGACTGTATGACTTTAACTTGGTTGCTTGTATCCTTACGATTTATATTAATATTGTTTCCTGATTGTTTATTTGTACCCTCTGACAATCATTAAGTGTTTTTTACCTCATGATTCTTGACAAATGTACCTTTTCTTTTATGTACACTGAGAGCATATGCACTAAAGACAAATTCCTTGTGTGTCCAATCACACTTGGCCAATAAAGAATTCTATTCTTCTATTCTATTCTAAAAAAATCATCCTTGTTGGATAGGAATTTCTGGGCATAAATACAGGCAGTCTTCAGTTTACAACAGTTCATTTAATGACTGTTCAAAGTTACGACGGCACTGAAAAAAAGTGACTTACGACCGCTTTTCACACTTACGACTTTTGCAGCATCCCCCCTGGTCACGTGATCAAAATTCAGATGCTTGGCAACTGACTCGTATTTATGACCGTTGCAGGGGGTCACGGGATCCCCTTTTGCGACCTTCTGACAAGCCAAGTCCATGGGGAAGCCTGCTTCACTTAACAACCATGTGACTCACTTAACCACTGCACTCACTTAGCAACTGATGCAAAAAAGGTCGCAAAACATTCACTTAACAAATGTCTCACTTAACATAAAATTTTGGCCACAACTGTGGTTGTAAGATGGGGACTTACTATATATATTATATAACTAAAGTTGCTTTCTCAAAACTTTTTGCCATATCCAGTAATCCAGTTCCCTGGATTAATTTCTTCTTAGCCTAGGGCAATTCATTGATATCAAAAGGGAAAGAAAAGCAGAATTTGTTGTTAATGCTCAAAAATCAATACCACCAAGTTCCTGATGCAGAAAATCCAGCTAATCTTATTATAAATCTCCTTGGCAAGCCGCAAGCTTATGAGCTGACTTCTTGTTTAATCATGCCATTCCTTACCCTAAAGATGTTGGAAGGGTTGAAATTCACTTTTATTTGTGAGCCCCAGAGGAAAATCTCTTTCTCAGACTCTGGTTAACCACCTGCCAAAGAGGACATCCCTACCTGGATTGTCTTTAACTATTGTTGAAATTACAGAAATGAAACTTTGAGCATCCTCTTCAGGTTCCAGACTTATGGACTTCAACTTCCAGCATTTTCCCAACCAGCATAGCTGGCTGAGGAATCCTGGGAGTTGAAGTCTACAAGTCTTAAAGTTGTGAAGTTTGGATGCACCTGCTCTTGAGGAATCAAAGTTTGCGTATAAACAGGTCTTTTCTTCCTGATTTTCACTGCTGTCTGGCCAAGCCACCGATGTTGGAAGGTTGGTAGCATTTCATTCTTCTCACGGGTGTAATTATTCCACATTTTCACAGCCTGGCAGGTGCATGTCTTGTGCCTGGAGAATAACACATTGGCCTCTTCACAATTCTCCATCCCTCATTTCTCAAAGGGGTCTTTCCCCACCCAATGTAATGGCTCCGTTCCCGGAACCAGCTCTTTCAGGCTTAACCAAAAAAGAAAACACAAGGTTGAGTGTGCTCCTAACAAAGACATTGTCTTTCCCTCAGCTGAACAACCGAGAGAACATTCTCCTCAGGGCTCTTGAGAAGAAGCCACTTGGATCTATTGCCAAACTCAGCCAGAATTCCATTTGCTGTTCCCCCAACCCAAACTGACCAGAAAATTCCCAGGCTCCATAAGAACAGAGGAAAAGCACCAACCTATTTTTGTAAAATAATAATAATAACCATCGGCATTGACAAAATCCCCATCCGTCAATTGCAAAAGGCAGCTTTGCTTGGAACAGCTTACATCCTGCGGATGACAACTTTTAACGCCATCAAACCACCACACCTGCCAATTCCAAGTCCTTGAGAAGGACTCGATAGGTGGACAAAAAGGCCAAATGTAATCTAAACTTCTGACTGTATGATAAGCCATGATAATAATTTATTCGAACACTTGAACACTGTTGGCATTGACAATCTGCCCATCGGTCAATTGCAAAAGGCAGCTTGAGTTAGAATAGCTTACATCCTGCGATGATTCCTTCAACACCATCAGACGTCAACAACTGCTTATCCCGGGTCCTTGGGAAGGACTTGATAGGTGGATAAAGGTGGCCTGATTGTACGACCAACCATAATAAGAAGTTAGCATTGTAGTGTGATCAGGTGAGTCCCCTTACATGCTTACTACGTCTTAGTTCAATTTCCATTACTGTATTGATTGATTGGAGAAAAAAAACACTATGCAAAATAGACTGGATTTTAGCTGGGGGGGGGCACTGCCACTGAAATAACACCCTTAAGAAGACTATACATGATCCAACAGAAGGTCCATTTGCTACAGTCTTCTTCTACCTACAAAGATGTTCTTGAGAAGTTCAGAAGCATTCCATTACAGAACTACTACTGTGTTCATGTTTGCTTCTCCTAACCATGAGGCCATGGGTGTACATCAATGTGCTCAAGATAACCAGATGAAGATACATCTAGAACTTTACTCCTCCAGACGATCATGCCAGAGTTCCTTCTGAGCAGACAGATAGATAGGGATTGGCTGCAGAAGTTAAAATAGATCTTTTTACTGTCTGTCCCAACCACCAACATGGAATTCACCCATGAATGAAGGCGAATATAACGTGTCCCAGGATAATGTTGCCGGATCCAATCTAGGTCGAGCATCAGGACCAGAGGTTTTGTCTTCCAAGTTTTTGGAAACAGGCCCCCTGTCAGTAAACGGGAGTGCTGATTTATCACCAGCCTATCAAGTACTTAGAAGGCGAGGGCTGGTCAGCACGAGCAAACGACAGCCAATGACGTAAAAGCAACACACTCTGATCAACATCTAAAGAGCCACATACAACAGGCTCTATAAATATCACACACAGACTGTTAGAGAGAAGTTCCCTGAAGATGGGCTCCAGCAAGAGTCCAAAAGCATGAAAGACAAAACCTCCGGTATGGGTGACCGACCCAGACTGGAACATGGAATTCAACTCTCGGACAGTGCTTTGCATTTGACTCCGTAGAACGAGAGCCCACCTTTCCTAACCTCATCTTTGTTCCCGTGAATGAAGCATCTGTCTCCCCACTACCTAAATCCCTTCAGGGGCATTTCTTGAATTGAATAAACTCATAAGCACTTCTGAAGTTCCAGGGATTTTATTCATGTCCCCCTTTCGGTTCACCTTAAAAAGACAAGAGAATGCTGTTTCATTTCCAATGGCTTCTTCTCCATCAGAAGACTTATCATGACAATTACAAGGTCATTTGGGCCCCCCAAAAATAAGACGCAACCCACAAAGATTAGGCAGGCCCAGGTCACATTGAAATAAATAATACTGCACTATCCGATCAAGGCTGCATCCAAATGTTCAAGAGACAATGCCCTATCTGTACTAATCGGTCCAGAAAGAGCCATTTGAAACCCAGCAAAGGAGAACCCATCACTTAACTGGTACCCTTCTTCAACTAGAAGGAAGTTTCTTCTAATATTCAACTAGGAAGTGGTTTTCCTCTCAATTTTATCCATTATTCCACACTCCACACTTTAAGGTGACAGAGGAAGAGTGTAGACTTTCTCCTGCATCCTTAAAAAATATTACTATCTGTTTCCCGTTATCTTTTCAGAAGGAAAAACACATCCAGTTCCCTCCTGGGTCAACTATGTTTCTTGTCCCCTGATCATCTAGGCTTTCCTTCTCTGCACCTATTCTAGGTTCTCTGAATCTTTTGGGGGTGGGGTGTCTTTTTTGGGGTAGGGAGGCTATAGGCAGAATTGGACCGAGAATTTGAAAGGATAGACCCAATAAGGAACAAAGTTGAACAATTACTTTCCATGGACAATTGTTCTTCTCTTGATCTGAGGGATGCCCAGTCAATTCAAGGATTTGGACATCAACCTGGATGTTTCCTCCTGTCATCCATCATCTGACACCCTCTAAATGTTCTGTGACTGGATGTCATCAGCCAGCTGAAAATTTTGAAAACCGCAATCCTAATGCAATAGGATTGGGAAGGGATGCCTGAATCAATTCTCCATGGATTTTGCAACTTAACCCGGGTTCCATCAACTTTAGTAGTATCCCTTCTTTCATCTTTGTAGAAGTTTTTTTTTTAAATATCTGTAAAACTAGTCCTGGATCTGAGACCCTAGACTCTAGACCAGGGGTCCCCAAACTTGGCAACTTTAAGACTTGTGGACTTCAACTCCAATTTTGGGAGTTGAAGTCCACAAGTCTTAAAGTTGCCAAGTTTGAAGACCTCTACTCTAGGCCCTAAGGCCAATGGCCCTCAACCATATGGCAGTGATCAAAGATTTATTACATATTTCTCCAGTCACAATTATTTTGTTTCCCCCCATGCATCACAATATGATAAGCAAAATGAATGGTGTAAATAAACATTAACTGCAAAGAAAAGCTTTCTTTAAAATATACATAGAGAATAGAATACTGACACGTTTTACAGGAAACATTATTTTACATTATGTGTGTGGATTGATGGATGGATTGATTGATTGACTGATTGATGGATTGATTGATTGATTGAGGTATGCCAATGTTCTTCAACTTGGCCATTTTAAGATGTGTGGACTTCCACTCCCAGAATCCCTCAGCCAGCATGAAGTTGAGGCCTACACATCTTAAAAGTTGGGAAAACACTGTTTGACACTAATTTCACACTGGTTTGGTGCTAGCTGAGTATCTCAAGGGCCAAGATGGTTCATTCAAGTCATTGTCAACCAGATGGAGGACGGATGACTTTGATGCTCAACGGGGCTTCAGAATTCCTTCCAGGTCAAAGCTCACCATTTGCTTTTAATAGACTTTAAGTAGCCTGTAAGCAGCACGCAGGGAGCTTTGTGCCAAGACAAAAAGAATCAAAGAAAACGTGTTGACTTTATCTTGAGTTCAAACTCAACTGAGTTGATAGGACATTTTACTCTTTCCAGTTGGGCATTTCATCATTTTTACCTTAGGTCACCTTTAAAAGGACTATTTGGGGAAATGTCTGGAAGTCTTAATGGGTTAGTTCTGCAATGCTACATGGGGCTATGTGTCCATCAATCCCCAATTATAATATGGGTTATGTAGTCTCGCTAGATGAGATGTTCAAAACGAGTACCCTACGTTGTTCTAGAGAAGTGAGGGTTGGACGTAGCTTGTCAGCACAACCAGGAGAAATAAAAGTTGAGGCACACAGCAAGCTGGTTCTCCATTGCACAGTTAAAGATCTGGAAATGTTACATTGTGTGATGAGAGATTTGGATAAGCCAGGGACGCATAAATCTGGAATGTAACTCAAAAGTGCAAAACGATAAAATCTAAGATGCCATAAAATCACTGACAACCAAGCTACTACCTGCTGTCCTCTTAACAATACACAGTGATTGAATATCTAATACACTGGACGTCAACACCGAAAAACGTCTGCGTAAAATAAATGTGCCTCTCCTTTCCTTTCGTAAAGCTACGAAACACCACAGATCGCTTTCTTTCTTTCTTTCTTTTTTTTAAGTGCACAAGTTTAAACATAAAAGATGAGCCAAAGAGAGACTTCAGACAGTGAGAGAGATGAAACTGTTGTATCTCTGGATGTTCCTCTTGAGGATTTCGGAGCAAGGGCCAAGGACTCGTTCGAAGCGTGGGCGGTCCAGCTTGACACACTTCAAGGGCCCGCGGGCCACCACAGTAGCGGCCCTGGGCCTGTTGAGCAACAAGGCGATCTCCCCTGGAAATGGGAAGAAAACGTAGCGTCACCATCGTTCATCTGGAGAACATGCCTTTGGCTTTGGTCTCGGTTCATATCATTCGCTATTTCGAGACCAGGAATTTAGTAGGCAATTATTCTGCCCTATTTGGCAAGCTGAACAAGAAAACCCAGACACCAGCATCATCCTTAAAACATAATAAGGAAGAACGAGTGGAATAATTTGAGACTGCAAGGATCGCTTATCTTGAAGCGGTCACCTGTTTCCCTTTCCCTTTCTGATCCACTAGTCCAGTGATGGCGAACCTTTTAGACACCAAGTGCCCAAACTGCACGTGTGCGCATGCCCAAATTGAAAGGTGTGCGCGCACATGCATGCACTGACATGTGTGCATGCGCCAACATGCGCTGACATGCGACCCGAAGACCAGCTGGCCGGCGGTAGGCAGGGCATCCCAACACCGGCAGCGCGGAAAGAGGTAAGATCTTTTTCTTTCATGAGTTTCTGTTTCGTCGTTTTCAGGGAAACAGAAGCTCACGAAAGAAACGCCACGGAGACCTGACCTGGAGCGACGGCACGCATGCCAGCAGAGAGGGCTCTGCATGCCATCTCTGGCACGCATGCCATAGGTTCGCCATCACGGCACTAGTCTGATTTCTTCTCAGTCGTCCATGCTAAGGTCTTCTCCTCAATTTTTCCTCTGAGCTGTTCATTGCTTCCTTATTAACATTTTGTCTGATCCAGTGGTGGGTTGCTACCGGCTTTACAACCGGTTCACTGAATGCGCGCTTCACTTCGCCTGTCGCTGCACGCGCATGCGCATTTCAGAAGAAATAGAACTTCCGCATTGCAAACTAGGCAAGGAGCACAGAGAACAGCTGCAGAGCGGCAATTCAATCTGTAGCCCCTGGATCAGCTGGAAGCAGAGATAACGGTCAGTATAACCCAGGGGCGGGGGGGCGGGCCCACTTTCACGGTTCTCTCTCGGCTTGGAGTCATCGCTTCCGGTTCTAAAGAACCGGTCCAAACCGACAGCAACCCACCACTGGTCTGATCAAAGGACATCATGGGACAGTGATGGTGAACCTATGGCACGTGTGCCACAGGTGGCACACGAAGCCATATCTGCAGGCACACGTTGGCCTAGCTCAGCTCCAGCGCACATGTGCGCACCAGCCAGCTGATTTTTGGCTCGTGGAGGCTCTGGGAGGGTGTTTTCGGCTACCGGAGGGCCTCCAGGGGGGTGGGGGAGGGCTTTTTTGCCCTTCCCAGGGTCCAGGGAAGCCTCTGGAGCTCTGGGGAGGGCGAAAAAACGGGCCTACCGGGCCCACTAGAAGTTGGGAAGCGGGCCGTTTCCAGCCTCCCCAGGCATTGAATTATGGGTGTGGGCACTCACGCATGTGTGATAGCGTGCACGCACGCACTTTTGGCACCAAGGTTCGCCATCACTGTCATAGGAGATCAAAGAATGTCTATCTACCACGTTGAATTTATGTTTGCCAACAAAGAAATAAAGGGTAAACATAAATTCAACCCAAAAATAGTTTGTCGTGAAAGCGACTGCCTGCGAAGACTCCGGGATTGGGGCTGAAAGACGAAAGCGGAAGCAGTATGGCTCCGTCCCATAATTGGGTAGACCAGGTTGCCCTGATAGACTGCTCCCACAGGAGAAAAAAACACTTTATCTATCACCTTGTACACTGTCTAAAACCTTTACCTCATACTTTGCCCTTGATATCTACCGTATTTTTTGCAGTATAAGACGCACCTTTTTCCTCCCTAAAAGTGGCTGAAAATTTGGGTGCGTCTTATACTTCGAATGTAGCTTTTTTTTTTCCCAGCCCTAACTAGGTGCTAACAGATCTTCCCAGCTCTTACCTTGCAGGCTTTTTCATTGTTACTCTCTCAGAAGAATGTTTTTCCAGCCCTAAGTTTTTGCAGAATTTTTTTTCGTTGCTCTACTTGCTCCGAATAAGTTTTTTTCTAGCCCTAACCAGGTGCTAACGATCTTCCCAGCTCTTACTGGCTTGCAGGCTCTTTCATTGTTACTCTCTCCGAAGAAGGTTTTTTTAAGTCCTAACCAGGAGATAAAATAATGTGCTGAAGCTGACCAGACTAAGGACGCTAGCCAGATGAATACCTGGTAGGCAGATTGTTTTCCCCTATTTTCCTCCCCAAAAACTAAGGTTTTTATACTCCGGTGCGTCTTATACTCCGAAAAATACGGTAACACTAATATGGAGTTCTGCAGATGTGGTGGATAACATTTTCCATAATTCCCAACTGCTATGGTTCTATGATACATCCATAACCCCCAGCCTCCATAATGACATGGATGAAAGATCTCTGCACCCAAGAGGTGCTTAGAAGACCCTTAGATAGATCTGCCCAACAAGGGATATGCTATTCTACAGTTCCAGCAATCACCGATAGTGCATTTGTGAATCCTCTTTACAAAGAATGCCAAGCATGGAGATATCCGATTCTTCCATAAATGCCAACGCTGATATTTATCTTGTTTCTGAACCCTCCCCATTCCACAGAGCTTACCAAAATAATCAGATGGCCCCAGGCGTCCGACTTCTACATATTCCTCTTTGTCAGACCTACGTTGAAGGACAGAAGCTGTGCCCTAGAAGAGAAGGCCAAAAGAATCAAGTACATATCACCAAAATCTCCATGTTCTTTTGCTTACATCTGAGGAGTGGCTATTTCAGACATGCTTTGCAGAAGGTCTTGGGGTTCTTCTATTAAAAGAAGTGTCTCAAGGTAAAACAGTATAAGTAGTCCTTGACTTAGAATCATTGGCACTCAGTCCAAAAGATCAAATTTGCAGAAGCCTTTTTTTGTTCTTTTTTGTTATTTTTTCTGACCTGAATAGCAGAGTGCCAGGCCAAGGAATGAGTCTTTCTTAAGGTGGACTCCCAGGGACCCAGAGTTTGGCGTTGCTAATTCGTCACTCCACCTGCTAAATAGAACCTGTGGCTACTTCACAGCACAGGGCCCATCCCAAACTGCACTAAATCAGGGAGGAACAATGTTTGGGAAACAACACCACACACCCCTTTCAAAAACAGCTCCAAACCCTCCGTAACAAGGGTGAAATCCGGCAGGTTCTGACAGGTTCTGGAGAACCGGTAGCAAAAATTTTGAGTAGTTCGGAGAACCGGCAAATACCACCTCTGGCTGGCCCCAGAGTGGGGAGGGAATGGAGATTTTGCAGTATCCTTCCCCTGGAGTGGGGTGGGAATGGGGATTTCGCAGTATCCTTCCCCTGCCACGCCCACTAAGCCACGCCCATCAAGCCACACCACGCCCACCAAGCCACGCCCACAGAACCGGTAGGGGGAAATTTTGAATTTCAGCCCTGCTCCGTAAGATATCGATGGGAAAACCTGGATTCCTTCTGCACCCTTTCTTATTTCATTTATAGGCTGCCAACCACTGAAGTTGTTAATCCTGGGGAAATCAGGAGAATAAGAGGCAGGCACACGGGATTTGATTCTCACCTGGTGGGCCAATCTCTGAAACGTAGATACAGGCAAATACATACCCCATATCTGAAATATTTATTGCCTTGTAAAATACAGCGTGTGACTTCAGAAGGGGCTGTAAATTCCTAAGCGAGGCATTTCAAATCATCTCGAGTATCCTAAGTGTGGCATCAGACATTCGTACTATGACTAGACACAAAGCAGGTTTTTCCCCCATACCATCACTCTGTTGAACATCTAATTCCCACAGCACTGTCTTAGGCCTAAAGATATTTACCCATGCAGTAGGCTATGTGTTGCTATTATCCTTCTCACCTTCTCATCTTCCTCATTTCTCATCTTTCCTACTTTCTTCTCCTGTTGCTATCTTATCATTTATCACTTGTTGTTTGTATCTTATGATTAATGATTGTAACTCGGATTTATGATGCATGAGCTATCACTCTGTGGTTTGAATGTACACTGAGTGCTTCTGCCCCGGGGACAAATTCCTTGTGTGTCCAATCACACTTGGCCAATAAAGAATTCTCTCTTCGCCTCTTCTCTTCTCTTTTCTTTTCTTCTCTCCTCTCCCCTCCCCTGTACTATTTTTTTCTTTTTTATTCTATTCTATTCTATTCTTATTTCTCTTCTCTTTTCTTCTCCTCTCCTCTCCTCTCCCCTGTACTATTTTCTCTTCTCTTCTCTTCTCTTCTCTCTTCTCTTCTGTACTATTTTCTCTTCTCTTCTCTTCTCTTCTCTCTTCTCCCCTGTACTATTTTCTTTTCTCTTTTCTTTTCTTTTCTTTTCTTTCTTTTCTTTTCTTTTCTTTTCTTTTCTTTTCTTTTCTTTTCTTTTCTTTTCTTTTCTTTTCTTTTCTTTTCTTTTCTTTTCTTTTCTTTTTTTCTTTTCTTTTCTTTTCTTTTCTATTCTATTCTATTCTATTCTATTCTATTCTACTCTTATGACAATATTATTATTTGCACACTGTATCACAATTGTACCAGCAAATTTATTTTATTTATTTATTATGGTTCTTCTATGCCGCCCTACTCCCGAGGGACTCAGGAAATCATTAGGGATCTTGTGAGATTGCTGACCTTATGAAAATGTGACCTTGAAAGTTTGGGGCCGAGAAAGATTCTCAATCCCAAATCAGTGGCTAAGGCAGAGTGTTTTTTCTAGGTCAGCTCCTGTCATTCTCACCACCACCCCCGGAGCTCAGATTGGCTCAGTCCAGAAGTGGAAATAATAACAGTTCCCAAAGAACTGTTCTTAGAAATTCCTGGGATCAGGGAAGATTTATTGCTTTGACTACCAAACGTTTATTAGCCTGAGGAGTGATTCCCACCCCCCTCTGGCCCAAGAGCTGTTGCGAGGTCAAATCTCCTTCTGAAATTTGTAAGACATCAGGAATCTGAATAATGCGAATTCAACCTCTCTCAAGATCAGTCTGCTCACTAGCATTCAGTCTTAAGAAAGCATTTCCAAAATCTGAAGTCAACCGAAATATCCCATGAATGTTTTAAATCAGGGAAGGAGGAACGAGGTTGTTTTTTTTTTCAGAAAACTTCAGTTAACCTGGTTAGTAATGAAGGAGGCTGAGATTTGTAGCTGAGTGACAATAGGCTCTCTACCCTAGGAAACTCTTTTTTAGATGGATATAATTAGTGAATTTGGGCATATTCATGCTATTTATTTCTCCTTTCAACCAACTAAGGCAGTGTTTCTCAACCTTGGCAGTTTGAAGATGTGTGGACTTCAACTCCCAGAATTCCCCAGCCAGCGTTGCTGGCTGTGGAATTCTGGGAATTGAAGTCCACACATCTTCAAACTGCCAAGGTTGAGAAACACTGAACTAAGGAGTTATTCCTAGGAGATTAGAAGAGATTCCTCCAGGAGTTTAAGGAGGTATAATCTTTCCTGCCATTTCCCCCACACACACACAAAACCCTCTGAAGTAGGTTAGGCTGAGCAAGAAGTTCTGATCCAACGTCCAAGAAGGTTCGTTGTGGCTGAAGGTGGACATGGACCTGCATCTCCAAAGGTCATCCAAGGAGTTTCCGTAGGACTGAGGGTGGACTTGGACCTGTCTCTCCCAAAGTCACTCAAGGAGCATCTGTAGAACTGGTGGTGGACTTGGACCTGTGTCTCCCAAGATCATCCAAGAAGCTTCTGTAGGATTGAGGGCAGACTTGGATGTGCGTCTTCCAAGGTCAACCAAGGAGGTACTGTGAAGGGAGGACTTGAATCTGCGTCTCCCCAGTTCTGGTCTAATGCTTTCAACACCAAACCACATGGCTCTCTATTACTGAACAATTGACTAAACATATTATGGAAAATAGTATTTTTTTAAATGCCCAATTCTATCTTAGCTTGAGCCAAGCAGAAGCAAATTTCAAGTCACATCAAATCCAATGGAAATTGCTGTTGGCTGTAGCAGCTGGACCGAATCCAAGAAGAAGAAGAACAACAACAAAAACCCCAACCCATTCAGCTTGCAAATGTTCAGTCCTTTCGCTCACGTGCCGGATAATTTACCAGAAATGGATGAGACTGACATTATGCCTCATAGTCACAATTAGCATGATTCCTACCAGTGGCTGAAGCTCAAGCCATCAAAATGACAAGTTTGGGAACCAGGACACCCTAATCACTCCAGCAGATGCTCCAGGACTCGACCCAACCTGAGTGTGATGTTTTGAAAACCCTTTTTTTAAAAAAAAAAAAAAGTTTTTAAAAGACAGAGCAGCTGGTTTTCATTTAAAGTCTACACCAGCGTAATTTGGAGCCCGTTCAGTTCAATTTCGCCGATCTTTGCTCACAAAACACACTCCTGGTTTTGGCCTGCAATATTCATTACCCCCGTTGAATAGAGTCTCCTGAATGGGCCTCAGGATTTGGGTTTCAAAAGTAAGCCCTTTCTTGGAGCGATGTCCACCAATCCATTCAAGCTATACTTGGTTCCCGAAAATCAATTGGACAATAATGGGGATGAAAGAAACTTGGTTCGGCTTGGCGAGGCACCACTGTTCAAGCAACAGGAAGGATGGGTGATTTCTTCACTAAAATATAAATTATGCGGTTCTGGAAAACCACATGTTCCTTCCTAAAATACCAGCCAGATCTTGGAAAGTCAAGACCTCTAGAGTTTGTTTCTTCCAGAGGCTTCCTAAGAAGCACACATTAGCTCATCTTCCTAAGAAGCACACATTAACTCTCTAGAGAAATAGAATTCAAGAGGAAGACGAATGACTTGAACAATGGCTGTGCTTAATGCAATCCAGCACGTGTTTTGGGCAGTAATGGTTTTCCCTTACCTTTGCTACCGGTTCGGAGATGTGCGCACACCACTTCTGCGCATGCGCAGATAATCCGTGATGATGTCCAGGCGGGTGGGCAGAGCCTCCCGCCGCCACCGGTTCGCCTGAACCGGGGTGAACCGGTAGCCACCCACCAGTGGTTTTGGCGGGAATGAAGTCCAATCCCATTAAAAGCCTCTTCGGCTCTTTTCAAACTTTATATACAGTTTTTTTTTAAATGTTTTAATGTTTTATTTGTACACCACCCAGATATATGTATACCAGACATTGTGGTAGTAGACAAGGACCAGAAGATAGTGATTGTGATAGACGTAGGGGTACCAAGGGACAGCAACATCAGGAAGAAGTAGTATGAGAAACTGGAGGAGGACCAGGACAAGAAGCAGGAACTGGAGAGGATGTGGAAAGTAGAAGCCAAAGTAGTCCCAGTGATGGTAGTAACACTCAGGGCTGGGACTCCTAAGATGGGGCTCCAACAGGTAGGAGGACAAGGGCAGAGAAACTGCATCCTGCATCCATTGTTGGTCATCACATTATTAAAAAGATGTGGAGACTTTGGAAAAAGCGCAGAGAAAAGCAACAAAGATGATTTGAGGTCCGGAGGCTAAAACATACGAAGAACGGTTGCAGGAATGTGGTTATGTCTAGTCTTAGTGAAAAGAAGGACCAGGGTGACATGACAGCAGCCTTCTGATATCTAAGGGGCTGTCATAAAGAAGAGGCGGGCCACCTATTCTTCAAAACACCCAAGGGCAGGACAAGAAGTAACAGATGGAAATTAATCAAGGAGAGAACCAATCTAGAACTAAGGAGAAATTTCCTGACAGTTAATCAGTGGAACGGCTTGCCTCCAGAGGTTTTGGTTGCTCCATCACTCTTGGCTTTTAAGAAGAGACTGAGCAGCCACTTGTCTGGAATGGTACTGGGTCTCTCTCCTGCTTGAATAGAGGATTGGACTAAAAGACCTCCAAGATCTCTTTCTGTTATTCTGTTATTCAGTTGTCCAAAGAAAGAAGCCACCTTCTTCTCTTTCACCAGATTTGGTCAAGTGACCTTCCCTCAACCCTAAAAGAACTTCTGACTCAGCTTACTTGCTGGATGAACCAACAGGAAGAAGGAGCAGAAGGTAGTTTGTGAAGTCATCTCAGCCCATTCTTGTCCAACCAGGAGGTGAGCCTGGCCCAACCACTCTTTTGCATCCTCTCCAACCTTTGTTAGGAGGACTTCTTGCGAGAAAGCCAACTCCCTTGGGAGGAAGGAGAACAAAGCAATAGAGCTGGCTCACTTGCTCTATTTGGGGAGGCACAGAAATAGCCACCAGAATAGCAAAGGAAGACAAGGGAGAAATGCCTCTCAGGATGACGATACATCAAGACTGGAGTGTAGCAAAAACAGCTCTGCCACAGGGCATTTCCGAAAGGTCCGTGAAAGGGCAGGGTTACCGCTCTGGTGCAACTCCACCCCATGGGCTATTAATCACCAGGAAATGTCTTTTCCCAACTACAAATCAAGGAAGGGGAAAGGGAAGGAAACCGGCCTGCTACTGTAATGGGGGCTGAATGGGACAACTCGCCACAGCCAACTCACCATGGTCAACTAGCCACAGCCAATTCCCCATGGCCAACTCACCATGGTCAACTAGCCACAGCCAATTCCCCACAGCCAACTCACCATGGCCAACTCACCATGGCCAACTCACCATGGTCAACTAGCCACAGCCAATTCCCCACGGCCAACTCACCATGGCCAACTCACCATGGTCAACTAGCCACGGCCAATTCCCCACAGCCAACTCACCATGGCCAACTCACCATGGTCAACTAGCCACAGCCAATTCCCCATGGCCAACTCACCATGACCAATTCCCCGTGGAACAGGACAATTCAACAATACAATTTAATTTTTTTAATTAAAAAAATATTTCCCTTTTTGTCATTCATATTTCATCTTGTCCCTCTTTTGGCATCCTTTCTTTAATGATTCTATTCCACTATTTCTTCGATATTTGTGTAACTCTTGTCCCGTGGTGTAACTGTTCTCCTGCAGTGAGTTGGCCGTGGGGAGTTCTCATAGACCCATAATGGGGTCTGTAGACTTGGGCTGTTCTTGGCCAACTGCTTTGGTGTGCCAAGAAAAACCGGATCCTGAGCTTCTTCAGGATCATGCAAGCAGGCTGGCAGCTAAGAAAATGGGGTGATGCCTTCTGGGCCTGCCCACTTTTTCTAAGAAGCAGGAAGGTTTGTAGAAGATGGTCCAGAAAGTCAAGACGGCTATCACAAGGGTACAGTCCAACCTCTGCATGGTTTTTCTCTCCATCCGGGGATCCATCTTGATTTTTTCCAACCCTATTTGGTGGAGGAATGGGACAACTGGCCGTGGCCAACTTGCTGTGACCAACTCACCATGGCCAACTCGATGCAGCCCACTTGCCACAGGACAATTCTCTGTGGGACAATTCAACGATTCAATTTAATTATTTAAAATAATGAAAATATTATTTCAATTTTTGTCATTCACATTTCATTTTGTCCCTCCTTTTGCACCCTTTCTTTAAAGATTCTACTCCACCATTTATTTGATATTAGTGTAACTCCTGTCTTGTGGAGAGTTGGCCATGGCAAGTTGGCCATGGTGAGTTGACTGTGGAGAGTTGGCCATGGCAAGTTGGCCATGGTGAGTTGACCGTGGTGAGTTGGCCATGGCGAGCTGTCCTAAACCCATTTGGTGGACCCGTCCCTGCCCAGGAAGGAAACCAAATGACAAATATCTCCTTAAAAAAAAAAAAAGTTGCAGCAACATTCGTTCCCCTGAAGATCTTGAAGGGAAGAAAAAGAGACGCCCCCACTCCCCTCTTCCCTCCTCAACTGATTGCAATTCAATCTCAACTTCCCACTGATTTCTCAGACCGGTTCCGTTTGGTGCTTCTGTTTGGGACCCAAAATACAGGAAGAAAATAAAGTCCACTTCAGAGAGAAACCTTCTTGGAATAAAATCTCGCAGCAGCCTCCAAACCAGAGCTGAGAAATACAGTTGGGGAACAAGCAAACGGGGTTCAACACTATCCCTGCGCTCCGTCTATGCTGAGGATCAAGTCCTGAAAGGTATTTTGAGCGACCAAAGTCCCCCAAACAACAATCTTAACATGTGTCCTGATACAGATTTTTTCCATGCCAAGCCAGTGGCCCCAAGCCAGGAAAAGCTCCCTCCTTCACACATGCCAGCAAACAAAGGCCATAAAACCAGGGGGGAGGGGAGCGAGGGCTGAGGGATGGCAGCGTGGAAATGTTGCATTTTAAAGATGTTTTGGCCTAAGACAAAGCGTCCCATTCTCTGGGTTTTCTCTGAAGCCAGGAAATGTCCACTGAGTCAACATTGAAAAAGAAGGGGGGGGAGAAGTTGCCCACAAGAATAGCGTATTCATCATCGCCTCTTCAGAGTTGGAACTGACCTTCATAGTTACCGTGTTCGGAGTGCAGACGCCGCAAGAGAGCCGCCAGCCTCACCCCCCACGCCAAGGGAGCAAGGCTGAATGCGAAGAATTGGAAGGGATTTTTTTTAAAAAAAACCTATTTAAAAGTAGCTGAGTAGAAAGAACATCTCAGCTCCTTCTTCCTTCCATGAGACACGGAGACAAAACCAGGCACTGAAAGGCCATAGAGTTGCAATCAAGTTCCAACTTTGGTAGAGGACCCTGGGCATGGCTGAGGGGGGGGGGGGAAACCCATCAGTCTTTGTGGCGCAAGGGCCTGGCTGCGGATGGGCGATGGGGGTCATCAGCCCCGCGGTTGGCCAAGGTTTTGCTGGATTGGGCACAAAAAATGTTATGATATTTTTGACCGGGTGGAGTAAGCTGGTTGAACAGAATTCATGGGGACGTTCCAATGTGCAGTGGCTGAAATGAAAAGGAAACCTTTTGCCCTTTCAGAAGGAATAAAGAAAAGTCTATCTAAGACAGTGTTTCTCAACCTTGGCAGTTTGAAGATGTGTGGACTTCCAACTCCCAGAATTCCACAGCCAGCAACGCTGGCTGTGGAATTCTGGGAGTTGAAGTCCACACATCTTCAAACTGCCAAGGTTGAGAAACACTGATCTAAGAAGTTTGGGGGAGAAGGGAGGGGTGCCATTGATTTGAAACAGGGTGGAGAACTTCCAAGGACATCTGGAGATCATCATTTGGGCCAGATTGGAAGCAAGAGAGGAAAGGGATGGCTTCAATCATTTGGGACTGTGGCCCTGTCCATTCCTGGATGGCCACCACTCTCTCAAGCCTTTGACCTCTGCAGATGACTCTCCCAACTTACTTATGCTTTCCTTCAGAGAAACAAGTGAGAACAGAATAACAGAGTTGGAAGGGACCTGGGAGGTCTTCTAGTCCAACCCCCTGCTTAGGCAGGAAACCCCACACCACTTCAGACAAATGGTTATCCAACATCTTCTTAAAAACTTCCAGTGTTGGAGCATTCACAACTTCTGGAGGCAAGTCCTTCCACTGTTTAATTGTCCTCACTGCCAGGAAATTTCTCCTTAGTTCCAGGTTGCTTCTCTCCTTGTTTAGTTTCCACCCATTACTTCTTGTTCTACCTTCAGGTGCTTTGGAGAATAGTTTGACTTCCTCTTCTTTGTGGAAGCCCCTGAGATATTGGAATCCTGCTCTCATGTCTCTCCTGATCCTTCTTTTCATCAAACTAGACATACCCAGTTCCTGCAACCGTTCTTCATATGTTTTAGCCTCCAGTCCCCTAAATCATCTTTGTTGCTCTTCTCTGCACTCTTTCTAGAGTCTCAACATCCTTTTTACATCCTGGCGACCAAAACTGTATGCAGTATTCCAAGTGTGGCCTTACCAAGGCATTATAAAGTGGTATTAACACTTCACGTGATCTTGATTCTATCCCTCTGTTTATGCAGCCTAGAACTGTGTTGGCATTTTTGGCAGCTGCTGCACACGGCTGGCTCCTATTTAAATGGTTGTCCACTAGGACTCCAAGATCCCTCTCACAGTTACTGCTGTTGAGCAAGGTACCACATATACTGTACCTGTGCATTTTGTTTTTCTTGCTTAAATGTAGAACCTTACTTTTTTCACCACTGAATTTCATTTTTGTTAGATAGTGCCCAATGGGGGTCGTTAAAAGATGATGATGATGATGATGATTAACACTTCATGTGATCTTGATTCTATCCCCGTTAATGCAGCCTAGAACTGTGTTGGCTTTTTTGTGTGTGAGAAACGTGAGTAAGAAATGAATCCTCTAAACCAGCAGCCTAAGGAGTCAGGGGTTATGTTTCAACAAAGATGATACCAGAGCAAGATGGAGACCTATTATCTCCAGTCAAGGTCTCCTTAGAGGATGTGTGGAGTAGGAACTACCCAAAGTATCTTTCTGGAGAATTTTAAGAGTTGAAGTCCACAGGTCTTAAAGTTGCCAAGGGTGGATACTTTTGGTTTAGACTCTCGTTCTTTACTTTACATTTATGTTTATATATTTATGCACCAAAGACAAATTCCTTGTCTGTCCACACACTTGGCCAATAAAGAATTCTATTCTATTCTATTCTATTCTATTCTATTCTATTCTATTCTATTCCACATCTATTCTATTCTATATTCTATTCCATATTTTCTATTCTATTCTATTCTATTCTATTCTATTCTATTCTATTCTATTCTATTCTATTCTATTCTATTCTATTCCATTCCATTCCATTCCATTCCATTCCATTCCATTCCTTATTCTATTCTATTCTATTCTATTCTATTCTATTCTATTCTATTCTATTCTATTCTATTCTATTCTATTCTATTCCATTCCATTCCTTATTCTATTCTATTCTATTCTATTCTATTCTATTCTATTCTATTCTATTCTATTCTATTCCATTCCATTCCTTATTCTATTCTATTCTATTCTATTCTATTCTATTCTATTCTATTCTATTCTATTCTATTCTATTCTATTCTATTCTATTCTATTCCATTCCATTCCTTATTCTATTCTATTCTATTCTATTCTATTCTATTCTATTCTATTCTATTCTATTCTATTCTATTCTATTCTATTCTATTCATCTTCTCTTCTTGGAACTTAATGGTCTCCACAACTTCTCTTCTTGGAATTTCATTGTTCATCCTTCCATATAAATGAAGAACACCCTGATCAGTCCATATGTAACTGGATGAGGAACAGGTTTTTAGGAAATGCACAGGGACAGGCCAGATGGGTTATCAAAATAACCCAGAATAACGTGGCTAAGGAGACCCTGGGAAGAAACCTAAACCAAACGTCTCACATCGCCTCCGAAAAAGGGGGGCTGGGTGGACCTAGCCCCCCTCTCAAAAGTCAAATCTAAGGGCACAACAGGAAATCATTTACTAGGGACAAGTGCTAGAAACTGGGGGAAACAGAGGCCAGCTGAGATATCTGATCTAAGGACGGCTTTTGTTGACTTAGGATGTAAGGATCATTTGAAAGGCTGCTGGGTTCCTGAGGGGTTGGGAGGCCCCCTCCTCTTCCCCCCCAAAAAAGGTGGCCTGAAACAGTTTTCTGACTGGTGCTTACAGCTCCTTGGAAATCGCGTTCATCTCTCCTGTTTAATCATTAATCCCGCTTTATTTCTTCAAGAGATTTATCCTCAAACAGAGCACAGCGAGGTGGGCTCTGATTTGGCTGCTCTCCCCAGACAATGTTTGTTTGAGATCTACAGATTGGCTTGGTACACTACATGGGCCCAGGCTTGGGTTAAATGTTAAGAGGAAAGATAAAGTCCTTCCTTCCTTCCTTCCTTTCTTCCTTCCTTCCTCCCTCCCTCCTTACCTCCCTTTCTTCCGCTGTCCCTCCGTCCCTCCCTTTCTTCTCTCCATCCCTCTATTTTCTTTCTTTTTTCCTTCCTTTCCTTCCTTCCTTCCTTTTCTCTCCATCCTCTTGACCTTCCTTCCTTCTTTCCTTTTCCTTCCTTCCTTCTCTTCATCCCTTTATTTTCTTTCTTCTTTTTTCTTTCCTTCCCTTCCCTTTCCCCTTCCTTCCTTTTCTCTCCATTCTCTTGACCTCCCTACCTCCCTCCCTCCCTCCCTCCCTTCCTTCTTCATATTATCATCTGAAACAGGATATAATCACCCCTACACACCCAGCACCACGTAAATGTTTACAAACCCAATTGACCTCATGCTTCACTGGAGACAAGAAAAAGCCAGATTTATAATCTGCTTTACTCAAGAGAGCTATCCCAAATTATATAGTTATAAACTACACAAATAACACTTTTGAGTACCTGAGAAGCTGCATATTTGCACACCAAATATATATATATGATGTGCAAAGCATGTATTATTCTCCTTCCCACCCGAGAAACTTTGGGTTAATATTCTTATCTATTTTAATATTTGGCTAAGGGCGAGCGTATGCCCAGGAATGACAGGTTTTGGAATTAAAGTTCAGCTCGTTTAATTTAATTTAAATTTAAATTCAATGGAAACTGATTAAATATGAAGGCAATTACTCTTACTCCCCATGTATTAAATCGTTTTGTCCTCCTGCAGCATTACGAATTCACAATTCTGGGAGAGCCCCTGAAGGTCGCACTTAAGTTAGAGGAGACATATGTAACTTGGAATCTAAGGTGATGCACCCCAAATTTAAAGGCAGCCAGTGCATATCTTTAGGGACTTCCTTGGGAGATATCCACGTATAGATGATTCAGAAAAGATAGAAGAGCTCAAACAACATGTGGAAATGTTTTTCAAATCCAGAATAAAGCTGGAAGGGACGTTGGAGGTCTTCTAGTTCAACCTCCTGCTCAACTAGGAGATTCTAGACCTAGACCATTTCAGACAAGTGGTTATCCAACATCTTCTTAAAAACTTCCAGTGATGGAACACCCACAACTTCTGGAGGCAAACTGTTCCACTGGTCAATTGTCCTCACTATTAGGAAGTTTCCCCTGAATTCCAGGTTGTTTCTCTCTTGGATTAGTTTCCATGCATTGCTTCTTGTCTTGCCTTCTGGTGCTTTGGGAAATAAGTTGACCCCCTTTTCTTTTGGCAGACCCTCAAATACTGGAATGTTGCTATCATGTCACCCCGGTCCTTCTTTTCTCTAAAATGGCCATACCCAAATCACTGAAATAATTTGGCACTAATTCCCTGCATCCTGCTCTCCCTCTCTCTGTCTCTCTCTCTATGTCTGTCTCTCTCTCCCTCTCCGTCTCTCTCTCTCTGTCTCTTTCTCTGTCTTTCTCTCTCTGTGTGTCTGTGTCTCTGTGTCTCGCTGTCTCTTTCTCCTTTTCTCTCTCTGTCTCTCTTTCTGTCTCTCTTTCTCTCTCTCGCTGTCTCTCCCCCTCTCGCTGTCTCTCTCTCTGTATCTCTCTTTCTCTGTCTCTCTCTGTGTGTGTGTCTCTGTGTCTCCCTTTCTCTCCCTCTCTCTCTGTATCTGTCTCCTTTTCTCTCTCTCTCTCTCTCTGTCCGTCTCTCTCTTTCTTTCTCCGTCTCTCTCTTCTCTCTTCTCTCTCTCTCTCTGTTTCTCTGTCTCTCTTTCTCTCTCTCTCTTCCCAATCTGCAATTTATCGCTGTTGGAATGGCTTCCCATCAACATCGTGGCACTGAGCCCAAGTGCTAATCCAGCATGATGAAGCTCTCAATGTGTAACCGATATTGCAAGGTAGAAAGGAGGGCAAGGAAGGCGCGAGAAGCTCTCTCCTCGCATTCTGGAAAGTGTTTCCATGCAAACATGTCCGGCCATAAATGGGACTTGCTCTTCACTGTAGCCAAAGGATCGGACACAGAAGAAGAATGGGAGCAGAAGGCGGCCGGAGGACGGCTGAGCCCAGCTGTGAACTTTGAATCATTCCCAACCTCTCAATCAGGAGAGCTTCTTCCAAAGCTGTTGCTTGGTAAAGTCAACTTTGGGAGAAGGTCCATGTTGGTCTTTCAAAGTTCTCATGCTGAGGATGTATTCATGGGCAGCTTCCCTCAACAGAGAACGGAAGAACATAGAATCATGGGGCTGGAAGGGACCTTGGAGGCCATCTAGTCCAACTCCCTGCCCAAGGAAGAGTCGTTATGTCATCCTTATATCATCCTGGACAGTTGTTTGTCTATATAAGCCCTGCTGGATCAGGCTAAGTCCATCCTACCTGTCCAGGTAGTCTTTATATGTAAAGACTATGTAAATCATTCTTTTTGTGTTTTAGCCCACACAGAGGTCCACCAAAGGCCCTCCAAACCTTGCCACCAGATTGCATCTTTTTTTCTTTCTTTCTTTCTACAACTCAGAAGGAAAAAATGACAATTAAATGCAGAGGGAGTAACCGTATGCATCGCATTCAGTTAACCATCTTTAGGCTAGCTGGAGGGAAATGAGGGGAGGCACGGTGACCTTAAGACGGGAGCTTAGAAGTCCCTCCAAGCGGGGTTGGGTTTGATTGAGCTTCTCTTTCATCCCCCACTTCCCTCCTTGCCTATTGTTTTCTTTCTTTCCAGCTTTTGTTCCATGATATAAGCTCAAGGTGCTTTGCAAAGTTCAAAACAAAGCGAGCCTCCAACTCAGTGGCTGAAGCTTTAAAAAAAGAAAAGGAAAGGGGGAAAAAAAGTCAGTCCTTGGATTAATTCTTGGCGTCTCCAGTTATAAAGGATCCCACAGAGGAAGGTGATGGAGAGCCTGTTTTGGCTTCTTTGGACTCAGAGGGCTCCCGGCCATGAGGCACGGCACAGAAGGAGTCTCAAGCCAGCAGAGGCTAGAGGCAGCAGCAAGGCCTGGCAAAGGGAGAAGGGCCCAGCCACATGGTTTCCCTTGTACCTTTCAGCTATTTGGCTGCATATTTTTTTACAGCATAGATGAGGGTCCCTTGTGCAGTTGTGCTTCTAGCAACAGCCCTATGAAGTCTGATGGGCTAAAAGAGAGAGTCTGTCTTTTTTTCTTTCTTTCTTTCTTTCTTTCCTTTCTTTTTTTCTTTTCTTTTTCTTTCTTTCTCTTTCCTTTCTTCCTTCTTTCTTTCCTTTCTTTCTTCCCTTCCTCCTTTTCCCCTCCTTTCTTTTGTTCTATCTTTCCTTTTTCCTTTTCTTTCTTTTTCTTTCCTTCCTTCCTTCCTTTTCTTTCTTTCCTTTCTTCTTTCATTCCTTCCTTTCCTTTCTTCTTCTTTCCTTCCTTCCTTTGATTTTTTTTTCAAGGTTGACTCAGCCTTCCATCCTTCCGAGGTGGGTAAAATGAGGACCCAGATTGTTGGGGGCAATATGCTGAACTCTGTAAACCGCTTAGAGGGGGCTGTAAAGCACTATGAAGCGGTATATAAGTCTAAGTGCTAGTGCTATTTTTAATCCTGCCTTTATTACTTTCATAAGTAACTCAAGACAGCACAGGTACATAGTACTCCCTTTCTCCTCCTATTTTCCCCACAACTCTGTGAGGTGGATTGGGCTGAGAGAGAGAGAGGGACTGGCTCAAAATCACCCAGCCGGCTTTCATATCTAAGGCAAGCCGTAACTTAGAACGGACATTAAACAAGCTAGTCGTATGCCGAGGACTATCTATAACTTTTGTATTTTTTTAAACTGTTTTTATTGTATTGTTTGATTGTTCTTTACTATCTTGTACGCCGCCCTGAGTCCTACGGGATTGGGCGGCTTATAAGAACAATAAATTAAATTAAATTAAATTAAATTAAATTAAATTAAATTAAATTAAATTAAATTAAATTAAAAATTAAATTAAAAATTAAATTAAATTAAATTAAATTAAATTAAATTAAATTAAATTAAATTAAATTAAATTAAATTAAATTAAATTAAATTAAATTAAATTAAATTAAATTAAATTAAATTAAATTAAATTAAATTATTAAATTAAATTATTCATGCAAAAGCCAAATCACCTGGGTAACCTTTGGGTATCTATCCCATTTTTAGTATGTCCATTCTAGTTTACTAGCATTTTACTTTAACAGAATAACAGAGGCAGAAGGGACCTTGGAGGTCTTCTAGTCCAACCCTCTTTTCAAGCAGGAGACCCTAGACCAGGGGTGTCAAACTCGATTTCATTGAGGGCCGCATCAGGGTTGTGTTTGACCTGGGGGGGGCATGGCCAGCTCGATGTCACTCGTGTCGGGGGCGCCTGTGGGGTCCCGAGCGCTCTGCCAATAAAAACGGGCTCTCGAGCTCCGTTTTTGGCTGCGACACCTCCTGCAACCCTCTGCCAGCGAAAACGGAGCTTGGAAGGGCCACACGCAACTCATTTTCGCTGGCAGAGGCACTGCGGGCCGGTCCTTCACTGTTTCCAGGGCAAACATGGGCCGGATCCAGCCCGCGGGCCTTGAGTTTGACACCCATGCCCTAGACCATTTCAGACAAACAGTCTAAACATTGGACAAATACCGTATTTTTGGGAGTATAAGACACACCTTTTTCCTCCCTAAAAGAGGGTGGAAATTCGCAAAAATGGGGTGCACAGAGTGTTTGGGAGGCCTGCAGAGTGCTCCCAGGGGCTGGGGGAAGGCAAAAATGCCACGTTTTTGCGAAAAAAACGGGGAAAAAATGGGACATTTTTGGCAAAAATGGGGGTGTTTTTGCCTTCCCCAGCCCCCAGGAGCACTCTGCAAGCATCCCAAACCCTCTGCGCACCCCATTTTTGCAAAAAATGTGTGAAAATGGGCCATTTTTTGCAAAAACAGGGGCATTTTTGCCTTCCCCCAGGCCCCAGAAGCACTCTGCAGGCCTCCCAAACCCTCTGCGTACCATTTTTTGCAAAAACGGGTGAAAAACGGGCCCATTTTTTCAAAAAACGGGGTGCGCAGAGGGTTTGGGAGGCTTGCAGAGTGCTCCTGGGGGCCGGGGAGGACAAAAACATTTTTTTCTTACTTACCTCTTTGAAATCTTGGTGCGTCTTATACACCGGTGCGTCTTATAGTCCGAAAAAAACGGTACTTCTTTTAGGCTGGATTGGAAAACAGAGAAACCCACAGCTTGGCTCTTTAAAACAAGTGCCTTCACACACACAAACGCACATTACAAAACCAAATTTGAGGAAATTTTTTTAAAAAAAGGCAAAGCTCCCCAGAGCAGGGAGCACAGTTTATGATAGGGCTACGCGTTTGTTATTGAGGAGCCGAGCATCTGCCGAGGGTCCCTCCTGCCAAATCGTAATTCTTCATGGCAACAGTCCCTCCTGCACAGAGCTTAAGGTCCTTAAGCCCGAGTGCCAGGAATCTCAAACGGGATAATTCCATGACCTGGAAAAATCCGCCAGATGCATTCCACATCTGTCCAGTCTGGGAAAACCTGGAGTTGAGTGAAAAGCGGGGTGGGAATGGGGATCTCGGATATGTGTGAAGGCAGAGAAGACAACAGGGGTTTATTTGGGGGAAGAGAATAAGAGAGTTGGTCAAAATCTGCAAAATCTGCAAGATTTTGACTGATGGACATTTGCAGAGATGACTAGTTCGTACTATTTGGGTAAATGGAAAGTTGTTATTTTTTTGATATCGCCCTATAATCTTATTGTCACGGAGAGTGTCAGAAGTCAATGTTTTCTTTTTCTTTTTCTCTCCCTACCCTTCCTCACTTTTCTTTTCGCTTTTCCCTTCCCTCTCACTGTCCTCTTATTTGCTTTTTTGTGTGTGTGTTTTGTATTTTATAATACTTTATAACTTAATAAAAATGTAAAGCGGAAAGAGAATAACAGAGTTGGAAGGGACCTTGGAGGTCTTCTAGTCCAACCCCCTGCTCAGGCAGGAAATAACATTTCAGACCACTTCAGACACATGGTTATCCAACACCATCTTAAAAACTTCCAGGGTTGGAGCATTCACAACTTCTAGAGGCAAGTTGTTCCACTGCTTAATTGTTCTAACTGTCAGGAAATGTCTAAGTTGCTTCTCTCCTTGATTAGTTTCCATTCGTTGCTTCTTGTCCTGCCCTCAGGTGCTTTGGAAAATAACTTGACCCCCTCCTCTCTGTTTGCAGCCCCTCAAATATTGGAACTCTGCTATCATGTCTCCCCTGGTCCTTCTCTTCACTAGACTAGCCATGCCCAGTTCCTGCAACCGTTCTTCGTATGTTTTAGTCTCCAGTCCCCTAATCATCCTGGTTGCTCTTCTCTGCGCTCTTTCTAGAGTCTCAACGTCTTTTTTACATCATGGCGAACAAAACTGGATGAAGTCCACAAGTCATAAAAGGGCCATAGTTCTTCACCCCTGGTCTAGAAGAACAGTTCAAATTTGCCTCCCACCATGTTGTTCCACTGATTGATTAATCTCACTTTCAGGAAATTTCAAAGGCACCAAACAGAATGCAAAGGGCTTAAGAGACTCCAGTGAAGGAGCTTTTAGCGCAGAGGCCATTAATGGCTGGATTCCTTTTTGCAGATTTCTTCTCGGCTCTGCCCTGCCCCAAGACTTCCTACACCTCTCCCTGTATGGCAGGTCAGGCACAGCTCTCAGGAAGCAAGCAGGCTGGTGAATATATACTGTTTTATGGGGGAAAAGGACACACACACACACCCCGCCATGTTCCAGCCCAGAATGCTAAATTCTCATGGTATGGCATGGCTGTAAATCCTCCCGAAATAAGCCTTTAAGCTGTAGCCCCAAACCGAGAGGAGAACCAGAAAACAACACACACAAAAGGTAAACAAGGTTGTGGGTTGTGGGCCGAGCAGCTCCTTCCTTAGAGACTTAAAATGAGGTTGTCAATCATTCGGCTTCTCCGCAGGCAGCCCTGGGAATTGTAGGGTTATGCGGGAGTGAGGTTAAGTGTCCCTCCTCAAGATTTCTCCATGGCTGGAGAAATTACAAGTCCCAGGATTCTTTGGCGGGGGGGGGGGGAAGCTGTGGAACGGGAGGCACAAAACCGATCTTGCGTTCTAGACTCCATGGACTGATAATGTGTCATTGAATGGGGAAAAAAACTTTGAGATAAGAGGAAGAGGGGGAGGGGAAGACAGGTGAGAGATGAGATGAGATGAGATGAGATAGATGATAGATAGAGAGAAGGAGAAGGAGAAGAGGAAGGAGAAGGAGAGATGGTAGGTAGGTAGGTAGGTAGGTAGGTAGGTAGGTAGGTAGGTAGGTAGATAGATAGATAGATAGATAGATAGATAGATAGATAGATAGATAGATAGATAGATAGATAGATAGATAGATGATATATGAGAGATACAGTATATGATAAAATAGATAGATAAATAGATAAATAAATAGATGATAGATGATAGATGATAGATGATAGATAGATAGATAGATAGATAGATAGATAGATAGATAGATGATAGATAATTATGAAGATGAGAGATACAGTATATGATAGATTAGATAGAATAGATAGAGATAAATAGATAGATAGATGATAGATGATAGATAGATAGATAGATAGATAGATAGATAGATAGATAGATAGATAGATAGATAGATAGATAGATAGACAGACAGATGATAGATAGATGATAGATAATTATGAAGAAAGATATATGAGAGATACAGTATATGATAGATTAGATAGAATAGATAGAGATAAATAAATAGATAGATGATAGATGATAGATGATAGATAGATAGACAGATGATAGAGATGATAGATAGATGATAGATAATTATGAAGAAGAAAGATATATGAGAGATACAGTATATGATAAGATAGATAGATAGATAGATAGATAGATAGATAGATAGATAGATAGATAGATAAGAAGAAAAGAATATATATGTGTGTGTGTGAGTGAGAGAGAGAGAGAGAGAGACAGACAGACGGACGGACGGAAGAGAGAGACAGGGAGAGAGGAGGGGCAGAAAGAGAGAGAAAAAAAGACAGAGAGAGAGAGGTAGTAGCAATGGTGGCCGAGGGACAGGTAACCCTGGGCGTCTTGTCCTTCTAAGGTTTGCAATCTTAACTGGTACCTAACAATAGTTAACCATTTAAGCTATGGCCGCATCGAGGAGAAGGCCATGTCATTTGATGGGCAAGAGATTGATTGGCATGAGAACGGCAAGTTTTACCTCTGTGATGATGAAAAAGTCGTCTCCCGGCTCCCCCTGGACCACAATTTTCTCTCCATCCTCAAACTGGACCGTCTCTAGTGCATCGGCCACCGTCAGACGCTCCCATTTGTCCAGCGATCCTAAAAGATGAAAGAGCACCAAGACAGTGAAATTTGGGCTCGCTTTTTCTGCCCCCACAGACCTTTGGGCAGGGCAAGCTGGCACTCATTCTGCCTTATTCAACGCCCAACACCGGTGGCTGTGGATTATGAACACTGGAGTCCAGCGATGATGGAAGCCACGTGTTAGATTTCTGCATTCTGCTTCTCTGCACTGTCACATAGAGGTAGTCCTCGTGTTACGACCACTAATGAGCACAAGATTTCTGTTGCTAAGCGAGACAGTTGTTAAGTAGGTTTTGCCCCATTTTACAACCTTTCTTGCCACGTTTGTTAAGTGAATCCCTGCAGTTGTTAACTTAGTAACACGGTTGTTCAGTGAATCGGTCTTCCTCGTTGACTTTGCTTGCCAGAAGGTCGCAAAAGAGGATCGCGTGACTCTGGGAACGCTGAAACCGTCATAAATATGAGTCAGTGGCCAAGCGTCCAAATTTTGATCACGCAACCAAGGGCATGTTACAACGGTCGTAAGTGTGAAGAACGGTGACAAGTCACTTTTTTCAGTGCCGTTGTCACTTCAAACGGTCATTAAACAAGTTGAGGACTACCTGTGTAGTGGTTATTCCTGTCACTACAGGCTGGTACTGTTTCTCGTGCTGGATTCTGGTTGATTATTATTTATTTATTATCATTTATTAAATATATTGGCCGCCCACTTTACCACAGGCTAACTTTGGGCGGCTTACAATATTAAAAAGATACAAGTACGAGGGGGTGAGTCAAAACGTAATGCCATTTTCTTTAGGACAGGTATAATTACCAACACAGGAACATGTAGCATACATCAAAATGAAGCTGGTCCTCTGTGGATCACATCCCTACTTCTCAACATAGTCACCGTTTCTCTCAATAGCAATGTCCCACCTTCGAATGAGAGCATGTATCCCTGCCTCGTAAAATTCTGTTGACTGTTCTTTGAGCCACTTCTTCACTGCAGTTTTCACTTCCTCGTCACTGGAATAATCATCCTCCATACTCACCAGATTTAGCGCCTTCAGACTATCATCTCTTCGGCCCCATGAAAGAGGGTTTGAGAGGCAAACATTATTCCAGTGACGAGGAAGTGAAAACTGCAGTGAAGAAGTGGCTCAAAGAACAGTCAACAGAATTTTACGAGGCAGGGATACATGCTCTCATTCGAAGGTGGGACATTGCTATTGAGAGAAACGGTGACTATGTTGAGAAGTAGGGATGTGATCCACAGAGGACCAGCTTCATTTTGATGTATGCTACATGTTCCTGTGTTGGTAATTATACCTGTCCTAAAGAAAATGGCATTACTTGATATACATAAAATACGACAAGGATGCAAAATACAACGCACAGCCTTAGCTAAAAGATTGGGAAGGGGGATAAAGGAGGGGGAAGTGGGATTATTATTAATCACCCCCCCAATGGACACTCCTTTGGGCCCCAAGCCAACTGGTTGATACTCTACCATTGTTCCACCATACAGTAGAACCTCTGGTCACGACCATAATGCATTCCATAACTTTGGTCGCAACCCGATTTGGTCGTGACCCGAATCTAATTTTGGAAATTTGGTGCTTACAAAAAAAATGGCGCGGAAGGGGAAATCGGCCACAGGGGGAAAATGTGAATTTTGTGGTCGGAACCCGATTTGGTCGTGATCAGAAGCGTTCGTGACCAGAGGTTTTACTGTACTATAATCCTGGAACAAACCATAACCAGGTTTTTTTTAAAGACCAAAAGCTCAACCAAGACTCTCGTGCTTATGGCTGGCATCTCCCACTACCACTCACCCCGAGGTTTATTGTCTGGTTTTGCCCGTTTGCCCAGGCTGAATCCCAGCGAAAGAAACAATCCAATTCCCTGCCCCCCCCAAAAAGGACAAAGCTACGCACCCAAAATGGAAACCTTGCTCAGAAATTCTTCGTACATTTTCCGTTTTCTCAACGTGCTGCCCTGTTGAGAAAGTGAAGGGGGAGGGGAAAAAGAGGAGGGGGGAAAAGAATTAATGCTACCCACATCACTGCCAACCTCAGAGGAGATCTTAAGGGTCAAGGCGCAAAACAAGAAAAAAATACACTCCCGAACTAATAATCCCCATCTCCTTCAGCCCACAGAGTTCCCACCAAAGGTGAACCTCGCCCTTCATAAATTGGATCGGGTCCTTTTAAGTGGGTGGAATTTAATGTCGGGCGCGGACAGGGCACAATGTCCGGGCAATGGGGAGACCCACACCCTCCCCTTCCCTTCCCAGCAGCTTCAAAACAGAGAAAAAAAACTCAGCTATGATCCACATCTTGATGGGCTAATGAGTGTGAAGAATCGATTCAAGCGTTCTAAAAGGACCTGGAGTTAAGCAGATAATCGGACACTTCCCAGTTTTCTCCTTGCCAGTTTAGCAAGACAAAAAGCAGAAGGGGGGGTTTCCCCTTCCCAGTTTGGATGGCTGAGTTGTAAACAAACAGGAATGTTTGCTTACAAAGAGAGAAAAGGGGGGGCATATTCTCCTCTTTGGAGGGGCTAGTGCAATTTTAGGAAGGGAGGAAGACCGCGACTGGGCAGAGGAGAGAAAGGCATTATTGGACACATGTGTTAATTTTTATCATCTTATTCCCCCCCAAAAGAAGATGTTGAGTGCAGAGAAGAGCAACTAAGATGATTAAAGGCCTAGAGACTAAAACACATGAGGAACGGTTGCAGGATTTGGGTTTGGCTAGTCTAGAGAAAAGAAGGACCAGGGGGGGACAAGGTAGCAGTATTCCAGTATTTGAGGGGCTGCCACAAAGAAGAGGGGAGTCAACTTATTTCTCAGAGCACCTGACAAGAAACAATGGATGGAAACTCATCAAGAAGAGAAGCAACCTGGAATTAAGGAGAAACTTCCTGACAGTGAGGACAATTAACCAGTGGAACAGCTTGCCACCAGAAGTTGTGGGTACTTCATCATTGGAGGTTTTTAAGAAGAGACTGGACAGCCACCTGTCTGAAATGGTCTAGGGTCTGCTGCTTGAGCAGAGGGCTGGACTAGAAGACCTCAAAGGTCCTTTCCAGCTCTCTCCTCTCCTACTCTACTCTACTCTACTCTACTCTACTCTACTCTACTCTACTCTACTCTACTCTACTCTACTCTACTCTTCTACTCTACTCTACTCTACTCTTCTACTCTACTCTAATCTATACTCTTCTACTCTACTCTAATCTATACTCTTCTACTCTACTCTACTCTACTCTTCTACTCTACTCTACTCTACTCTACTCTACTCTTCTACTCTACTCTACTCTACTCTACTCTACTCTACTCTACTCTACTCTTCTACTCTACTCTACTCTACTCTTCTACTCTACTCTAATCTATACTCTTCTACTCTACTCTACTCTACTCTACTCTTCTACTCTACTCTACTCTACTCTACTCTACTCTACTCTACTCTACTCTAATCTATACTCTTCTACTCTACTCTACTCTACTCTTCTACTCCACTCTACTCTACTCTACTCTACTCTACTCTACTCTAATCTATACTCTTCTACTCTACTCTACTCTACTCTACTCTACTCTTCTACTCTACTCTACTCTACTCTACTCTACTCTACTCTACTCTACTCTACTCTACTCATTTCTGTTTTTTCCCAGCCTCATCCAGATTTGCTGGGACAGTCACCTCCAGGATTCCCAAGCAGCATGGCTGGAGATCCTGGCAGCTATTTGGGGCGGAGGGGAGACTGTATCCTCCCCTTTCCTAAAATCTTTCTTGATGTCCACTGCTGCTTAAATCCAGGTGTTTTTTTCCTTCCAAAAACGCAAGGCAAACTTGGACCTTGTTGGGGTGCAATTTCCAGAGCCCTGGAATGACCAGACATTCACACAGCAAAGGCTGACAACTCAGCGCAGGACCAAGGAGAGAAAACTAGACAGCCTCCCACACCGATCTGGGCTGGGAAGTTGCCAGTGGCCAGCAGACACTGACAGCTGGAGAGAGGCAGGTGTCTGCCCCACGTCCACCGGCTGCAATGGGGCGGCCAGGGGGGTGAGGGGAGCTGATCCGGAGGTTGCATCCTGCCTTCCAACCATCTGTGGGTTGCCCAAAAATTTTAAGAAGCGATAATCACGGAGCAGAGGGACTCTCCAACCCACAGAGGTAATTAAAACCAGAGTTAGGTTAGGATTCGGTGAGGAGGGAGGGATGGGCACAGGGTGAAAAGGACCGGGATATCAAATTAAACTCCACATTCTGGTTTCTCAAAAGTTGCAAATCTCCCTGTTGCTTTTTAGCAAATGCCAACACAGAATCGCCAGATCGGGACAGCCGATGGCCAAGTGACTCCTTAAGAAACTCCAAGTTCTGTTTTCTTTTTTCTTTCTTTTTTTTTTAAACCAGCCATAAAAAGGGAATAAAAGCAATCCCTTCGGTTGGAGCGATGTTGCAGTACGAAGGGGAAAATGTCATGCCAAAGGTAAATAACAGGCCGATGGAGTGGAGGGACTGATCCCCTTCCAAAAGCTGTTATATATTACCGTCTCTGATCCCAAGACAACTCCATTAAATCACAGGCTAAGGTTCGCTCGGGGCGATCCTGTTCCAGATTGTACATGTGTCTCTGATCGAAGCAGAACAAATTTTGTCGCCTCCCCCCCACACACACACACATACACACACCCCAAGGTCACCCACAGCACCTGAAATCAATTCTGAAGTTGCTGCAAGAGATGGATTGGTCTTGAAGTCAAGTGTGCTTGATGGTCAAGAGACAACGTGTGAAGCAGTGAGATCACGTAGCCTGGTTCCATTCTACATCCTTTTAGTGGACCTTCTCCCTGAATCTGGAGAACCTCAACTGAAAGTATGCAGCATGTGAAAACCTACAAAACAGCTGGATCTCTCCCTGGGTTTGTGCAACTGCCAAGACGCTTCTTGGATGAGAAGCCAAACGTCTTCAAAGTAAAACCAGAAAGTCCAGTTGCCTCTTGAAGAAAGCACCTTTGGGACAACCATGACCTGCATGACGGAGATTTATTTCTCCATAGACGTGCCAAGACGTCGCACCAATCAACCCAGGGGAAAAAGGATTAAAAGGCAACATGCAGATAAAGACCTACACGCACCTTCCATCGTTGCAACGCTAAAGCTTTGAGGAATCTCGTCCAAAATTCTGCACAATATTAGCAGGCATTTAAGCCACAAGAGGAGACTTTAAGATATATAAAATGACAAGTGCAAGAACGAAGCGGGGGGGAAAGAAACACAAATATTCCGTAGGAAAAAAAAAAGAAGAAGGAAAGCAATGCCAAGCCAGCTTGGAAAATAAAAGATTTACAGGCAGCCAGCGAGTCCAGAATTTGCAACTTGATATGCAACCGAAAAATAAGCGCGAATGCCATTTCAATTAGTCCTTGCAAACCCATCAACCGAGCAACGGGCCAGGAAAGTGACAGCCAAAGTCGTCTGGTCTTGACAAAGCATCACACCTGCAGCCTTTGCGCTCTCCATCTGGCCCTCTCATCGCCAGGACGGTCCCAACCAACCCAACCGAAAACTTCACGTAGGACTAAAACCCTCCACCGTGATTTATGGACCGAGTCAGGGCGGTGTTTTTAAGCTCTATTGCTGCTTTTCTAAGGCCTTCCGCTCCAAGCTGGATGGATTTTTTTGCTTGACACGGACTGCGAGAGAAGCCAAGGGGGAAAAAAATGTCAGAAGATAGATCTAGCGGGCAACCATCCCAAAGAGGGAGAGAAGACTCATCAACGTTCCTACAGGGGAAACGAATGAGTACCTGCGCCAGGTGGGAAGGGGACGGTAGATGGTCGATTAATGCTGTAGCACGTGGAGCTTAGTAAACTGTGCTAATGGGGAGAATTAATAAATAGATGAAGGCGGGAGAGAGGAGACCAACTCAATTTGGCAACGGAATGCAACAAAAAAAGACTTCGCGGTCCAAAGACTCCAAACCAGGCCAAAGGGAGTGATGAGTATCAGAATGCTATGCAGTGTTGCTGGCACCAGGAATTTCTCTCTCTCTCTCTGTGGCCAATCCAAGATTAAACACCTGTTCATTATCTCCTGCCCCATCCTTTTCATTTGTCTTGGGGGGACAATTAGATGTAGCCGCGGGAGGCAGAGCAGGCTGCCAGGTTCATTCAGCTCTGAAATGCTGATAAGGGGAGTTGGAATGGCTTCTTTCTCTACTCCCACCCCCCACAGTTGCCCTTGAAAATCTCGCCCAGATGTCTTCTTTTGGGGGGGAGGGGGTGAATTCGGTGGTGAATTCGGGATTGACGTAGGAATTATCTACAGTGGGGAAACCTGGGGATGGAAAGAGCTGCAGATGTTAAGAAGCCGTCGTGGGTTTTTTATGCTTTTGTCTTTTGGGGGGCCCTAAATGACATTTAGGAGAACCGAGCGCCTCGACGGTTGGTTGGGTTAGAAATATTAATTTCCAAAAAAATGCATTCAAGTTGTCTTTTTAATGTGGGCAATAGTTTTTTGGTCAATATGCACATTCCTAAAGTTCTTATCTCTATGGTTCTGGGTTTCAGCGTCCTCTTAAGCTTGGAAGGAAGGAAGGAAGGAAGGAAGGAAGGAAGGAAGGAAGGAAAGAAGGAAGGAAGGAAGGAAGGAAGGAAGGAAGGAATTTGGAAGGGAAGGAAGGAGAGGAAGGAAAGAAGGAAGGAAGGAGGGGAAGGAAAGAAAAGAGGGAGAGAGGGAGGAAGGGAGAGAAGGAAGGAAGGAAGGAGGGAGGGAAGGAAGAAAAGAAGAAAGGAAGGAAAATGGGGAGGGAGGGAAGGAAGAAGGGAAGGGAGGGAGGGAGGGAAGGAAGGAAGGAAGGAATTTGGAAGGGAAGGAAGGAGAGGAAGGAAAGAAGGAAGGAAGGAGGGGAAGGAAAGAAGAGAGGGAGGGAGGGAGGGAGAGAAGGAAGGAAGGAGGGAGGGATTGAAGGAAGGAAGAAAAGAAGAAAGGAAGGAAAATGGGGAGGAAGGGAGGGAAGGAAGGAGGGGAGGGAGGGAGGGAAGGAAGGAAGGAAAGAAGGAAGGAAGGAAGGAAGGAAGGAAGGAAGGAAGGAAGGAAGGAAGGAAGGAAGGAAGGAAGGAAGGAAGGTGCAAGCAACAACTGTATCTTGTCAGGCAGAATGAAACCCTCCACAGCCTCCAGTCTTCCATCGCTTCCCCCAGCTTACTCCACACTCCCACCCATTCTGTCCCGTGTGATTTTTTTTCTGCAACCCCTTTTGCGATGATACCAACCAATCTTCTCCTCCCACCCTTTCGGCATCTGACGCCCTTTACTTCCACGTTTCCTTTCCATTCATCCCGCTTATCTCCCAGACACTGCACCTGTTCTCGGTCCGACTGCCCACTTCCCCCACCCCCAAAAAGACCTTGAATTCAGAAGCCGAAGCAACAACGAGCAGGCTTCAGTTCTCAAAGAAAACCTCCAAAGGAGAGATAGTGGGTTCCTTTCATCTCTCTTTATAAGATGAACTGTGCAACAAATGTTAACTTTTGAGCTCAACACAAAGGACACACACCCAATGTGAGAAGGAACAAAGGTCCCCTCACTAGCCTTTGTGGACATGGGAGATGCTTTGAACCAGCCTCCAGTTCTTACTCCAACCTACACCTAGTCCTCGACTTACGACCACAACTGAGCCCAAAATTTCTGCTGCTAAGCGAGACAGTTGTGAGGCGGGTTTCGCCCCGTTCTACAATCTTTCTTGCCGCCGCTATTAAGGGAGGCCCTGCAGCTGTTAAGTGAGCAACACGGTTGTTCAGTGAACCTGGCTTCCCCCTTGATCCTGGTTTGTCAGAAGGTCGCCAAAGTGGATCACGGGCGTCCCCTTTTGCAACCATCATAAATGCGAGTCAGTGGCCAAGCGTCTGAATTTTGACCGCGTGACCATGGGGAGGCTGCAACGCTCGTGAGTGCGAAAAACATCACAAGTCACTTTTTTTAAGAGGTGTTTTAAAAACTTTTTTAAAACTTTTTTTTTAAAAAAAAAATCAAGGACCTGTATTCACAAATCCCCAGCCAAGAGGCACAATGGATTTGAAAGTCTGAGGGAAAGATGCTTCAAATATTTCCATATTTTTCAAAGTTGGACGCTTCTGAGCGGCCTGGGAATTTTTTCAATTCTTCCCCGCTTTGAAGAGCTGCTGGAAAACTGGTTCTTGGCACTAAACTGGAAGCATTAAAGTTCTTTCCAAAGGAAGTTGGAGAAAAGAATAGAATAGAATAACAACGTTGGAAGGGATCTTGGAGGTCTTCTAGTCCAACCCCCTGCTTAGGCAGGAAACCTTACACCACTTCAGACAAATGGTTATCCAACATCATCTTAAAAACTTCCAATGTTGGAGCATTCACAACTGTTGCTCCACGGATTAATTGTTCTAACTGTCAGGAAATTTCTCCTTAGTTCTAAGTTGCTTCTCTCCTTGATTAGTTTCCACCCATTGCTTCTTGTTCTACCCTCAGGTGCTTTGGAGAATAGCTTCACTCCCTCTTCTTTGTGGCAACCCCTGAGATATTGGAAGACTGCTATCATGTCTCCTCCTGATCCTTCTTTTCATCAAATTAGACATACCCAATTCCTGGAACTGTTCTTCGTATGTTTTAGTCTCCAGTCCCATAAATCATCTTGGTTGCTCTTCTCTGCACTCTTTCTAGAGTCTCAACATCCTTTTTGCATCCTGGTGACCAAAACTGAATGCAGTATTCCAAGTGTGGCCTTACCAAGGCATTATAAAGTGTGGTATTATCACTTCACGTGGTCTTGATTCTATCCCTCTGTTAATGCAGCCTAGAACTGTGTTGGCTTTTTTGGCAGCTGCTGCACACTGCTGGCTCCTATTTAAATGGTTGTCCACTAGGACTCCAAGGTCCCTCTCACAGTTACTACTATTGAGCAGGGTACCACATATACTGTACCTGTGCACTTTGTTTTTCTTGCCTAAAAGTAGAACCTTACTTTTTTCACCATTGAATTTCATTTTTTTTTTGATAGAGTGGGGGGAAACAGAAAAGTCATAAGAATAAAAAGAAAGTACAAGTGATATCCCCGTGTGGCATGAGAGGAATGCCAGGTTTTAAAGAAAATTTGATTTTCATCATCGTCATCATCTATTCCAAAACACACCAGATCCACCAATTTTGCATTTTTGGCATCCTCATACCAGATGTGAGAAGATGTTAGGTGAGAGACAAGTACCTTGGTCTATATACCAAACAAATGACCCGTTGGGATCCCCATAGCAAAACAACTTACCTTATGTGCGGCCGGAATCTGAAAATAACATTTATCACAGCACAGCATTTGAACAAAATGGTTTGGTTGAGATCTGCATAGGTGGGACTGATTGGGGTAGATTGTAGGGGTATTACCGAAATATAATTTTATCATATTTTATCTATATCTTAAATGATTGCATTTTATTCCAATTTCCTTTTAAATCGTATTTTATTCCAATTTTGTTTTAGATCGTATTTTATTCCAAATCCATTTTAAATTGTTTTTATCCAATTTTAGTAATAATTTGTTTCTGGAACTCTACACTTTGATATGGCCCAAGGGCTAATCAATAAATAAACAACACAATGGACAAATGGTCTTCTCTGAAGCCTCACCTCCTACCTCCATCTTTCCAAAGGTGATTAGTCAATGCTAGCTGGTTTTAGGGGCCTTCCTCGTAACAACGAGGAAGGCTACTTAAAGCCAGCCAACAAATTCACCCTTCTGTTCAGGGGTGGGCTGCTGGGGGTTCTCAGCGGTTCGGGAGAACCTCTAGCTAAGATTATGTGCAGTTCGGAGAACTCCCAACTCCCACTCCTGGCTGCCCCCCCCAGCCCCTCCCAGGAGTCCCCACGTGGCCCATTTTGGATGCAGGTAAATGCAGGGTGCGCGCGGAGGCTCAGGGAGGGCGAAAAACAGGTCTACCAGAAGTCAGAGGGTCTGCGGAGCCTGGGGAGGCCGTTTTCGCCCTCCTGGGAGGCTCGAGGAAAGGCTCCGGAGCCCGGGGAGGGAAAAAATGCCCCCCCACGCTGTGGTGCAGGAGGCTGACTAGGCCACACCCACCATGGCGACGCCCACCCAGCAACCAGGCAGAGAACCCCTTGCTAAAAATTTTGAAGCCCAGCCCTGCTTCTGTTGCCTGGAGTCTCCAGATGTGTTGGTATTACGACTCCACATTTCTCTGTGTTGGTATTACGACTCCACCCATCCGATGTGGCCAGCTGAGCGAAGCTGCTTCGAAACCTCTGGAGTGGAAGGAGTGGTAAATATTAAGAAGTTCATTGCTTACAAGCCCTTCTTCGGTCAACAGAACTGCGCCTTCAGATCTGACTGCAGTTCTCCGTGACCCCAAAATGAACCTAATTTAATTTCTCCAGAAGAAAGGGGAAAGTCCAAGGCCTTTCATGCCCATAAATAGAGTTTTGTCTAATTTTGGAGACTTTTCTCTTTCATAAATCCTATGCCGCACAAATCGGAGGTGATGCGTTTCATTTTATGGCCCTATACACCCCTCAAGAACCTTTCCCCACATTAACAAACTGTTTCAACGAGAGTTGAGGAAAAGCCTTGGAAGGGGTCTGGCTTCCAAGTTTGTTTGTTTTTTAAACCCACCATCAAGATGCGTCTGTAGCTATCGCGGTCAATTCCCCAGAGTTTGAGATCCGTCTTTGCTTTGACAGTCGCAGCTCGTGGTGTGCCATAAATGAGGGCCAGTTCTCCAAAGCTGCCTCCTTCCCCAATGCTGGTGACCAATTCTCCGTTCACGTACACCTTAATTAAAGAAAGGAAAAGGTGCGTTAGCCCTTGAGAGAAGCAAGGATAGAATAGAATAGAGAATAGAATAGAATTCTTTATTGGCCAAGTGTGATTGGACACACAAGGAATTTGTCTTTGGTGCATATGCTCTCAGTGTATGGATGGAGAGAAAGGAACAGATCCTCTCCAAAACGGACTTCGCAAGCGTACAAAACATAGAAGAGGCTGTGAGTGTGATGATCCGGGGTGTGGCACAAAAGCAACACAGCCAGAGAACAGGTCTAACTCCCCTTTATTGCTCCAACTTTGCCCCCAAATGTCCCCACATATACTACAAATCCTGGAGCAAAGCTCTCACACGCACCTTCAGCAGCCTCTGGCTGCAAGCAGCCCAGTAAGCCAGGTTAGCCAAACAGTAACCAAGGCCAGCAGTTCAGTAAACCAGGTTAGCCAAACAGTAACCAAGGCCAGCAGTTCAGTAAACCAGGTTAGTCAAACAGTAATCAGGGCCAGCAGTCCAGTAAACCAGGTTAGCCAAACATTAACCAGGGCCAGCAGTCCAGTCTGTGTTGTTCTCGCCTTCTCTCTTCTCTCCATGCTCTAGGATCAGGAGGGGGTGGTCCTTGCTCTTCGCCTGAGCTCTGTCTCTCCTGCTCCTCCCTGTCTGCAAGCCTTTCCAATCCTGAAAAGCCATGCACCGTTTTGACTCTGCCCTTCCCCAGTTTCCTCCAAGGCCAATGGAGCTGCCCTCCTGGGAACCAGTGGTGCTTCCCTCCAGCCTTCGCCCAAAGCCCCGCACCAGGAGGCTGAAGCAGACCCCAAGTCAGAATTTCTCTCCCCCCCCTCCGTCCCACAGAAAAAGACCCCGAAGGGAGAGACTCTCTGCAGCAACACAAACGTTCATTGCACGTATCCGTCCCAGGGGCCGTAGTTTGAGGACCCCTGATTTACTGCAATATAAAAAATGCAAATAATTTTTCTGCGGACCACCACAATTTTCTCACGGACCACCAGTTGGTGACCGCTGCCCTACACCATTTCTGACAGAGGGTAGTCCGGTCTCTTCTTGAAAGCTTCCACTTAACAACCGTGTTACTAACTTTAACCTTCAATGAGCCGAGGTGGCGCAGCGGTTAAAGGCAGTACTGCAGGCCACTTTAGCTGACTGTGATCCGCAGGTCAGTGGTTCAAATCTCATCGGCTCAAGGTTGACTCAGCCTTCCATCCTTCTGAGGTCGGTAAATGAGGACCCAGATTGTTGGGGGCAAGAGGCTGAACTCTGTAAACCGCTTAACAACCGTGTTACTAACTTTAACTTTCAATGAGCCGAAGTGGCGCAGCGGTTAGAGGCAGGTACTGCAGGCCACATTAGCTGACACTGATCTGCAGGTCAGCGGTTCAAATCTCACTAGGCTCAAGGTTGACTCAGCCTTCCATCCTTCCGAGGTAAGTAAAATGAGGACCCAGATTGTTGGGGGCAATGTAAATATACATTGCTTACTGGTGAGGCGGTATATAAATCTCACAAATAAATAAATAAATAAATAAACAATCCAGTGGCTCACTTAACAACGGTGGGCAACAAAGGTGGTAAAAATGGGGCAAAACTCGCTTAACCAATGTCTCACTTAATAACAGAAATTCTGGGCTCAATTGTGGTCATAAGTGAGGACTGCCTATACTCCTACAGGAAGCCCACATAAAATCTAAGTTGCCACACACACCCAGGTCTCTTCCGTTCCCCTTAAAAGTCATTTCATTTCTTGCACGCTTGACTTAGAATCCTTTTCAGCCAGCTGGTAGGAAAGGAAGGAAGGAACCCTTTTATTTGAAGGTGGCCTTGACTTAAAGTCTGGTTTCAAAATAAATTAAAAATTAAAAAAAAAAAACCCTCCATCAGAGGGACCACCCTGGGAAGTCCAGGGCTTGTAGGCGGAACAAGGACATTTAAGGGAGAAAAAAGAAAAATCGCAGAAGATAACAAGGGAAAACAACTGCGGAGCTGTTGCCAAAGAAAACACAACTTAGAAAAAAAAATATCAAAAAAATCAAAGAGAGCGGAGAATTCTTTCAGGGGTCTGTTGGTTGCCTTCAAGGTTGCAATCTTTGCTTGCTCTCCCCTCTTAAAAATTGCTCACCTTCTCTGCAACCAAATTTCCTTAAACCTGACCTGATGGGTCTGGACTACAACTCCCATCCTTCCCATTGCCAGACAAGCAGGGGATGATGGCAGCTGTAGCTCGGCTGTCTCAGGAGGTCCACCTAGAGAAGCCGGCCTCGGAGAAGACATGCTGACTCTTTCTCCAGAAGCAAAAAGGACGGCAGCAAAGGCCGCCGGGAGGACATGCGATTATCCTCCTGTCTGTGAATTTAAGAACTTGCTTCCCAGATGGGAATGCCCATTTTGGAGTCTCCGTGCCATCAAACAGGGAAAAGGTCACCTCTACAAAAAGGCCAGTGTGCTAGAGAGGAGAACTTAGCGTGCTGAAGGTTTCAACCTCAGCTTTCCAACCAGCATTTTATGATGATGAGAAAGTACGTTGATGATAAACTGCCCTGTCATTCTGGCCTCTGCTTGCCAGTTTAGTTGCATGATCTGCCTCTGGGGACATGAAGGAAAAGAAAAGGGGAAGGGAGGGAGGGAGGGAGGGAAGGAAGGAAGGAAGGAAGGAAAAAGGGAGGGAGGGAAGGAGGGAATTCAGCTAGAAAAGGGAGGGAGGGAGGGAGGGAAGGAAGGAAGGAAGGGAAGGAGGGAAGGAAGGAAGGAGGGGGAAGGGAGGGCAGGTGGGCAGGCAGGCAGGAAGGAATAGAATAGAATAGAATAGAATAGAATAGAATAGAATAGAATAGAATAGAATAGAATAGAATAGAATAGAATAGAATAGAACAGAACAGAACAGAACAGAACAGAATAGAATAACAGAGTTGGAAGGGACCTTGGAGGTCTTCTAGTCCAACCCCCTGCTTAGGCAGGAAACCCTACACCACTTCAGACAAATGGTTATGCAATCTCTTCTTAAAAACTTCCAGTGTTGGAGCATTCACAATTTCTGGAGGCAAAGGAAGGAAGGAAAAAGAGAGGGAGGGAGGGAGGGAGGGAGGGAGGGAGGGAGGGAGGGAAGGAAGGAAGGAAGGAAGGAAGGAAGGAAGGAAGGAAGGAAGGAAGGAAGGAAGGAAGGAAGGGTGTTTCTATTAACCTCACTGTCACAATGACATGATTAAAAATTGGCACGTGTGAAAAAGTATCACGAGGGGATGAAGAAGGACCTCAAACTAAAGACCCAGAGTTTTTCTTTTCTTTGCGGAGATCTACCTAAGAAAGATCCTCGGAACGATTTCAGAACAAAACTTCCAACCCGGAGTTTAATAGGTCAGCTCAGCCGAGGTATCTGTCCACATGAATCTGCAAACGTGGGTTAAAAGCAAGCCAACATTCCTTTTCCATGGCTGGAGCGGCTGAGCCCATCTACACAGTAGCCAAAGATCCCTCTTAGTCCCCCTTCCCTCCCTCCCTCTCTCTTTCTCTCTCTCTCTCTCTTTCATGTCGTTGCAAAGGAATGCAGAGCTGGAGATACCCAAATATGAAGAGTTATGATTCTGCCAAAAGCCTGAAGCTTTGCAAAGATCAAAAACATTCTGGGCTTCTATTGTTTTTCCCATCTCCTTTGATATGAGTCACGGCTCTCTTGCCAACAGGTCCCACTTAACCCTTCTTCCTTTCTCCAGCAAGCAACTGCAGCTCAGCAACCGTGGCAGAAATAATGGAGGCTGTCCTCGACTTACGACGATCCGTTTAGCGACCGCTCAACGTTCGCAACGGCACCGAACAAAGGGGCTGATGGCCGCTTTTCACGCTTATGACCGTTGCAGCGTCCTCCGTGGTCACGTGATTAAAATTCGGACACTCGGCAACCGACTCGTTTTTATGACGGTTGCGGGGTTCTTGGGAGGGTCATAGCATTCCCTTTTGCGACCTTCCGACCGACAGTGGGGGAAGTCATATTCGCTTAACGACCGGGTGGCTAACTTAACAACTGCAGTGATTCACTTAACAATTGTGGCAAGAAAGATCGTAGAAGGGAGCAAAACTCACTTAAGAAATGTCTCGTTCTACGACAGAAATTTGGAGCTCTAATTGTGGTCGTAAGTCGAGGGCTACCAGTACAGAAAACAGTCATTTACTGCGTCTCCAACTGTTTGTAATGATATAGACAGAGTGCAGGTAGTCCTCGGACTTATGACTTCACTGGGGAATTTTCATTGCAAAGCAAGGCGGTTATGGAAATGGAAAGAATGGAAGAAATGGAGGAGGTGGAGGAGGAGGAGGAGGAGGAGGAGGAGGAGGAGGAGGAGGAGGAGGAGGAGGAGGAGGAGGAGGAGAAGGAGAAGGAGAGGGAGAAGGAGAGGGAGAAGGAGGGAAAAGGAGGAGGATGCGGAAGAGGAAGAAGAGGAGGAGAGAAGGAGGGAGAAGGAGGGAGAAGGAGAAGGCAGGAGGAGGAGGAGGAGGAGGAGAGCTTTTTCTGTTGCTTGAAAGCATGACCTCTTTCAATTGGGCTGCTAGTCCTCAGTGTTTTGTGCTGCCAAATCTTGAAGCAATAGTGGAGAGTGGGAGGAAAAGGGGCTGGGGGCTGCATACTCTCTGACCCCCAGATTTCCAAGCCCTGATCTGTCTGTAAGAAATGGAGAGAAAGCATCTCCTTCTAAAACGTTCATTGTCTCTAATAAATAAAGAGCTCGCTGGTCCATTTGCTTCCTCTGGAAATCTACTCCGCTGGAATTATATCGTTTGATCCGTCAGCTGTAACAAGACCCGGCTTGTTATTCCTGAGTCAGAAACTCCAAATATGGAATATGGTTCCAGCAGATAGGCGAGATCTGTTCCGTTTTTGTGGTCAGGCGATGGCTTCGGTAGCTGGGGAAACAGGCAGCCTGCCCAAAAACGTTTGGGGTCAAAATAGAAATAACAGGCTTCCCGTAAAAAAAATAATTTAAAAAAAAGGTTGAAACTACCTTTCTCTGAAGTGTGGGTTTGTGGGACCGCCTAAAAAGAGGAAATCAAATCAAAATAAAATTCCGAATCCGTCCTTCTAAATATAAACCCACCCCAAGTGGTTATTTTCATTTTACAAGCCTTGCTGATGGCTGCTGTTGTTGTTGTTTTTACCTCTTTTGCTCAGCAATAAAAAAAAAACCCTGAAGCGTGGTCGGAAAAGGTTTTCAAAATAGAGACCCGCGACGGCTTTGGGTTGGTTTTTTTTTTTTTTTTTTGAGAAAAAATATTATTTTGGAGAGAAAAAGTGGGTGATATTCGATAGCTAGCCAAAAGCAGGACTGTTTTCTGCAGTCTCAGAAGTGGCCATGTAAGCCAGCCACAACAGGCTGGGCCTGAGACGTAATATGAGCCAACAGTGTGCGGCGGCAGCCAAAAAAGCCAATGCAATCCTAAATTGCATTAACAGAGGGATACAATCAAGATCAAGTGAGGTACTAATACCACTCTATAAAGCCTTAGTAACACCACACCTGCATCCAGTTTTGGTCACCACGATGTAAAAAAAATGTGGAGACTCTAGAAAGAGTGCAGAGAAGAGCAACCAAGAGGATTAGGGGACTGGAGGCTAAAACATACAATGAATGGTTGCAGGAACTGGGCATGGCTAGTCTAGTGAAGAGAAGGACCAGGGGAGACACGATAGCAGTCTTCCAATATCTGAGGGGCTGCCACAGAGAGGAGGGGGTCAGGCTATTTTCCAAAGCACCTGAAGGCCAGACAAGGAATAATGGATGGAAACTGATTAAGGAGAGATTCAACCTGGAAATAAGGAGGAATTTCCTGACAGTGAGATCAATCAACCAATGGAACAGAAGTTGCCTTCCGAAGTTGTGGGAGCTTCATCACTGGAAGCTTTCAAGAAGAGACTGGACTGCCATTTGTCAGAAATGGTGTAGGGTCCCTTTGCTTGGGTGGGGGGTTGGACTAGATGACCTACAAGGTACCTTCCAACTCTGTTAATCTGTTAATATCTGATTAATGAATATGGATACCCAGGTAGTCCTCAGATTAACAACCATTTGCTTAGTGACCCTTCAAAGTTATAACCACACAGAAAAAATGACATATGACCGGTACTTCCACTTACAACTGTCACCGTATTCCCATGTTCACATCATCAAAATTCGGATGCTTGACAACTGGCTCACATTTACGACGGTTTGCAGTGCCCTGGAGTCATGGGATCTGCTTCTGCGCCCTTCTGACAAGCAAAGTCAACGGGGAAGCCAGATTCACTTAACCACCGGGTTACTAACTTAACAGCTGCCCGCAAAGACAACGGGCGAAAGATGGATGAATTAAGTGAATCCCTGCACTTGACTAATTAATCAATGGCAGGGATTCCCTTAACGACCGTGGCCAGAAGCTGAAAACTGGATGCGACTCACTTAACAACTTGCCTGGTTAAGATTTGAAAACCAAAAACAAGGTCCACCTTAAAGCAACCATCATCGCCATCCTTTAGCAAGGATGCTAAACTGTGTTTGGTCTCTACCCTCGCCCTGCAGATGTGGCAGACTTCAAACTGAGACATCCTGGCTTGCCCAGTCGGAAGGATGAGTCAGTTGGATTTCTTGAGGAGACAGTGACTTGGGGACGGGCTTTCAACGCCCAACAACGCTAATTAGATGACCTCCTGACACACCAAGGGCTTGCTCTAAAAAGAGGCTACGTCTCTCTAAATAGCTGCCAGGCGCTGTTGGGTGGCTTAAAAATATGCCAGCTGCTTCTTAAAATAGAACCTGGGTGGGAAAAAGACTGCCAAATTTTATTTTGATACGATCTAGGAAGCCACAGAAAAGGCTGTCTCATCATCAAAATGGATGGAAACTGATCAAGGAGAGATTCAACCCAGAAATAAGGGAGAAATTTACTGACATAGACATCAATGGAACAGAAGTTGCCTTCGGAAGTTGTGGGAGCTTTATCCCTGGAAGCTTTCAAGAAGAGACTGGACTGCCATCTGTCAGAAATGGTGTAGGGTCTCCTGCTCGGGCGGGGGGTTGGACTAGATGACCTACAAGGTCCCTTCCAACTCTGTTAATCTAAAATTCTCCATCATCTTCAGCGCCATCAAAGAAAAGAATAATTCCCCCCCCAAAAATGTCAAACAATGATGGAAAGGCATCTTTCTTGAACTGTTCTTCTAGACCAGGGATGGAAGAACTATGGCCCTTTTAAGACTTGTGGACTTCAACTCCCAGAATTCCTGAGCCAGCTATGCAGGGAATTCTGGGAATTGAAGTCCAGAAGGCATAAAGAGGCCATAGTTCCCCACTTCTGTTCTAGACATCGATAACAGTAAAAAAAGAGAGGACAATAGCGGTAATAATAATCATATTATAAGCCAACTTTTAGGCTGGACATTCCAAACTCCACATTCAACAACTAGAATAAAGTTTTAAAAATGTAAAAGATCAATAGTTCATTGTGTACAAACAAGTACTGGTAGATTTACACCTACACCTGAGCCCGAAATTTATGTCACTAAGTGAGACAGTTGTTAAATGAGTTTTGCTCCGTGTTACAAACTTTCTGGCCACCGTTAAGAAAATCACTTTGGCTGTTAAGTTAGTAACACGGTTGTGAAGTGAATCTACCTTCCCCATTGACTTTGCTTGTCAGGTGGTCGCAAAAGGGGATCATCACATGACCCCGGGACGCTGCAACCGTCATAAATGTGAGTCAGTTGCCAAGCATCACGTCACCACGAGGATGCTGCAGCAAATATGAAAAACGGTCATAAGTCACTTTTTTGTCAGTCCTGTTCTAACTTTGAACGGTCACTAAAAGAACTATTATAAGTCAAGGACTACCTGCAGCCTCGATCTTCCGGAAGTTTATTTATTTATTTATTTATTTATTTAGGTTTTCTTATATGCCGCCCTACTCCCGAGGGACTAAGGGCGGCGTACAGCAAAGAAAATACAAGAAACCAGCAATAAACATAATTAAAATCAAATACAAAAATTAAAAATTCCAATATTAAAAAACATCCATCAACCAAACATACCCGGGGGAGAGCTCAGATGGATTCGTCTCTAACCCCCTGCCTGCAGGAAAAGCCATGTCTTAACGGCCTTTCGGAAGGCCAGCAGGATGGGGATGGTTCGGGTCTCTGGGGGAAGTTGGTTCCAGAGCGCGGGGGCCCCCACAGAGAAGGCTCTCCCCCTAGGGCCCGCCAGCCAGCATTGTTTGGTTGACGGGACCTGGAGGAGACCCACTCTGTGGGCCCTAACCGGTCGAAGGGAAGTATGAGGCAGAATGCGGTCCCGGAGATAGCCTGGTCCTAAGCCATGAAGGGCTTTAAAGATGATGATCAACACCTTGAATTGTACCCGGAGACGGATGGGCAACCAGTGCAGCTGGCGGAGTATAGGTGTCACGTGGGTGTACCTTGACACACCCACCACAGCACGCGCAGCCGCACTTTGCACCAGTTGGAGTCTCCGAATACTCTTCAAGGGTAGCCCCATGTAGAGCGTGTTGCAGTAGGACAGTAAGTTCCCCTTTCTGTTCCTCTCCCAGTTCCAAACTTTGTTAGATACAAAATCAAAGCTCCTTTCCCCCCCACCCCCCAAAAATCCATTTCTTCTCAACCGTGCCATAATTCTCCTTACAAAATCCCGGCCCACCCGGAGCCATCCGGAGGGAAGCCGTCATTTTCAGGTATTCCCCACGGCGAGGTTTCAACCCTTCAGAGCAGAGTTTGGAAAAGCAAATTGAACCTTCTGAAGATGAAAACCCGAGCTTGCCCCAGGCTCCCTACTTGCTCTTTACGGAAGGCATGAGATGAGCTAATCCTAGATGATTAGCAAAAACAGTTTCACCCAAGGCTTCGGGCGCATTCCAACTTGATGGCCTTCCATCTTGAGATTGTTTAGCGGTTAAGCTGCATGGCCTGCGGGCGTGGTTACTCTAAGGCTCTCAACCTACAATAATTTGTTGGCTGATGATACGCCATTAGGCGACTTTATAAGGACAAATAAGCTTGGCTCCTGATGGCAATCCATGGGAAGATTACGGTGCTTCTGAAAATGTCTTCTCAGACATTCCTCCAGACCTCTTTGAGGACTCATCCAGGAATTGGGCAATGCTATGAGTAGGGTTCGCACATTCCTTTCCTCTCTAGGTCACCAGTAAGGAGGAGTCAGAAGTCCTCTCCTTCCTCCTTTTAAAGGTCCTCTTTAAAAAGAACCGAGGTGGCGCAGCGGTTAGAGGCAGTACTGCAGGCCACTTTAGCTGACTGTGATCCACAGGTCAGCGGTTCAAATCTCACCGGCTCAAGGTTAACTCAGCCTTCCATCCTTCCGAGGTAGGTAAAATGAGGACCCAGATTGTTGGGGGCAATATATAAAATATACATTGCTTACTGGTGTAAACCGCTTAGAGAGTGCTTGCACTGTGAGGCGGGATATAAATCTCACAAAATAAATAAATAAATAAATAAATATCTTAGCCAGAACATCAACAAATCTCTATACACCAAAGGAAAAGCAAGTCCTTCAAATAAGTCCGTTGCAACTTACATACACCTCCCCATGATCGATCACATAGAAGTTGTCGCCTTCGTCACCTACAGGGGAACAGAAAGACAAATCAGGAGCCCGTAAACTTAAGAGTGCGGATCTTGTACCAGCTTTGAAAATACTGGAATCAGAGAAAGCTAAGAGGGAAGGTATTAAATAAGCTTTATAAAATCCTAAGTAAGACCACACCTGGAATACTGCAACCAATTTTGGTCACCATACTACAGAAAAGATGTGGATACAGATACAGGTACAGATTATTAGAGTTGGAAGGGACCTTGTAGGTCATCTAGTCCAACCTCCCACTCAAGCAGGAGTCCCTACACCATTTCGGATAAATGGCAGTCCAATCTCCCTTTGAAAGTCTCAAGTGTTGGAGCTCTCACAACCTCCGCAGGCAAGCGGAGGAGACTTTGTGACTTTGGAAAGAGTTCAGAGAAGAGCAACTAAGATGATCAAAGGCCTGGAGACTAAAACATATGAAGAACAGCTGCAGGATTTGGGCATGGCCAGTCTAGAGAAAGGAAGGATAGGGGGCACATGATAACAGTCTTCCAGTATTTGAAGGGCTGCCACAAAGAAGAGGGACTTATTTTCCAAAGCACCAGAAGGCAAGACAAGAAACAATGGCTGGAAACTAATCAAGGAGAGAAGCAACCTGGAATTAAGGAGAAACTTCCTGACGGTGAGAACAATTAACCAGTGGAAGAGCTTGCCTTCAGAAATCGTGGGTGCTCCATCACTGGAGGCTTTCAAAAAAAGACTGCACAAACACTTGTCTGAAATGGTATAGAGTCTCCTGCTTGAGCACGGGACTGGACTAGAAGACCTCCAAGGTCCCTTCCAGCTCTATTCTATTCTAATTCACTATGAAAGCTTAATCATATTAAGCCCAACCTCCTGTTCGGGGTAGGAATCCAGACCGTGAAGCTCACCTTGTTGGATCACAGTCTCTCCGGCAATGTGGGTGACGGGAAACATGGCATCAAAGATGTCACTGCAAAGAGAAAAAAAGAAGCAGTGGTTTAGCGTGGTGGGTGAACGTTTGTGCAATTTCGAAAACAAAAAATAAATATGAAACCGGAAACATTTCTACTGGGAATACTGGACCAGAAAGTGGAGAAAAAATACTATTATATCATATTACACATTCTTACTGCAGCTAGAATTAGCCTTGCACAATATTGGAAACAAAAGGATATACCAACTGAAAAGACAATAATTAAGAACATTTTTGGTTGTGCGGAATTAGATAAAGTGACAATGGAATTAAATGAAAAGGAGGATTCCGAATATTATGAAATTTGGAATACATTTTATGATTGGCTTGAAAAGAGAAAACAAAATTAATCTGTAAACATTTAATTTAGTAATATATGCATGATTTTTATTTACTTTAGGTTACTATAAACATATGTATGAAATAAAAAATGTAATGTGTTAATGGGGGGAAAAAGAATTATAGAATTATGTTAATTATAGGAATTATATAAGCATGAATATCCCATCGATATTAATTTCTGTATTTATAACCCTAGAGGTTACAATGTGTCGATGTATATATGATAATGTATTGTTTTGTTTTGTTTATTGTTTGTATGTATGGGTTTTTTGTGCGTTGTTTTTATAAATGTAAATAACCAAATATATATATATTTTTTTAAAAAAAGAATGTTGTGCTGAAGCATGAAGCTGTTAACCCTTCAGGGGTAGTCTACCAAAGCAGCACAAGAAATACCAGTTTTATTTGTACTGTAAGGTTATACAGGTAGTCCTGGACTTACGACAGTTCATTTAGTTTGAAGTTACGGCACTGAAAAAAAGCGGCCAATGATTGGTTTTTCACACTTATGACTGTCGCAGCATCGCCATGGTCACAAGATCAAAATTCAGACCCTTGACTCATATTTATGACGGTTTGCAGTGTCCCGGGGTCACGCGATCCTCTTTTGCGATCTTCTGACCAGCCAAGCCTCCCAATCTGGGGGAAGCCAGATTCACCTCACAATCGTGTGACTCACTTAGCAACTGCAGTGATTCACTTAACAACGGATGCCAGAAAGATCGTAAAATGGGGCAAAACGACCGTCTCGCTTAGCAATGGAACTTTTTTTGGGCTCAGGTGTAGCCATAGGTCAAGGACTATCTGTATTTTAATGCTGACAAGAAAAAGAGAAAAGAATATGGGTTTTTTTTGTCTTGTTTTTTTTAATTTGCATATTTTTTTAATGTTCTCGTCTGGTTTTGTTTTAGTCTCTGTTCATTTTTTTTTCTCCTCTCTTTGCGATTTGGCATTTTGATCATCTGAATAAAATAGAAAATTGAAAAAAAAAGAAAAGAAAAGAAAAAGAGAGATGAATAAGAAAAAAAGAGTTAAGGGATAAATTTCCCCAAATACCAACGGGTCTGCACATGTCGAAAGACAAAACAGTGTGGGCTAAAACAAATGCATCCACTGACAAAATTGGTCACAAAAATATGGCCAGTGAGTTGTGTCCTGACGCAACACCCATGAATATGTAAATTAAAATGTGAAAGTAACCTTCACAGTGATTCTACAGCCTGGTTGTACAACAGCACATTTCTCTCTCTCTCTCTCTCTCTCTCTCTCTCTCTCTCTCTCTCTCTCTCTCTCTCTCTCTCTCTCTCTCTCTCTCTGTGTGTGTGTGTGTGTGTGTGTGTGTGTGTGTGTGTGTGACATGGGCGAGGAGAACAAAGACGTTTTGAAAAAGATTCACCCAAACACAGGGAGGTCAGTGTGTAACCTATGGCAATTTTTACTCCCATATATGGGAAAAGTTGCAAAAATCCCATTATTAGCTTATTTCCTGTCCAGCAGTTCCAAAATCCACTCAGGCCTTGATTCTAGGAAACACCCGGTCATAAATTTAAACCTAAAGCCATTATTTTTATTCCTGAAGAGTTATCATATCAGCAGAGGGGCTCAGAGTGATTCCCAGACAGACACGAGAGAGACTCCGGAATAGAGAAGGACGGAGTTGGAAGGGACCTTGGAGGTCTTCTAGTCCAACCCCCGGTTTCGAGAAGACTCAGGAAGGTCCGGGGGAAGGGGGTTGGAGGTGGGGGGGGAGCTGGCTTACTGTGGGATGGATTATCTCACGAAAATAACCCATTGAAGAGAACCAGGTTGCTTCCCCTGTTCCAATCCATTGTACAGGTAGTTCTCTACATACAACAGTTCATTTAGTGACCGTTCAAAGTTACAACGTCACTGAAAAAAGTGACTTATGACCATTTTTCACACTTATGGCTGTTGCAGCATCCCCGTGGTCAGGTGATCAAAATTCAGACGCTTGGCCACTGACGTTTCCAGTGTCCTGGGATGATGTGATCTCCTTTTACGACCTTCTGACAAGCAAAGCCAAATGGGGAAGGCCAGATTCTTCCAACTTAACAACCGCGCTTAACAACTGCAGTGATTCGCCTAAGAACTGTGGCAAGAAAGGTCGTAAAAAGGAGCTAAACTCACTTAACGAATGTCTCACTTCGCAACATGAAGTTTGGACTACCTGGATGATTCCACACAAAGGCTCATGACTTATAAAATTTGGAAAATGTCTATTTGGGGCTAAACAGGGTTCGTGTAGTCTCTCCCCTCGCCTCTCCCTTGCTGCTCAGGATGATGGGAGTCGACATCCCGAGCAACCAAGGTCATAAGTTTAGGGAAAACCATACCAGGAAAAGCGTCTCCAATCTTCAACCTGATGGCAAATTTTCCTCTTGGCAGAAATGCAAAGATTTCTTGGCAAAGACAAGCTGAGGTCAGAAAGATTTCCTAAAGTCGGGAAGTTCCTGAATAAGGCCTTTTAACGGGCTGCGGGCTTAGAAATCAATTCCTGAATCCTCCTGAAAGGATCTGTAGTTTTAGAGGAAACTTTGGTCTAACTTTCATAAAGAGAAAAGGAAGGGAGGGAAGCGGCTGACACATTTAGCTCGGGAGAAAAGGGGAAAAAGCCCGTCACAAATTCATTACTTAAGGACCGTCCTAAACTGTGGAGAAGAAACTCGGGAGAAGAAACAGGTGCCTGGCATTTTCCTTGCTCCGTTAAACTTGTATTACTCGAGACAAAAATGCATCACAACGCCCACAACAGGACGCATCGCATTTCATGGCTGAAGCTATTATTTCTTCTCTTTTATCGACTGCCCCAGTTCTCCCAAGCTGACGAACGTCGGAGATGTCAACAGAGGACCACGTCAAAGAAAGGTTGAAATATAGCAATAGCACTTAGACTTATATACTGCTTTACAGGGCTTTTCAGCCCTCTCTAAGCGGTTTACAGAGTTAGAATCTTGCCCCCAACAATCTGGGTCCTCATTTTACCCACCTCGGAAGGATGGAAGGCTGAGTCGACCTGGAGCCCGTCAGGCTCGAACTCCTGGCAGGGGGAATGCAGAGTTAGCCTGCAACACTGCATTGTAACCACTGCACCACTATGGCTTCCTTCCTCCCTTCCTTTCTTCCTTCCTTCCTTCCTCCTTCTTTCCTTCCTTTCCTTTCCTTTCCTTTCCATCCATCCATCCCTTCCTTTCTTCCTCCCTCCCTTCCTCCCTTTCTTTCCTTCCTCCCTTTCCTTTCCTTTCCCTTCCTTCTTTCCTTCCTCCCTTCCTCCCTTCCTTCCTTCCTTCCTTCCTTCCCAAAGGAGCAGACTTATAGCAGACTTATAGATCGCTTCACAGTGCTTTACAGCCCTCTCTAAGCGTATTTCCCCCAACAATCTGGGTCCTCATTTTACCAACCTTGGAAGGACGGAAGGCTGAGTCAACCTTCAGCCTGTCAGGATCGAACTCCTGGCAGTGGGCAGAGTTTGCCTGCAATGCTGCATTCTAACCACTGTGCATTATGGATGGAGGGATGGAGGGATGGATGAGTGGCTGGAGGGATGGAGGGGTGGATGGATGGATGGATGGATGGGCAGGCAATAGCGATAGCACGTACACTTATATACCACTTCATACTGCTTTACAGCCCCTCTATAAGCGGTTTATAATGTCAGCATCGTGCCCCCAACAGTCTGGGTCAAGGAGAAAAATGCTGCCGCAGTTCAGGTTGTTCTGATCCCTAACCTGGAGGTCTCTTTTGGCTGTACAGAGGATGCTTGGAGTTCAGGAATAGGATTGAAATAAGAGGTCAATCCTGAAACTTCCTTCCTCAGCCAGATGTGGAAGACTCCAGATGTCTGGATAAACTTCCACAATTCTTAGCAGTATCTACAGGTCCTCCTTGACTTACGACGGGTTACTTAGCAACCAAAATGACTATAAACTTTCAAAAAGGGGGGGGGGCTTACAACCCAGACCTGAAGTTCCAAGGGCTGCCCCCCATGGTCATGTGATCACATTTGGGGATTCGTTACCGGCCCGCATTTACGGCATCTGGTCACGTGATCCCAATTTACATTTTTGGAAGGGGGCAAGAATTGGGATTTTTTTTAAAAAAAACGGCCATTACGAACTATGGGTTTCTTTAACAACCACGACATTCACATAACCACCGCTGGCTTCGCTTTGCGACTGCCACGTTTGCTTAACGACCACTGCAAAACAGGATCGTAAAACCGGCAGCGGCCGCGCGACGATCCGCTTAAAGGAAGCGCGATGCATTTTGAGGATGGAAAGCTTCGTCGCGATACATCTAAGCTACTAAATTGGAGCTGGGTGGTGGGGGGAGAACAAGTTGTTGTTCTCCCCCCACCCTGTATCATGTAGGGGGAAGCTCAGTGTTAAACTGATAAGAGAATAAAGCAGAAGAATTTGTTCAGACATGAACGCTTTGCTGACGGGATAATTGGTGGGGCGAGGGAACCCACCTGCCTTCCCTAAGAAGATCACATTTGATTCCCCCCCACCTCCCCAAAAGGAAAACTCTAGTAGAGATCAAAGGCGAATTGCAAGTTTTAACATGCGTAAAGAGAACTGAGCTTTCAATCGAAGCTCTGACTTTATGGGCTGCATTCATGCATTACCCAAAAACACGGCTTGTTTAAGGTATGTGTTGCTTTCTGAGACTTATAAGGCCATCAAAACGGACAGACTCGTGGTTGTGTTACTGCATATAAACCTCAACCCCTCATAGCCTGAGTTTGCAAAACCAAAATCAAACCTACATTTAGGCTTAGCACGACGTGTGACGCACGCTGACATAAAGTGTGGAAGGCTTGTCATTCCTACACCATGGTTTATCCAGATGCATCTTTGTGCGTCGCACCAGTAATATACAATTTCACCAGTAACCAGTTACCGCGGTGGCTGGGTTCACCCGTTACGCTATGTCAGAATTTGTTGAGATGGAGTCTCCTATGTGAGCAGGGGCATTGGACTACATACAGGGGTCCCCAACCTTTCGGACCTCAGGGACCAGTAAATTCATAATTTTAAATCCCGCGGACTACTAATATGAATTTTTTAAAAAAGATAAATAGTATTTAGTGCAATATAAAAAATGGAAATAATTTTTCTGCGGACCACCAAAATTTTCTGTGGACCACCAAAATTTTCTCACGGACCACCAGTGAACCACTGGTTGGTGACCACTAGACTAGAAGACCTCCAAGGTCCCCTTCCAACTGTGTTATTCTCTACTGGGTTCAGTACTATTCAGTTACTCTCTACTGGGCTGTTTCTGTGAGCAAACAAGGAGAAAACTAACTACCAAGAAGGCTTGTGTGTGATAAAGTAAGGTTAAAACACTGTAGCCCTGCCCGCCAGCGGGGTCCATGCGTTGGGTTAAACCATCATGAAAATTGTTTAGTTTGGGCTGAACGCTGATCCCGCCGTGTGGTTTGAAAACCATAATTTAGGGCTTAGCCACTCAGCCACCAAGCTTTCCTGACGAAGCTTAACTTAGCCCCCAAAGTAAAGCCATTTATAGTTGTCCCCTTTGATGCTGTTGTGAGTCAGGCACAAGTCTATAAAATGCACAATGCCAGTTTAAAGGCTTATGGGCTCATACAGCGCAGGAGGCCAACCATCTGCGGTTCTGTCATCCACTCGTGGTTAAAACGAACATGACATGAGAGCCACAGAGTAGACAGTCCTTTGTCCTGAAAGGGACAAAGATTCCTCCAATGGGCAGAGGATTGGATTAGAAGATCTCCAGATTTCATAGAGTGGTCGTTGGTGCTCTTTGAGCTTGATGGTTTTCTTGCAGACATTTCATTACCCAACTAGGTAACATCATCAGTGCTCCCTTCTCCCTTCTAACACTGATGATGTTACCTAGTTGGGTAATGAAATGTCTGCAAGAAAATAACCAAGCTCAGAGAGCACCAAGGACACCAGAGTTGTTGTCGTCCTCCTCTTCTTCTTCCTCCTCCTCCTCTCCACAATCCCCACTTCCTTTTAGCACTGATGATGTTACCTAGTTGGGTAATGAAATGTCTGCAAGAAAATAACCAAGCTCAGAGAGCACCAAGGACACCACAGTTCTGCTCCTCCTCCTCCTCCTCCTCCTCTCCGCAAACCCAACTCCCTTCCAGCACTGATGATGTTACCTAGTTTGGGTAATGAAATATCTGCAAGTAAACAAGCAAGCTCAGAGAGCACTGAGGACCCCACATTCCTCCTCCTCCCCCCCCTCTGCAGATGTGACTCCCTTCTAGCATTGATGGTGTTACTTAGCTGGGTAATGAAACATCGGCAAGAAAACCATCAAGCTCAGAGACCACCAATGACCCCCTCATCTCAACCCTGAGCTACAAATATTTTCCTTTCAATTTCATAGAATCATCATAGAGCTGGAAGGGACCTTGGAGGTCTTCTAACCCAATCCACTACTCGGCTGCCAATATTTCCCAGGAGAGAATTGAAGAATCATAGAATGATGGCATTGGAAGAACACTGAACACAGAATTCTAGGGCTGCCAAGGACCTCGGAGGTCTCCTAGTCTATCCCCCTGCTCGAGGCAGGAGACCTTACCATCCTGGTCAAATGATTGTTCAATCTTTTCTTGGAAAACCTCCAGCGATGGAGCACCCACAAGGCGGGCAAACTGTTCCCTCGATCGATCGTTTTAATTTCGAACAATTTCCTTCAAACCTCAACGACTGATTCTATAACTCCCACATTTAGCAGAATTCAGGCGCACAGGAGAAATCAGCAGACTTGGCCGCTTTCAAGGCCTGGCTTTCTATGATGGTCTGTCTTTTCAGACAGACGTGTCTGACAGGCATCTCGCCGTTGGATTGACTTTCCTTAGCCAGGATTGTTAGACTGTCCGTCCTGAAGATGAAGGACAGTTTAAGAAGACCGCTAAAAATGATGCAACCTTTCTCGAGCCCTAGGGTCAAAGGGGAAGGGGGGGGATTCAACTTTTGTTGTTTCAGATGGAAGATAAAAGGAAAGTAAATATCCTGAGTTGATGAGAATGAGGGTTTACCCCTCTCTCCTGTGGGGAGAAGAAGTAGCTACCCCAGCACAGATACCATTATGGGTGGCACTTTTAAGGGTGAAAAGAGTGATGGGGTGTGGAGTGAGAAAGGAAGGAAATAGTAAATAGTCAGTTCTGGTGCCAACTGTGAAAACACAACTAAGCTCTCAAGGAAGAAAGACCAGGCTAGAAACAGCAACCTTCTTTGGACTGACAATTTATGGCCTTATGTTAACTACTGTTATTTTTATTTTTTTTGAACTCTCACTTCAGGCTATACGAAGATAGAACTCAAACAGGCAGACAAACTTTTGGCTACCTCCACCAATTCTCTCTGTGCGGGGTCCATGAGCTGGGTTGTTTTCTTGCAGACATTTCATTACCAAGCTAGGTAACATCAGCAGTGCTCAGACGGTGTGGGGTTTGCTCTCATTTTATACATTAAGGATATAAAATATAGCAATAGTATATAGTGGTAGTACCAGTAGTGGGTTCCACTTACCTTTGCTACCGGTTCAGGAACGGGAGCGCGCGGGAGCGCTCGCGCACTTCGCTCGCGCGCAACGCTTCTGCACATGCACAGAGCGTTTTTGATGATGTGTGTGTGTGTGTGTGTATGTATGTGTGTGTGTGTGTGTGTGTGTGTGTGTGTGTGTGTGTGTGTGTGTGTGTGTGTATATGTGTGTATATAATGTCTGCAAGGAAACCACCAAGCCGCCCAGAGTCTCTGTGGAGTGGGCGGCATACAAATGCAACTAATAATAAATAAATAATAAATAAGCTCAGAGGGCACCCAGGGCCCTCAATTTTTCCTCCTCCTCCTCCTCCTCCTCTCCACAAACTCCACTCCCTTCCAGCACTGATGATGTTATCTAGTTGGGTCATAAAATGTCTGCAAGGAAACCACCAAGCTCAGAGGGCACCCAGGGCCCCTCAATTCTCCTCCCCCCCCCACAAACCCCTCTCCCTTCTAGCACCGATGATGTTCTCTAGTTGGGTAATGAAACGTCTGCAAGAAAACCACCAGGCTCAGAGAGCACCAAGGACACCTGCAGTTCAACCCTGAGATGCAAATATTATCGTCTATTATTCCAGCGCTTTTCATTCTGTTGTTCTTGTCACCTCTCACCAATTTGCCTTCTTAGTCCTAAATTCTGTTAGACTACATTTCTCCATAAATCCACGTGTCTGCTTGTACATATCCTCCACAGGATGAGGTTCACAAATCTCTTTCATATGATTACAAAACAAGTGAAGTGATTCACTTCCTGGCTGGACAATCGGGGCTGAGTTGGGTTCATTTTGTTTAAAAAAAACAACAACTAACTTGTTCCCCAAAGACCAGAGAAAATGACAAATCTTTTAGGGAACGGTTGGGTTCAAATGTCTCTCGAAGCAACAGTTGTTTAGCTACAGCCAACTGGCAAATTCACAGGTAGCCACAGGGTGGTCAAAGAGATCCAAACCAAAGAATTTAATGCAAACGAGATGGTGAGTTTCTAGTCCTGCCTTAGCCAGGCAGGCGAGCTGGGCGACTTTGGGCCAGTCTCTTTCTCTCTGAGCCCAGCCCACCTCACAAGGTGGTCGTTGTGGTTAAAATAGGAAGAGGATTGGCGCAGTGGTTAGAATGCAGTATTGCAGATTAATTCTAAGTTCGATTCTGACCAGCTCGAAGTTGACTCACCCTTCCATCCTTCCCAGGTGGGTAAAATAAGGAGCCAGATTGTTGGGAGCAATAGGCTGACTTTGTAAACTGCTTAGAGAGGGCTGTAAAGTACTGGGAAGCGGCATATAAGTCTAAGTGCTATTGCTATTGACTCAGCCTTCCATCCTTCCGAGGTCAGTAAAATGAGGACCCAGATTGTTGGGGGCAAGATGCTGACTCTGTAAACCACTTAGACAGGGCTGTAAAGCCCTGTAAAGCAGTATATGTCTAAGTGCTGTTGCTATTCCTTCCTTCCTTCCTTCCTTCCTTCCTTCCTTCCTTCCTTCCTTCCTTCCCTCCCTCTCTCCCTCCCTCCCTTCCTTCCTTCACAGTGGTTAGAATACAGTATTGTAGGCTAACTCTGCCCATATACCAGGAGTTTGATCCTAACCAGCTCAAGGTTGACTCAGCCTTCCATCCTTCCAAGGTGGGTAAAATGAGGACCGAGATTGTTGGGGGCAATAGGCTGACTCTGTAAACCGCTTAGACAGGGATGTCAAGCACTATGAAGCGGTATATAACTCTAAGTGCTAGTGCTAGTGCTATTGCCATTGACTCATCTTTCCTTGATCAGTAAAATGAGGACCCAGATTGTTGGGGGAGATATGATAACAGCTTAGAGAGGGCTGTAAAGCATTGCAAAGTGGAACATAAGTCTAAATGCTATTGCTATTAGGTATGCTCACCACCTTGAGTTACTTACAAAACAATAACGGTAAAATAAATACCTAATAAAGAAAGAAACCAGAAAATAAAATCCGAGACAAGAAAATATTCTCGGGAATAACTCAGATTCAAGCCATATAGGGCTTTCAAAGCAATTATGGCTTTCTGCGACCGAGCTGAAAATGAACTACAATTCCCAAGAGGACATTTATCTCCTTCCAGAATGGGTTAATCCAAATAAAATCTGTGCGGGTCATGCCAAGGTCCCACCTCCCATTGTGACCGCAGACTACTTACAGTAAAGGAAGCCTCTCAGAATGTAGTAATGCCGAGAGAAAAAAATAGAAAGTGATTAACCCAGCAATAAAAGCCCGACTGTTGCGAAGCGGAAATAAGATTCCAGAAGTGAATTTTTAAGGAAATGATTCACAGGGATATTTTCAGCTCATAGACTTCGTTCAAGTTGACTTTTGCTGTAAGGGGACGGTCGGCCGAAACCGAGTTTGGGAGTTAACCATAAGCACCCAGCATCAACCTTGCCTGACAAAGCAGAAAGACACAATGCCAAATTCCTCCTGTTTTAAATTTTTATACATTGCCCTTTGATAAGCAGAAAAGTGGAGGAATAGTCTTTAAATATTAATGCAGCTGCAGGTCCTGCTTAGTTTATTACCGTATTTTCGGAGTATAAGACGCACCGGAGTATAAGACTCACCTTAGTTTTTGGGGAGGAAAATAGGGGAAAACAATCTGCCTACCAGGTATTCATCTGGCTAGCGTCCTTAGTCTGGTCAGCTTCAGCACATTATTTTATCTCCTGGTTAGGACTTAAAAAAACCTTCTTCTGAGAGAGTAACAATGAAAGAGCCTGCAAGCCAGTAAGAGCTGGGAAGATCGTTAGCACCTGGTTAGGGCTAGAAAAAAACTTCTTTGGAGCAAGTAGAGCAATGAAAAAAAAACCTGCAAAGACTTAGGGCTGGAAAAACATTCTTTGGAGAGAGTAACAATGAAAAAGCCTGCAAGGTAAGAGCTGGGAAGATCTGTTAGCACCTAGTTAGGGCTGGGAAAAAAAGCTACATTCGAAGTATAAGACGCACCTGAATTTTCAGCCACTTTTAGGGAGGAAAAAGGTGCGTCTTATACTCCGAAAAATACGGTAATTATGGTACATCATTGGAAAGGGATATGTCTAGTCTAGTGAAAAGAAGGACCAGGGGGGACATGATAATAGTCTTCCAGTATTTGAGGGGAAATGCAAAACTGTGGACACTGTGATACGACGGGAAAGGAGGAGGAGGAGGAGGAGGAGGAGGAGGAGGAGGAGGAGGAGGAGGAGGAGGAGGAGGAGGAGGAGGAGGAGGAGGAGGAAGAGGAGGAAGAGGAGGAAAGAAGAAAAGAAGAGAAGAAGAAGAAGAAGAAGAAGAAGAAGAAGAAGAAGAAGAAGAAGAAGAAGAAGAAGAAGAAGAAGAAGAAGAAGAAGAATCTTCAAGTGTCCGAAGTTGAGAAATATTCTTCTAGAGGTTTCACTTCCCTTCTTCAGCTGTGATTAAACATATGAAATGTTATCTGGAGTAACAGCTAAGAAGAAATGCAGGAAGTTGCTTTACTCTAAGTCAGCTCACTAGTCCATCAACTTCCATATGGCTGACCACTGATTTGATGCAGTTCTCCAGGATTTGGGGCATAGGAATTTCTCCAGCTCTATTAGAGGTGCCAAGAATCAGAGCCGGAACCTTTGTTTTATGCTGATATGCATTGGAGATGCTAAGAATCAAATCTGGAACCTTGATATGCAAAGCTCAATGTGAATTTTTTGGCATTAAGCTACACATTCTCTTCCCTGGGTAATTTCAGCAAAACTAGTTATGAGCTACCCAGCTCTGGACCAACAATATTTCTCCGCCGTGACAACTTGCAAGAGCAGAGTTGGTGCAGTGGTTAAATGCAGCACTGCAGGCTACTGCTAGTTCAGCAGTTCAGCTGTTCAAATCTCACCGGCTCAAAGTTGACTCAGCCTTCCATCCTTCCGAGGTGGGTAAAACGAGGACCCAGATTGTTGGGGGCAATATGCTGAACTCTGTAAACCGCTTAGAGAGGGCTGTAAAGCACTGTGAAGCGGTATATAAGTCTAAGTGCTATTTCTATTGCTATGTGCGGACTCCAACTCCCAGAATTCCCCAGCTGGCTGAGGAATTCTGGGAGTCGAAGCCCACACATCTTCAAGCTGCCAGGGTGAAGAAACACTAAACTAGAAGAAAGACGCATGAGAGCTTTGCATACAAATGAATAAAAATAAAGTCATCAGCAGTTTTTGTAGTGCGTTGTCAAAAAAAGGAGAGCTCTCTTTTCACACTACATGGATCTCATGAGTGCCTGTTCTCACCAGGGCTGCTGTTTAGGGTTCTCTGCAGAGGTTGGGTTCACATAATTTATCTACTGGTTTGCCCAGCACCAAAAATGTGAGCGTGCGCGGCTTACACACATGCGCACGGCTTGAAAACGTGGCTAAATAGGACTACATAGCGCCAGGGCAAGTGGGCAGGGCCACCCGCAGGTCGCTACTACCGGTTCAGCCAAACCAGTCCGAACCGGCTGAATCAGTGATGGGTTGCTGCCGGTTTGGACCGGTTCGCCTGTACCGGTGACAGAAATTTGCCCCCGCTTGCCGAACCGGTAGCGATGGGCGGCTAGCCACGCCTCCGAACCGGTCCTCCGCTTGCCGCTTCTTGAAAGTGCATTGCAAAGAACCCTCTGCGCATGCGCAGAGGGTAATTTCCGCATCATGACGTAGGCACGCAAAAGAGAGAAGCGAGCGAGCACAAAATGCACACTTCCAACGCAATGCGAACCGGTAGGGAAGTTAAGTGCAACCCACAAACCTCTGGTTGTATTTCTGACCTTCACAACGGCAGTCTAAAGTTTTAGCCGGTTGTGTGTGTAGTTTATGACGGTGGGTCTCCAAATACATTTTTGCTTTGCTTTGCTTTTTTTTTAACTATTCTAACAATACCAGCATGATCTTGAATAGAGTGACACCAGCTGGCAAGGAGCGAAATGGTCACTCTCTCTGATGACCAGAAGTCGCCCTTACTAACAGATTAACAGAGTTGGAAGGGACCTTGCAGGTCATCTAGTCCAACCCCCTGCCCAAGCAGGAGACCCTACATCTACCTCTACCTAGGATCGAACTCACAACCATCTGATTGTGAGGCAAGAGCTCCACCTCTAGGCCACAGCAGCTGGGTTTTTACTAACATGGTTGTTAAGTAAATCTGGCTCCCCCCATTGATTTCGCTGGTCAGAAGGACCCAAAAAGAGATCCCGGGACCTCGGGACACTGCAGCCGTCATAAATATGAGTCAGTTGCCAAGCGTCCGAATTTTGATCACGTGATCCACGGGGGATGCTGCAATGGTTGTGTGAAAAGTTGTCATAAGATACTTTTTTCCAAGTGCCATTGTAACTTTGAACGGTCACTAAATGAACTGCTGTAAATCAAGGACGATCTCTACCATATTCCCTTCCCTCCCAAGACACAGACGTCTTTCTAAAACATGACAAATCTGGGATGACTAAACGCTTAAAATATTCTATTACCGCCCGTCTCGGTTCTGCATGGGGCAGCTGAGAGACCCCAATGCAGCAGATTCCTCCAGCTGTTGTAGCCCATTCAAAGGCCACCTTTGTTTCTGGAAACCTTAGAAACCGTTACTTTTTTTTGTAAGGATGAGACTGGACCAGCTGTTTCACACAACGCAAAGCAGTTTGGGTCCAAAATATATATATATATATATATATATATATATATATATATATATATATATATATATATATATATATATATATATATATATATATATATATATATATATATATATCATCAGCCTTAGAAGGGAGAGGGGTTTGCGGGGAGGAGGAGGAGGAGGAGGAGGAGGAGGAGGAGGAGGAGGAGGAGGAAGAGGAGGAGGAGGAGGAGGAGGAGGAAGGAAGGAAGGAAGGAGGGAGGGAGGGAGGGAGGGAGGGAGGGAGGGAGAAGGAGAGGGAGAGGGAGAGGGAGAAGGAGAAGGAGAAGGAGAGAAAAGGAGGAGGATGCGGAAGAGGAGGAAGAGGAGGAGGAGAGAAGGAGGGAGAAGGAGAAGGGAGGAGGAGGAGGAGAATTGAGGGGTCCTTGGTTCTTTCTGAGCTTGGTTGTTTTCTTGCTGATGTTTCATTACCCAACAAGGTTACATCATCAGTCCTAGAAGGGAGTTAGGTTTGCGGAGAGGAGGTGGTGGTGGTGGTGGTGGTGGAAGAGGAGGAGGAGGAGGAGGAGGAGGAGGAGGAGGAGGAGGAGGAGGAGGAGGAGGAGGAGGAGGAGGAGGAGGAGGAGGAGGACTGTGAGGTCCCTGGTGCTCTCTGAGCTTGGTTATTTTCTTGCAGATGTTTCATGACCCAAACTAAGTCATGAGACTAACATCCTAGATCCCATCATACCTTCTCTCATTGTCATCAAGGTGAGCGAAGAGGACGTTCTTCGAGATGGCCTTGGCTAAGGCTGTCATAGTCTTATAGTCCTTTGGAATAACCTGGAATGGAAAAGGGAGGAGCAGAAGCCAAAGTTAGGAGCGAGCAGAACTCCAGATGATTAGTAAGAGATCAGCCAAGACTCCTGTTGTAATCTTTGTAGGAGAACCATGTTAATGTACAACAGACAGAAATCAGGACTCTTTTCCGACTAACACATTTTGTTAAGAGTTTTGTGTTTAGACCAAGGGTCCCCAAACTTGGCAACTTTAAGACTTGTGGACTTCAACTCCCAGAATTCTCCAGCCAGCATAGCTTAGGGAGTTGGTCCCTAAGTCTTAAAGTTGCCAAGTTTGAAGACCTCTGATTTAGACTAATTAAAGAAAAGCAATCACAAAGCAACTCCATAATTCCAGACCTGAGTTAATCTTCCAGAAATGGCTTTGATACAACTTTGAGAGAATTATGAAATTGCTTAATCTGAAATAAAAGACAACGGTGCCTCGAGCATCAAACATCATCTAGAAAATGCTGAATTAACTGATCAGGATTTCTTCTAACTGAATTGAACCAATGGGGCAGGCCAGAAGCAAATCAGAATTAGCTTGTAAGGAGCATCTGATGGGAATGGTTTTTTGTTTTGTTTTTAAAGGCTGAATAGCAGATAATTCGGCATCTGGCAGAACTTAATATTATTTCTTCAAATGCATCTTAAGCAGCGTGATGCATAAATTATTGAACCTGGTACTGAACGTTGGGTGGTTGCCAGGTCTACTTCACTGAAATGCTAGGACAGAATATAGATTTGATTTGATATTAAAAATCAGGAGTGAACATCACAGGATCCATCCATAAAATCCTTCTGAACATAGCGTCCATTTTTGGGACCTGACCAAGCTTTCTTGGGGCAGATGTTCTGGAGAGAATCTGGGTACTCTTTTTTATAAAAACACAAATTGATAAACATCTCAGCCCACCACTCGAAGGCTAACAGAGGTTAAGAAAATTCTGCTTTCCTAAATAAGTCTGTCTTTGGATGTATGAATGTGCCTTCAAGGCAATTTTGGATTCCTGGAGGCTACCTTGGAAAAGACCCTGCAGTTTTCTTGGCAAAAGGTTTTTCAGGAGTAGTTTGGCTGACGGAATAAGAATTTACTGCTAGAGGTGATAAGATCTTTTTCCCTTGAATCTAATCCTTTGTCAAAATAAAGCCCGAGAATATTATCTAAGTAATAAAATATTTATTTCAGTAGAAAAGAATATAAAACCTAACAGCTACATCTCTGCAATCTAAAATACACGTCCTCCTTCGAAGAGGACCAAAACAGAAGAAAAAGAATGTAAAAGGAATGTTACACATGCGCAGATCACTCATCACGTGTCTACCTTGCTAGGAAGTCTGGGTACCATATAGTTTAGTGTATGAGCACAGCTGACAATCAAAATTCACATCGTGACATTGGCATTGCCTCCTTCCTAGGGCAGAGAGAGGACTGGCTCAAGGTCAACCAGCTGGCTTCATGCCTAAAGTGGGACTACAGTTCACCATCTCCTGGTGATTGGCCCAAAGTCACCCACTGCTTTTCTTGCATAAGGCAGAACTAGAATTCACTGTCTCCTGGTGACTGGCCCAAAGTCACCCAGCTGGCTTTCATGCCTAAGGCTCGGGACTAGAACTCACCATCTCCTGGTGATTGGCCCAAACACAACCAATCAGCTTTCATATCTAAAGTGGGACTAGAACTCACCGTCTCCTTGTGATTGGCCCAAAATCATCCACAGCTTTTCTTGCCTAAGGCAGAACTAGAATTCACCATCTCCTGGTGATTGGCCCAAAGTCACCCAGCGGTTTTTACGCCTAAGGCAGAACTAGAACTCATGTTTCCTGCTTTCTAGACCAGTCCTTTAACACTACACCCAATTAACTTTTGATGTCTCCCGAAACACAATTTCCATGCGTCATTTATAGCAACCCTCCAAGAATAACAATCTAGTATTACCTTCCGGACATAAGACACTGCGTCTTCTTCTGTGTAGACCTCAGCACTGACCCCTCCCCTTCGATGTCGGGCTTTGACCACCGGATTGGGTGGTGGAGGAGAAATTTCATCATCATGAGAATCGGACTGAGAGCTGGATTTCTGCCAAGCCTGGATCTGTTTGCTTTCTTCCTGTGAAGAGGAAGGAAAAACCAGAGATATTTCGTTCTTGTGGACATAAAGCCATAAAGTTCACATGGGCACGTTCCTTGACTTACGACCCCAGTTGGGAACCGGAATTTCCCATTGCTCTGCAAAGCAACTGTTGAGTGAGTCGTGCCCGATTTTGTAAAAGCCGGTTGTTTGGGAAAACAACCGGCTTTCCCACGGTTGTTAAACGAGTCGCCGCAGCCATTAAGTGAATCATACGGTAGTAGAGCAATCATTGTAAACACATGCCTGTGTTGCCAAGCTCCCAAATTTTGATCACGTGATCGTGGGAATGCTGCAGTCCTAAGTGCAAGGACCAGTCGTAAGTCTCTTTTTTTATGTGCCGTTGTAACTCCAATCGGTTGCTAAACAATCAGTCACAAGTCAAGGACTAGCCATACATCGTTCTCTCCAATCTTCACTCCCCGTTCTTCTGAAACGAAGCTTTAGCCAAGTCAATCTTTGCATATTTTAGCTGGAACGAATGAGACTATTTAGAAGACATTTGCATTGGGCAAAAATCCAACAATGGGGCTTTAAAAAGTTTTAAACAGCCACTGAATTCCTATCTAGCGAAGTCTCTACAGAGAAAGGCCCAGGTTGGATCTCTTGGGGGAGCCTCTTTGACTTGCAAACTCCCAAAACATTATATATATATATATAAATGTGTATATATACCCAAGATAATAGACATTGTAAACTATTACTTTTGGAGATTTTTACAGGATCTTCACAGGCGAGCTGTCCCACAAATACCAAAACACTGCAGAAGAATAGATGGGAGATGTTTGTCCATCCATCCATCCTTCTATCCCACCACCTGCCATTTTGCTTTTTACACAGTTTTTTGATGGAGAACAACGAGGTGTCCCACAAATACCAAAACACTGCAGAAGAATAGATGGGAGATGTTTGTCCGTCCATCCATCCATCCATCCGTCCATCCACCCATCCACCTATCCATCCATCCATCTATCGATTCCTCTATCCCACCAGCTGCCATTTTGCTTTTCACACTGTTTTTTTGATGGAGAACAATGAGGTGTCCCACAAATACCAAAACACCGTAGAACAGTAGATGGGGAGATGTTTGTCCGTCCATCCACCCATCCACCTATCCATCCATCCATCTATCGATTCCTCTATCCCACCAGCTGCCATTTTGCTTTTCACACAGTTTTTTGATGGAGAACAACGAGGTGTCCCACAAATATCAAAAGACCGCAGAAAACTAGATGGGAGATGTTTGTTTATCCATCCATCCATCCATCCGTCCATCCACCCATCCACCTATCCATCCATCCATCTATCGATTCCTCTATCCTACCAGCTGCCATTTTGCTTTTCACACTGTTTTTTGATGGAGAACAACGAGGTGTCCCACAACTACCAAAACACTGTAGAAGAGTAGATGGGGAGATGTTTGTCCGTCAATCCATCCATCTATTCCCACCACCTGCCATTTTGCTTTTCACACAGTTTTTGGGAACAACCAACACGGCACAGCCCCCAACTGGACTTCACAATGCCCTGTGTGGTCATGCCAAACCTCTCCCAAGGCTTTGACTGCTCTCATATTACGTTGAGGAGCTAATTTAGGAAATGTGTCTACTAAATAGAAGGCTGCGGAGGAGGAAATAGATTGGGTATCAGTGGCCCAAATAGCAGACACGTGGTTAATTATCATCTTAATCATCTGGTCATATGGAGTCAGGAAATGACTTATGGTTTGCTCATCCGAGGTAATGAGAGAAATTAAGAGAGGCACCTTAAGTTGCTTCTTAATGAAGTGGCACCTTCCTCAAAGCCCTAAGAACCATCCATGGTCAAAGTTCCTATTAGCAACCATTTTTATGATCGTCTCGTGAAAAAAAAAAGTACATTAATAGACCAGAGTAGTTCTTTCCCATGGAATGTTCTCCAAAATGGGTACTAGGTAATTCTAGACCATGGGTGTTCAAACTAAGGCCTGGGGGCCACATGCGGCTCGCCGAAGCCATTAATCCAGCCCGCGCAGGACCATGAGGCTGCCCCGCCCACATTGCCCTGCCTACCCTTCGGCCGAGTGCAGAACTTATCTTTGCGAGCCCCACGGGCTGGAACTGAAAGGTAAGGCCAACAATTTTGGCCTGCAGAGACGTTCCGGAGGCGGGGGAGGTGAAAAACAGGGTGCACAGATGCCCCAGGCGGACAAAAAACTGGTGAAAACAGCCCATTTTTGACCAATGCTTCTGGAGGCATGTAAAATGGGGCACACAGATGCTCCAGGAGGCCAGAAAATGGGCAAAAACAGCCCATTTTTCACTTCCCCCGCCTCTAGAAGAGAGAGAGAGAGAGAGACAGAGAGAGAGACAGAGAGAGAGAGAGAGACAGAGAGAGACACAGAGAGATTTCTGAAGCTCCTTGGGGCTGAGAAAAATTGCTGCAAAACTGAGTTTCCTGAAGTGGACCACTAGACTCCTAAACAACTGAAAAAACGATCTAGTAAAAAGAAAAGTCAACCAAAAGAGCAACATGCAAACAAAAGCAAATAAAACACCCCCAGGAGCAAAACAAATGAAAGTTTAATTTGTGTGCATTGTTTAATGAACTGTTAAATTGGCCACACCCACCTAATCACGTGGCCACCTAGCCACACCCACCCAGCCGGTCCGGGGGGCCCAACAGCCTGAGGGACCCTGAATTGGCCCCCCGTTTAAAAAGTTTGAGGACCCCTGTTCTAGACAGTCTAAATTCAGACCATCCTTTTTCCGGGGGTGAGGAATCACAACAGACACCCCACAAGAAGCCCTCAAAGGTATCTTACGATGCTATGCAAGACCCTTCCACATTTTCCACTACTCACTAAATTCACTGGCACGGGATTATCTTCCAAGAGGTATTCTTTTGGCGAAATTCTCCTAGGTGTTGGTCTGACGCTTAGGAAGAAGAGGACCAAAGTAAGTATGCATGAATGACCTTGATTAGCACATCAGCCCCCACCCCCTTGGCTTCCTATTTTTCCAGTTAATCCCAAAGGAAAGATAAGGGGACAGAATTCTTCCCATTGGATGTTCTCCTTTAAGTATAAAGACGGACTTTCTGATGCTAAGTGTCAACTTGCAAAGCTTTCAAGTTGCCATAAGATGGAGGGGGGAGAGCTGACGGAGTTGCTGATTGTACTAAATGAAACTACAAATGTTTCCACAAATGTTTTTTTTACTGATTGTGTCCTAGGTTACCGGAGTCAGCAGGAGGGGCGTGGGGTTTCACAGCCCGCCAACAGTGGTTCATTGGAGAATGTGATTTATGACATGTCCAGTGAGGAGGGGGGGAAAACGGGGTCATGAGGGCATGTAACCTACGTGAGCTCAGTTCTGACTGCATCGGAGTATTGCCGAAATGTCGCTCCTAATAAATGGCTATATTTCTTTGGAGGTTTGGCTCGTGGCTCATGAATTAATTAGGGCATCTTTCGGAAACGTCACACTAAGATCCGTAAATGGTGGAACCAGCCACAGAGTTGTGGGTTCTCCATCTCGTGAGGCTTTCAGGATGAGGTTGAACAGCCACCACTGAAGGACGGGTGTTCAAGGGTTGTTTGAGATCACTGTTGTGGAGAGGTGATAGTACAGGTAATCCTCGAGTTACAACAGTTCATTTAGTGACCGCTCAAAGTTTCGACGGCACTGGAAAAAAGTGACCTTGTGATCGTTTTTCATAATTATGACCTTTGCAGCATCCCCCATGATTGTGTGATCAAAATTCAGATGCTTGGCAGTTGGTTCATTTTTATGACGGTCGCAGCGTCACATAATCCCATTTTGCAACCTTCTGACAAGCAAAGTCAATGAGAGAAGCCAGATTCACTTAACAACTAACTAATCAGCTGCAGCGATTCACTTAACAACTGTGGCAAGAAAGGTCGTAACATGGAGCAAAACTCACTTTACGAATGTCTCACTGAACAACAAGAAAAATTCGGGCTCAATTTGTGGTCGTAAGTCCAGGACTACCTGTACCACTTTATACCAGACTAGTGGGGCCACGCTTGGAATACGGCGTAGAGTTTGGTCACCACAATACAAAAAAGATTCCGAGACATCCCCCCCCCCCGAAAGTGTACAAAGAAGAGTAACGAAGTTGATCATGGGTCTAAGACACTAACTTGGATGAGGAACGGTTGAGGGAGCTAGGTTTGTCTAACTTATCGAAGAGAAGGATTGTGGGGACAATATTTGAGACTCTAGAAAGAGTGCAGAGAAGAGCAACAAAGATGATTAGGGAACTGGAGGCTAAAACATATGAAGAACGGTTGCAGGAACTGGGTATGTCTAGTTTAATGAAAAGAAGGACTCGGGGAGACATGATAGCAGTGTTCCAATATCTCAGGGGCTGCCACAAAGAAGAGGGAGTCAAACTATTCTCCAAAGCACCTGAGGGGAGAACAAGAAGCAATGGGTGGAAACTAATCAAGGAGAGAAGCAACTTAGAACTAAGGAGAAATTTCCTGACAGTTAGAACAATTGATCCGTGGAAAAGCCTGCCTCCAGAAGTTGTGAATGCTCCAACACTGGAAGTTTTTAAGAAGATGTTGGATAACCATTTGTCTGAAGTGGTGTAGGGTTTCCTGCCTAGGCAGGGGGTTGGACTAGAAGACCTCCAAGGTCCCTTCCAACTCTATTATTCTATTCTATTCTATTCTATTCTATTCTGTTCTGTTCTGTTCTGTTCTGTTCTGTTCTGTTCTATTCTATTCTATTCTATTCTATTCTACTTGAGGGGCTGTCACAGAGAAGAAGGGGTTGACTTATCCAGAGGGAAGGGCAAGAGGGAAGGACAAGAAACAGCGGATGGAAGCCAGTTAAGGAGACATCCAACCTAGAAGCAAGGAGACGTTTTCTGAGAGAGAGAGAGAGAACAATTAATAACAACTAGCTTGCCTTCCAGAATTCTGGGTGCTCCATCACTGGGGGTTTCCCAAAATTGACTGAACAATCATTTGACCAGGATGGCATAAGGTCTCCTGCCTTGAGCAGGTTGGTTGAACTAGAAGACCTCTAAGGTCCCTTTCCAGCCCTATGAATCTATCTTCAATGTCCTTCCAATGCCATCATTCTACGATTCTACAATTCCCTTCTGGGAAATGACCTATGGGCAATCCAGAAGAAGCCAGAGAAGAAGAGGCGGAAGAGAAAGCCATCATAGAACCCCTTCCAACAAGAAAGTCAGCTCAAACTCTCCCCATGGAAACCCTCAAGGCCTTCCCCAAACCCTCCGAAACGGAAGTCAAAAGCCTCTCGCACAACAGAAGAAAAGTTGTGAGAAGCACAACTCTCAACACATCGTTACTACGGATCTACCAATGACGGCGTCGCACACTCAGCCTCATGGACAACTCTCTAAGAAGTCCAGGGGTGTGACACCACAGCATCACTTTGGAGGAAGCGGTGAGGAGAAAGAAAAACCATACCTTTATCACTGCAGTTAAGGATCGCTGACCCGCCACATCGGCCATGTTTCCAGAAAGCACAGCAGGACAGAGGGATAGGAAACCTCGGGGCCACCTGAGGGAGGGCCTTGCCCATCCCAAACTGTGCGGGTGCCAAACGGCAACACACCACCTCATCTTCATCAAAATCCCCTTCTTCTCCCCACCCATCAAGGCAGCTCCCTCATCGGAAAGACGGGATAGTTGGGATTCAGCTGGCTTGGGTCCATGTTCCAGAAATGCAGAAGGTTTTCACCAGCTCCCTGAAGCTGAGAAGCCACGTTTATCGCAAGGAAAAACAAAAATATCCCCGTTGTTCTGCATAGGAGAGCTTTTCCAGGTGGAAAAATACTGCAGAGTTCGCCTCCGGCTCTCTAATATTTGGATAGAGCCGTGTCATAAATACTTTTGACCTCAAATTCTGAAGCCTTCCCTTACACAACTGAAGGTGCCTGGTGAAGACCCTCGCGGACTCTCCTTATTTTTTGCTAATGTCCTTCCCTCCGTTCAGCGATCAACTGATGATCAATTGGCTACTCAATATCCCCAGCTCCTATCCCCCCCACACACACACACCCTTTCTTGGATTCAAAACACACTTTGCAAGATCCTCCCTCCATAACAAGCATCGCTGAGACGGATGAGCTTAAACCTCAGCCTCTCTCAGAGAAATTTGAAAAGCTTGAAATAAAATATTCAAACCGGAATTACTCAATGGCTCTTACAAGGTACCGGTGAAATAGCAGTGGGCATCCGTCAGAAGGAAAGGAGAAAGGTTCTAGAAGCTGCACCACGATTAACCCTTAGCTAGGTCTTCTTCAACCGCCACCCCACTTCAGATGGGAAATAGAAACACAAGCAAGTTACCATATAGTTCTCTTCCGTCCGGGTCTTTACAAGCGCATCTCTACTACACAGCTCCACCGTCAGCTGGTGCAAATAAGAGGCAGGCTAGCATTTCTATGCATTGCTAATTCACTGCTAGGCATAAGAGCTCCTCTCTCGAATGTCTCAAGCCCAATAAGTCTCAAGCATACACCAAGATCCACAGATAAGCTTGTAAAAAAAAAAGGAACATTCCTTAGGACACATGCACAGACCTTTTGCCATCACAGATACACGCACATTCATCCTCACCCCTAAATTCCTGCACCAAGTCTCGGGAAAGGAATAATAAATAAAACCTTTTCCAAAAGCAGCCCTTCGAAAAGGCCATTCCTCAAAAGTGGATTCTTGCAAATCTTTCCAGAAAATTCCCTGTCAATGGAATGTCACCGATCCTTCACAAACGAGAGAGAGAGAGAGAGAGAGAGAGAGAGAGAGAGAGAGAGAGAGAGAGAGAGAGAGAGAGAGAGAGAGAGAGAGACTAAGACTCACACACTGTTGCCATGACATCCTGTGTCTCTGTGGGAATGAATGACATCTGTCATTCACAAGTACAGATGTGACGGGGGATGAACTTCCATTCCTGGAACGTGCTTGGACCAACCCAAATCCTGCTGGTGTTGAGCACCAAGATGGCCTTGAGATTCAGCACAGATTCAAGGTACGGGAGGTCCTACAAGAGGTTCAACTAATCTCACCATCTTACTAAGCAAGAAAATATGTTTATATCACCAGAGACTGTGGAGGCCAAACGCGGAGGAAGATCTTAACTCATAGCCTAAGGTTCTACAAAGATTCATATTCTATGCTAAGCCATAGCTAGTTCATCCGTGGTTTGCTCAATCGACCAACATTAGTTGCAGTCACACAACAACATACAGCCATCGACCATAGCTTAGATAACAGGAGTCACCCAAACCCCGAAGACTCAAAGCACATGAACTTTAGACCGTGGATGGACTGAGCTCATATATTTTAGCTACCATCTCATTCCCATTGTACGTCTTCCTGGGATTAATTTACCCAAGGTTTGATCCATTTCCTGGGTGCGATGGACACACTGAACTAATCCCAACTAAAATGGAGTTGTGTAGAAGGCAAGAATATCTAGCTCACTTTCTGAGTTATATACAGGTAGTCCTCGACTTACAACCGTTCATTTAGTGACCGTTCAAAGTTACAACACCACTGGAAAAAAGTGACTCATGGCCGTTTTTCACACTTACAACTTTGTAGCGTCCCCGTGATCACGTGATCGAAATTCGGATACTTGGCAACGGGTTCATATTTATGACTGTTGCTGTGCCCCAAGGTCACGTGATCCCCTTTTGGGACCTGTTGACAAGCAAAGTCAATGGGGGAGCCGGATTCTCTTCACAACCGGGTTACTAGTTTATCAACTGCAGTGATTCACTTAACGACCGTGGCAAGAAAGCTCATCAAATGGGACAACGCCCGCTTAAACCGATGTCTCACTTTAACCACAGAGGTTTTGGCCTCCATGGTGGTCATTACCTCGAGGATTAGCTGCAGGAACTCAGAAATGAGAGCTCGCTTAACAACAGTCTCGCTTACCAATGGAATTTTGGGGTCGTTAAGTCGAGGACTACCTGGACACAGGCCATAGGGGATTTTCCAGCAAGGTGAGAAGAGCCCAGAACAAACCCCTCTGATTGATTTCTCACGGTTTCAGCAAACTTACAGAACGTTCTGTTTCCTGCGCTGAAAGGCCATTTGCCAGTCCTCTGACCTTCATGGAAGCTGTCAACGATGACCCTGAGGTGTTATCTGTTGGTCCTTTGATATGCATGGAACCTATCAGCGTCTTGCCTCCTCTGAAGTGCATGGAGCCCATCACAGGGGAATTCCCTGTGTTGCTGCTGGCTGGGCCCTGGATGTTCATGGACCCTGTGACTGTGCTTTCTGGGTCACCATAGGCTGCTCCGCTGACCTGGAAGGATCCCTCAAGCATTTTCTCGCTGTCTTCGTTTGGCCTGGCAGGAACCTCCCTGGATTTAGTTTTCGACATCCTCCTTTCTTTCTCATGCTGGGAGATTGAGTTTCAAGACTTGACATCCCCAGGAACAAATAGAGACCCACAGGGACACGTAACGCATGCATAAAATAAAGAGGAATAAAAGAAGAAGACAGAGGAACGTCTACGGAGATTCTCAAGTCGCCCAGGTCACAGATTTGAACCCTAAATAGCAATAGCGCTTAGACTTATATACCGCTTTATGGTGCTTTACAGCCCTCTCTAAGCCATTTACAGAGTCAGCCTCTTGCCCCCAACAATCTGGATCCTCATTTTACCCACCTTGGAAGGATGGAAGGATGAGTCAGGATCAAACTCCTGGCAGTGGGCAGAGATAGCCTGCAACACTGCATTGTAATAACTGTCCCACTATTCATTCCTTCCTTCCTTCCTTCCTTCCTTCCTTCCTTCCTTCCTTCCTTCCTTCCTTCCTTCCTTCCTTCCCTTCCTTCCTTCCTTCCTTCCATCCCTCCCAAGCTATACCATACTTCACAATGCTTTTACAACCCTCTCTAAGTGGTTTACAGAGTCAGCCTCTTGCCCCCAACAATCTGGGTCCTCATTTTACCCACCTCGGAAGGATGGAAGGCTGAGTCAATCTTGAGCCGGTCAGGATAAGCAGTGGGCAGAAACACTGCATTGTAATAACTGTCCCACTATGCCTTCCTTCCTTCCTTCCTTCCTTCCTTCCTTCCTTCCTTCCTTCCTTCCTTCCTTCCTTCCTTCCTTCCCAAGCTATAGCAGACTTATATACTGCTTCACAGTGCTTTTACAGCCCCCTCTAAGCGGTTTACAAAGTCTGCCTATTGTCTCCAACAATCTGGATCTTCGTTTTACCCACCTCGGAAGGATGGAAGGGTGAGTCAACCTTGAGCCTGGTGAGATTCGAACTGCCAAACTACAGGCAGCCGGCAGAAGTAGCCTGCAGTGCTGCATTCTAACCACTGCACCACCGTGGCTCTCCCAGGCTCTCTAGAGCAGAAGGATGTGACTCTAAGTAAAGTAAAACCTTTGGATTGGAGGTATTCCTCACCCATTGCTTAATCTACTTCTGGTAGTTCCACTTTCTTTCCTACAACATTCTCACCCACCAAAGAATCCTCAGCTATGAAAATAGGGACAGGACCCCTGCCCATTTCCCCTCCAATCAACAAGAACAACTCATTGGTAGAAAACAGGATGGTGCTACCAGCAATTCTATTCTTGCTGGAAAAACTGATCAGCCCAACGGCTGATTGGCAGAGTGGCTCAGAGGAACTCTCTCTTCCCGAGTGTGACCATGATGCATTGCAAAGATGCACACCTAGAATACTGCATCCGGTTTTGGTCACCACACTATAAAAAAGATGTTGAGACTCTAGAAAGAGTGCAGAGGAGAGCAACCAAGAGGATGAGGGGACTGGAGGCTGAAACATACGATGAACGGTTGCAGGAACTGGGTATGTCTAGTTTAATGAAAAGAAGGACCAGGGGAGACATGATAGCAATGGTCCAATATTTGAGGGGCTGCCACAGGGAGGAGGGGGTTTTTCCAAGGCACCCAAAGGCCAGACAAGGAATAATGGATGAAAACTGATCAAGGAGAGATTCAACCTAGAAATAAGGAGAAATTTTCTGAAAATTTGAGCAATCAACAGATGGAACAGAAGTTGCCTTCAGAAGTTGTGGGAGCTTCATCACTGGAAGCTTTCAAGAAGAGATTGGACTGCCTTCTGTCAGAAATGGTGTAGGGTCTCTTGCTTGGGTGGGGGGTTGGACTAGATGACCTACAAGGTCCCTTCCAAACCTGTTAATTTGTTAAAGCTGATGCCCATGTGAATGGGCAAGCTTGGGCCTCATTCTATCTGACAGAGGAGAGGAGAGCTACTCCTATGAGTTTCGTTCATCCCTGCCTAACGGAACCCAATCCGCTTCTTGGCTTGTCCTATCCTCAAGTTACCATAACACTCTGGAGTCTTGGGTACAATTCTTTTTGTGATGTTCCAGGCAGATGTTCTTGCCTTTGGGGGTCACATAGTCCAAGACATCCTCCCACCAACCTCCCTAGGCTCCTAATGGAGCCAGGTGGGCCTTGATTGGCTGAAGGTTCTTGGATGAGAGGTTGAGTCACAATCCGCTCACTGCTTGCCTAATAATCCATAAGCTAATTTTATTTATTTGTTTGTATATCGCTTTTGTTATTTTTGCAAAACAACTCAAGAGTGGCCAACATATCCAACACACCTTCCTCCTCTTATTTTCCCCACAGTAATAACTCTGTGAGGTGGCTTAGACTGAGAGAAAGTGGTTGGCTCAAAGTCACCCAACTGGCTCCCCCTCCAGTTGGTGGAAAAACCCCTCTTCACGGAATCAGTCCCCGGTGCCCAAAGGTTTGGGGGCCACTCAGAGGTGAAATGCTACTGGTTCGGCCCGGTACGGGCGTACCGGTAGCGGCGGCTGCCGGTGGTTCAGAGAACCGGTAGCGACGGCAGCGCGAGGCTCCGCCCACCCGCCCAGATGTCGCCATTTTCTTTATTTTAACCCTCTGCGCATGCGCAAACCGTTCTGCACATGCGCAGAGGGTGAAAAAGCACACACGCGAGCGGAGCACGGACGAAAAAAGCGTGCACTTCCGAACCGGTAGGGAAGGTAAGTAGATTTCACCGCTGGGGCCACTGGTTTACATTATTCATGTAATTTCATATGGTGCAACGTTACTCTTTCCCCCTCTGAAAATGTTCCTCAATTCAGCGTTCAGGGTCCTAATCAAACCCCTTCAACAATTACATCCTACGGCTTAGTCTATCTTAGTCTATCTATCTTAGCACCTCTATAACTGTCTGGTTTGGTTCTGCAACCCAACAAGACAGACACAGACTTCAGAGGATAATTAGAACTTCAGAAAAAACAATTGCTACCAACCTGCCTTCCATTGAGGACCTGTATACTGCACGAGTCAAAAAGAGGGCCGTGAAAATATCTACAGACCCCTCGCATCCTGGACATAAATTGTTTCAACTCCTACCCTCAAAACGATGCTATAGGGCACTGCACACCAGAACAACTAGACACAAGGACAGTTTTTCCCGCAAGCCATCATTCTGCTAAACAATTCCCTCACCACTGTTTAAACTATTCACTAAGACTGCATTACTATTACTATTAGTCTTCTCATCGTTCCTATCACCCATCTCCTCCCTCTTATGACTGTATGACTGTAACTTGTTGCTTGTATCCTTACAATTTATATTAATGTTGATTGTTTTCTGATTGCTTATTTGTACCCCATGACAATCATTAAGTGTTATACCTCATGATTCTTGACGAACGTATCTTTTCTTTTATGTACACTGAGAGCATATGCACCAAAGACAAATTCCTTGTGTGTCCAATCACACTTGGCCAATAAAGAATTCTATTCTATTCTATTCTATTCTATTCTATTCTATTCTATTCTATTCTATTCTATTATTCTATTCTATTCTATTCTATTCTATTCTATTCTATTCTATTCTATTCTATTCTATTCTATTCTATTGAACTGGTTGGTTAAATCTGGCCGTCATCTTAAGCCAAGCTAGTCCATTGCATCAAGACAGTCTTTCTTCATATGGTTATTTTTTACTAAAAACTAAATGTGGAACAGTAAAGGAAAAAGGAAACAACAAATTACAATAAAGTAAAAGGTAGGTTACCAATCAGGTAAGCTTTTTAAAATAGAAAAAAGAGATAAACCAGATCCTGCGACACCTGTTTGCAACGTAACGAAATGGAGTTAGAACTTAACAAATTAAGTTCAAGTTAAAATTAAGCAATGCGTAACGCACAAACCAAGCAATAAAATACAGGACCCATACAGAAACTAGAATATCCCCAAAGGAACCCTCATTGTAGCATTATGTACAGTAATTAGCATTATACAGGTAGTCCTCAACGTACCACCACAACTGAGTCCAAAATCTCTGTTGCTAAGTGAGACATTTGTGAAGCGAGTTTTGTCCCACTTTACAACTTTTCTTGCCACAGCTGTTAAGTGAATCACTGCAGTTCTTAAAGTAGTAACCAGGTGGTTAAGTGAATCTGGCTGACTTGGCATGTCAGAAGGTCGCCAAAGGGGATCATACGACTCTGGGACATTGAAACAGTCATAAAGGTGAATCATTTGTCAAGCATCTGATGTAAATCACGTGACCGTGGGGGATGCTGCAACGGTCACAAGTGTGAAAAATGGTCATGAGTCACTTTTTTCAGTGCCGTTGTAACTTCAAACGGTTGCTAAATGAACTGTTGTAAGTCAAGGACTAACTGTACCAGTATATTAATAAATATTAACACATATTTTGCATTTCAAAGACCCTTGTCAAGCACCCAGGAAATCAGGAGATTCAGGTAGTTCAAACAAGTATAAAGATTCATTGCAAGCTGAAGCTTTCTACAAGAATCTGGCCAACTAACGGTCAAGGGAAATGAGCGGGGGATAAGAAAGACATTCAAGGTGGGCTGGACTTAAGATTTCTTACGGGCATGCATGGACTCATGACTTAGGATGCATTTGACTCCTCCCTCGAGCTCAGCCTTGGTCATCTCCTACAACCCTAAGTTCAATCGTTGACATGAGAGTTCGAAAGATTCCTATTTGAAATACTAGACAGGTGCTGCCAATCAGTGTCAACCATAGAGGTGATACAGAGAGATTATGCTTTAGAAAAGTGTAAGAACAATTTCAACCTGCCTACAAAAGGCCCCTAATTCAAACCTTGGTGTCTCCAGTTAGGGTTGGGCTAGGTCCATGATGGCGAACCTATGGCACACGTGCCAGAGGTGGCACGGGAGCCCTCTGTGTGGGCACGCACGCCGTTACCAGCTGCTTTTCATGCGCGCCGGCCAGCTGGTCTTCACAGTCTGAAAATGGCCCCCCAAATGGCCATTTTCCGGGCTGTTTTGGGGTCGCTTTCAGGCCATTTTGGGGATTTTCTTGGACCGTATTCAGGCTGTTTTTGGGCCTGAAAAAAGCCCCAAAAACGGCCAAAAAACAAGCATCTCACACCGGGCAGCTGGTTTCCAGGGCACGCGCATGCACGCACATGCATGCGCATTCCAGTTTGGGCACTCGGTGGCAAAAATGTTCGCCATCACTGGCCTAGGTCCTGCCACCAACCGTAGAAAGCAGCTCCCTTAGTTGAATTATGTTCTGACTCCCTAGGAAGCAGCTTCTAAATATCAGAAAACCTTAACTCTTTTTTTTTACAAAAAAAAAAAACACAAATACAAGCAGCGCAGCATCTCCCTTGTTTGAGAACCCCTTTACCTTTTCCAGTTTCTCAAAATGTTCCCGCAAGAACTTCATCGGCCGGTCGGGTTTAGCAATGCAGAGATTCACAATGCACTCTTTCAGGATTTGCTGGATGTTGTGCTTCTGAACGTAGACCTCGCATCCTTTCAAGCTCTCGTCGTCTTCTCCGTTGCAGGAGGAGGAGGAAGCGGCTGCCATCTTGGTGAGGGTCAGCGGATGACAACCCTGGAGGAGGAGGAGGAGGAGGTGGGATGTGAGAGGAGGGATGTCATCCATTTTCAAATGCTTCCTGGAGAAGGAGAACGTCTCCTCCAACGGAAAAGCCACCCCCACCCCCACCCCGCTCCCAGCTCTTTGAAAACGTCTGGAGCACATCATGCGTGATCTCCTCCGAAGTGCTGGAGCACCAGCAAATGCTCCACGGTTTACAAATCTCTTTATTTGAGATTTATGTTTTTTAAAAAAACTACAGCCTCTGTTTTCTCCAAGCTTCTCTCATTCCTGCAGCCTGGAAGCCCAAAACCCAAAGCTTTGCGGGCATCACTCCTCCTTGCGAGACAGATTTGCCATTAACAATTGGGGAATAGAAAAATACGGGCTCATAGACATTGGGTTTTTGTTTTTCCCCTTTTGAGGCCGCAAAATCTACCCTGTGGTTCAAATCACTGCATGGCCATCACGTCCTTTACCGTTTAGGAGTATCCTCCTGCATCAGTAGGTGGGCAGACCCAACACCCAGACCTGTTGTAGTGTTACCTCCCAAGAAAACATGGTTATTTCGTATCTCATGGGAAGAAAGCCACCTCTTCCTCACTGGAGTCAGCAAGCTGAAATTCTCACATGGGTTTCTACCAGTGCTTTCTACCTTTTTTGCGATGTTTTGGATGTCAGGTTCAACCAAAACAGAAAGGTTTTTGTGACATTTCGAGACAGAGAAAGCAGATTCCCCCCAACATCATTCATTCATGGATTTGGAGTCCAAGATTCCAAAAGCTTTCGGTTCACAGGGACCCCTATCTCCAAGAAGCTCTCTTTGGAAGATGGTCAGGGCTATTAAAAACCACCAAATATATCTTCCTCAGTCAGAGAATAATAGCGCGTGCCTTCCACTGAATCGTCGAAGGCAGAATCGGAATTAAATTTTCAATGCAATTCTCTCTGATGTCTTCAAAGAAGGCAGAGTGGGGGAGATCCCTGTTTCCTTTTGGGGGTGGGTTTAAAACAAACAAACAAAACAAAAAGCAAGCACCTTTTTCTCAGAAAAGCATCCCGAGATTGTCAAGCCTGATTATTATTGCATTATTTTGAAATGGTGGTGTAAGAAATCCACCACCACCCCACCCGCCTCCAGCACGCTTGCTTCTCTCCCTGGTTAACTGCATGGAAAGGGACGGAAAAACCTTCAGCCTTTTGGTCCTTTGCCTCCATCAGCAATAACTCTTTTGTGCAGAATTAGCAAATCTCAGCCATTGTTGCTGGGAGAAGGAGAGAATGAGGATGGAGAGAGAGAGAGAGAGAGAGAGAGAGAAGGAGAGAAAGACAAAGAGCATGCAAATGTACACAAAGGAGAGGGTTGGTTTGGCGGGGGGGGGGGGGTAAGGGCAGGCTTGGTTGGACAGGGAGTATATAAATACCTGATGTTTGGCTCAGCTAGCAGCTTCTTTCAGCTCCCCCGTTATTCGCAGTAGAAATCTCTTCCATCTGCTAGGTGGTTTGAGATAGGGGGTACATTTCCCTCTCCCCACAATGTTCTGGGTATCTTCTTTGGGGGGAGGTAAAAAAATCCCCAGCTAAAAGACAATGGAGTCAGGCAGTCACCCCCGTCCTTAGATGATCTCACTGCCTATTTTTCCCCCAACTCCCCCTCTGAATGTGTGTTTCCCTCCCCCCTCCCCTCTTTTGCACACAAAGCGTTAAAAAAAATCTCTGACTCCAACATCCATTCCTTGCGCAGAAAGTTACCCCCGTCATACCAAGCTCAGCCTCTCTCTCTTTTTTTTTTCCCCTGCAGGGAAAAAATAAACTCCAGCTGGAAAGGAACCAGTTCTAAGCTCGGTTGGATGAGATCCAGTGGGGGATTCCCAACTGGGAGAAAATCGCATCCTTTGAGGAGGTGGAAATGAAGATCCAAGGGTGGGCAGTGGGACGGTGGATCATTTTTTTCCCAAACGAAAGAATTGGTTTTGCTTGGAGTGTCCTTGTAATGTGTGACACCAATTAAATTATCTTTTTTTTAAAGAGCGAATTTAATTTAATTTAAAAATTAATTGTATGTAATTTATTTAATAAAATTAATACATTTAATTAAAAAATTAATTTAAAATTAATTTAAAATAATTTAAAAAGTGAATAACAAGCCAGGGTTGGAAGGATGGGGGGAGAAGGAGGGGATTTAATTATCATGCACGGTAGACTTGTGAAAAGGCGAAAGAAAATGGGTGCAAATTCATATAGTGGCGCAGAAGATGTTACAGACGGATGTCATGATTTAAGCAGAATTATTCTCACTGGGATTTAGGGACAAGGAATTAGAAAATAAATATGGTAAATACATGCTGTCTGTTGTAATTGAGGTGAGATATGCCAAAAAATTTTTTTGAAAAAGCAGTGGAATGACGAGTGGAAGATTACAAAATTAACTGAGTTTGGATAAATGGCAGAGCTGACCAAAAAAAAAGACTAGAACCTTAAAATAGACTGTTTGGCATTGTACTCAAATAATATCACAAAAATGACTGAATAGACAACCCTTACTAGTGTCCTATTGAGTAATAATTGCAGGACCACAGTAGTTTATTCATAGATTTTTTTTTAATATATTTGTTTTAAATAAATTTATTTATTTATTTTATTATTTTATTATTTATTTATTATAATAAATAATGAAACTAGCAGAGTATTTCTGATTGAGTTATTGAAAGTTACAAATGTATCTGTATAAATATAAATAGAAGATATTTATTGATATTCGTATATATATTGTATCACTGTCAAAGTTCTTTTGAAAAAACAATGTGTATTTTGCAACATTAGATGTGCAAAAGAATACATTTGCAATCCATAAGCAGAGTCATCCTCCTGGACAGCATGCTAATAATTCTAATTATTTTTTTAAAAATGTCATTCCAACATCACAGAAAACCAGGGTGGAAGGAGGCACTTTTTTGTAAACATTTTTTGGAATCTGACAATCCCTTGCACACTGGATTTCAACACAGCATGTTAATTAAACCTGCTTTATCTTTTTTTTTTAATTTTACTTTGTTTTCTTTTAGGTTAAGCAAACCTGAGCAGCAAATTCTACAAAATTTACTAACGGGGATAGAAATGTATACAGATAGCCTTCGACTTACGACCACAATGGAGCCCAAATTTTATGTTGCTAAGCGAAACATTTAAGTGAGTTTTGCCCCATTTTACGACATTTCTTGCCACGGTTGTTAAGTGAATCGCTGCACTTGTTAATTTAGTAAGACGGTTGTTAAGGATCCCATTGACTTTGCTTGTCAGAACATTGCAAAAGGGGATCACATGACCCTGGGGCACTGCGACCGTCATAAATATGAGTCATTGCCCAGTGCCTGACTTTTGATCACGTGACCATGGGGTTGTAAAAGGGGATCACATCACCCTGGGGCACTGCAACCGTCATAAATATGAGTCATTGCCAAGTCCCCAGAATTTTGATCCCATGACCAATAGTTATAAGTGTGAAAACCGGTCCTAAGACACTTTTTTCAGAGCCATTGAAACTTTGAGCAGTCACTAAATGAACTGCTGTAAGTTCAGGACGACCTATACAGAAATGTTAAGAAATGACCACCTATATAGAAATGAGGTCTGTAAGGGACATGCATAAGCGCACCACTGTGCCTATCGTCCCTGTCTTACTGTCCTATTGTCCTCATTTATCTGTACTTACTTTGATGATGATAACAACAACAACAACAACAACAACAGAATTGGAAGGGACCTTGGAGGTCTTCTAGTCCAACCCCCTGCTTAGACAGGAAACCCTACACCACTTCAGACAAATGGTTGTCCAACATCTTCTTAAAAACTTCCAGTATTGAAGCATTCACAACTTCTGGAGGCAAGCTGTTCCACTAATTAATTGTTCTAACTGTCAGGAAATTTCTCCTTAGTTCTAAGTTGCTTCTCTCCTTGATTGGTTTCCACCCATTGCTTCTTGTTCTAAACTCAGGTGCTTTGGAGAATAGCTTGACTCCCTCTTCTTTGTAGCAGCCCCTGAGATATTGGAAGACTGCTATCATGTCTCCGCTAGTCCTTCTTTTCATTAAACTAGACATGCCCAGTTCCTGGAACCGTTCTTCATATGTTTTAGAGCCTCCAGTCCCCTAATCATCTTTGTTGCTCTTCTCTGCACTCTTTCTAGAGTCTCAACATCCTTTTTGCATCGTGGCGACCAAAACTGAATGCAGTATTCCAAGTGTGGCCTTACCAAGGCATTATAAAGTGGTATTAACACTTTGCGTGATCTTGATTCTATCCCTCTGTTTATGCAGCCTAGAACTGTGTTGGCTTTTCTGGCAGCTGCTGCACACTGCTGGCTCCTATTTAAATGGTTGTCCACTAGGACTCCAAGATCCCTCTCACAGTTACTACTGTTGAGCAAGGTACCACATATACTGTACCTGTGCATTTTGTTTTTCTTGCCTAAATGTGGAACTTATGCAGCATATGTTTATACAAATATCTGCTATCTTGTACATGTTTGACAAATAAAATAAAATAAAATAAAATAAAATAAAATAAAATAAAATAATAAAATAATAAAATAAAATAAAATAAAATAAAATAAAATAATAAAATTAAATAAATAAATAAATAAATAAATAAATAAATAAATAAATAAATAAATAAATAAATAAATAAATGTTCATCTCCTGTGAGTTGAAGTCTCTCTGTCTTTCCTCCTCCCAGCCAGGAAGCCTGAGGCAAATCTGGCGCGGCCTTCCGCCGCGGCCGTCAAGCACGGGGCCCGTCAAGCGCGTCGCCTGTCGCAAAAAACGCCGCGCGGGCCCTTAGCAACGGCCCGGCGGCCTAGCAACGTGTGCTTTCCCACAGCATGGCCGAGCCGGGCGAACAGGCCCGCGGCGCTTCGGCTACCGAGCTCGGCCAGGCGGTGTCGCGGCAGCTACTCGGGCTGCAGAATGAGTCGCGGTCGGCGCGGCTGCGGGCTCTGGGCGCGCTGAGGGCCTTGCTGACGGAAGGGCCTCCGCCGGCGGTGCGCGAGGTCTTCGGGCCGGTGCTGCTGCGGCCGCTGACCCGCTGCCTGGCTGGCGACCCGGCCGAGCGGTGCCGCGAGCTGGCGCTGGAGCTGCTCCGCCTGGGGCTGGCCCAGGGCGCCCACCCGGGCGAGGCGCTGCCCGTGCTTATGCCGGCGCTGGCTCAGCGGCTCGGGCTGCCCCAGGGCCCCGGCGAGGCCTGCGAGGAGCTCCGCCTCGGGCTCCTGCAGCTGCTCACCGAGCTCCTCCGCCGCTGCGACCGCCGCGACCTGGCGCCCTTCCTGCCCGAGGCGATGAGCGTCCTCCGAGCGGCCCTGCTCGACCCCTTCCCGCCCGCCAAGCGAGAGGGCTGCCAGGCGGCCTCCGCAGCCGCAGCCGCCCTGCCAGGTGGGGCCCCCACGCAGCTCTCGCACCCGGGGCCCGGCAGGGGAGGATGGGAGCGGGGCCGCCCGGCTGACGGGGGAGGGGAGATGGCGGCCTTTCTTTGGAGGTTATGATTCTGTGGAGTTTTTTGTCCCGCCGTAAATCTGTGAATGTGGGTCTGTATGTGTGTGTGTGAATTTATATTTTATACATATACTGTGTGGATAGATGATAGATAGATTTTGATATTGATATTGATAATGATAGAGAAATAGATAATAGAGATAGATAGATAGATAGATAGATAGATAGATAGATAGATAGATAGATAGATAGATAGATAGATAGATAGATAGATAGATGATAGATAGATAGATAGATAGATAGATAGATAGATAGATAGATAGATAGATAATACCGTGCATACATACATACAGGCCGCCCAGAATTGCTCCGTGTTAAGATGTGTGGCCAATAAATTCAATGACAGGCATACCTGACATACCTGACTGACTATAGATCAGGGGTGGCCAACCTTGGCGACTTTTAAGACTTGTGGACTTCATTTCCCAGAGCTCTTTGGCTGGCCAGGGAATAATGGGAATTGAAATCCCACCAGTTTTAAAAGATTCCTAGTTAGGTAAGTAGGTAGATGGGGGGAGAGATAATGTAGATTGATTGATGGATGGATGGATGGATGGATGAGAGAGAGAGAGAGAGAGAGAGAGAGAGAGAGAGAGAATAGATTGATTGATTGATTGATTGATAGATGATAGATAGATGATAGATAGATAGATAGATAGATAGATAGATAGATGATAGATAGATAGATAGATATATAGATAGATAGATAGATAGATAGATAGATAGATAGATAGATAGATAGATAGATAGATAGATAGATAGATATTTTTTACATATATTGGCCCATAAAAACTATTCTATGTATGGGTCAATATAGTTTATTAAATTTATATGCCACCCTCTCACTATTGAGTAATTCTTTGTGTGTATGTACGTATGTGTGTATAAAATGTATCACATTTATATACTGTATGCATTCACATACCACATGTACCACACAGTATAGATCAACCCACATGCACATAATACATATATGGAACCATATATATAATAAAGTAGGTATGGGTCATTACATGTAATGTGCTGTTGGGAAAAGATTGCAGTACATTGCAAGTGTACCCCATCTGGGGAAGCATTTAGCAGATTTAAAGCAGTTTAAAGTCAGCCTTATTTTATGTCTTTGGTATCAGCCTTGGGTCAGTTAAGAACCAAGCATTGTCTGGCTTAGAACAAACCCTAAAGTAATAATAAGAGCTACCTTCCCCCTCCCATTGCATTGAGTGGGCTCTTCTCTACCATTTCCAATCGCTAAATAAAACCTTTCCGCCTTCCAGATCATTTCCACCTTCAGTCGGAAAGCTTGATCAATCCCTTAATGCAGGCCATTTCCCATCAACACTACAAGGTCCGCGTCGCTGTCATTCATGCCACGGGATCCGTGATCCAATTCGGCAACGTCAAATCGCTGGATGATGTGCTTTCTCACCTCGCCCAGCGATGTTTTGATGACATTCCACAGGTAACGTTTGGCCAGGGTTTAAATTCATTAGTTTTTGTAAAACTCAAGTTTCTTCCTGCAAAATCATTTGATTTGGATGGAATTGCGAAATACATGATACAGGTTTCTTTTGTTCAGGTCAGAGAGGCTGTTATCAGCATTGTTGGGGAATGGCTGTTACACCTGCGGGATCGCTATTCCTATTTCCATAAATTGATCCCTCTTTTACTCAGTGGCCTGACTGATGAAATGCATGAGAATAAGTAAGTCAAATGCAGACTGTCTATCTTACACTAGCAGAGCTATTGTCTATAGTCAGTGACGTCGAAGTGCCAAGCACAAATGGGCCATTGAATTTCCACCCCTTTTTAAAATGTGTCACATTGCACACTTGTAAAAAAGCAACAACATTGGATTGCCCTATTGTATCTGCAAAGATACCTCTATACCAGCTGTGTTCTGGATGTCTTGGATAGCAACTTATTTATTTATTTTTATTTATTTATTTATTGCATTTGTATGCTGCCCAACTCCCAAAGGACTCTCGGCGGCTAACAACAATTGCAAATGCAAAAAATATAAAAACAATTAAAACAGATAAAAAACAGATTTAGAAACTCATACATACCCTTCCAGAATTCTTAGCATGAACAGACTGGCTGACATCATGTGTCTGAAATTAAACTTGTATGCAAATGTTAGAACTCTTAACATTGAGCAAAGAATAAATATCTTTTAGCCTAGTCTACCTAACATCGACAAAAAGGAAACATCGACAAAAAGGGAACATTGCCATATGGAAGTTTCCATACCATCAAAAACACTGTGCAGTTGTGAAGCATTCTTATATACATGGAGTCTTTGATTTAAAAGCACAATTGGGACCAGATTTAGTCAGAAATCACCTCCAAGGAGTGGGTTCTTTTTTTAAAAAAATTAACAGATTTAGTTTCTTACACAACCACTTTTTCAGGATATGTATTTTGCATAGAATCAACAATATTTGTGATTATTTTGCTTGTGTTTAGGGAGCTGGCTTTAACTTACTGGAAGAAAGTGGGGTTGCAGTGGGAAAAAGAAAATGAAGACGATATTAAGGATAAACTCGATTTCTATGCTGAGCCTTCTTATTATCCACCAGGATGTGAGTACAGTGTAACATGCTCATAGTGCAAACTGACTTTTTTTTGCAAATTACTTCCCCATGGTTTATATGTATACAGTAACTTTGAAAAATAAGGTATAGGGAATACTTTCAAGGGAAAATATAAAGTAAGATACAAATAGAAGGACCTTTGAGGTTTCTTATTCCATTCCCAAAGGAACAATGGTTTCCTTAAGATAGGCCTGTCGGTTTGCATAAGTTTAATCTAAAATCTGCCCAGTTGAGCAGGCTTTTTCATGTCATGCACTTTCTTAAATATTATAATTGCCCCAGCTCCTAACCAGAAGTCCCACAGATTACTGGCAGGTTGATCAACAGATTAACAGTTTGCCATTGTTAAGGAGCAAGCCCTGTTATGACCTGCTACTTTTCAATCTGTTTATTATTTACACTGGGATTTGTCTGATTTAGAAGGTTAACTTGTGACATTTTTAGATTACAGTAACAAAAGTTAACAGATAATTGTATGACCTTTTAAAATTTGACCTAGTAAATTTGCACCTCCTTCTTTTAAGAATTTTCAGATTGTTTTCTGATGAGGTTCTTGTCCTCTATGTTAAACTTAAAGATGTGGCAGATAAGCCTTCCCTGGTGGGCAGCTTTTTTGGCAAATGTGCCAGAGTTCAACACTAAATGTGAAACAATATTGCTTTCATAGTCACTTCAATATAAGCATGCTATATATAGCAAAAGCACTTACCTCTTCATAGTGCTTTACAGCTATATATATATTTTCATTGGGAAGCTGAATCCTAACACAGGACAATGTTGTTTTCCACTTTCAAGATTTTTTAAATTCAATTTGTATTTCTGCTGTTGTTAGTGTCCTTACACCTTCCTCCCAGACTATAGCAATAGCAATAGCACTTAGACTTATATACCGCTTCATAGTGCTTTACAGCCCTAAGCGGTTTACAGAGTTCAGCATATTGCCCCCAACAATCTGGGTCCTCATTTTACCCACCTCAGAAGGATGGAAGGCTGAGTCAACCTTGAGCCGGTGAGATTTGAACAGCTGAACTGCTGAACTAGCAGTCAGCTGAAGGTCGCAGTGCTGCTTTTAACCACTGCGCCATCTCGGCTCGACTGAGTTGGAAAACGAACAATTCTTTTTATTTAAGTAACTGGAGAAATACAGAGACCTCTAAGGAAGGCTGGGGGATTAGGCTTCCATTCTTCCAAAAAGAAGATGGCCAAAGTTGGATGCGAGAGTGTGTTTGCGTTCACTTAAGAGTCTCATTTACGACTTTGAAGTTCAGAAGTGAAGCCTACAGTCTGATGCTTGAAAGCAACCAGCTTTACCCCTATTAAAAAAATATCATTCATCTTCCATCCAGCTGCCAGCAGTTCAGTTCTCACCGGCTCAAGGTTGACTCAGCCTTCCATCCTTCTGAGGTCCGTAAAATGAGGACCCAGATTGTTGGGGGTAATATGCTGACTCTGTAAACAGCCTCAGATAGGGCTGTAAAGCTTGGTAAAGCGGTATATAAGCCTAAGTGCTATTGCTATTTTACTTGTTTTCAAAAATCACAGAATTGTCAGATGCAACTTAACTTGCCTATTAATGTCGTCTGGGCTAATTTTTCTGCCCTTTGGTTTCACCTAGATTTCCAACATTTGCCTGTAAATGACACATTTTAAATCAAGCAGCTGTTTGTTTAATGGTTTGGGAAAGAGCGAACTCTTTTACCTCTAAAAGGCACACCTGTCAGTTTCCCTGCCCGTCCTGGCTTTTCCACCCAGGATTCTCTTTCACCCCAGACTCCTCCTAGCTGCAAGCTAATGAACCTGACACTTCTCTCTTTTTGTTCTTTGATCTCTGTTTGACAGAGATTGCAGGTCAGTGGGAGAAGGAGAGAAAGAGCTCAAAGCCATCCTAACAATAGGCTGACTTTCTATAGAAAAAAGGGGAGGGGGGAGGAAAAAAAATCACCGCCTGGGGCTGTGGGTGCAGACAAGTTAAGGAAAGGTGGGGAGAGAGAAGCTTTTGACAGCTGTGAGATACGCGTGATGAAATAGCTGCATTTGCGCATTAGGAATGAAGGGAACTGTTGAAAAGGGCCAGTCAAAATTGTTTTGGGGGGGGGGGGGGGAAACAGCGCCTCTGGTCAAAAAGGACGCCATTCTCATCTTCATCTTCTCAGCCAGATTTTTGTCTTTGACCTCTTTGTTGCCAGCTGTCAGTTTCTATAATCCCAATGCTTTTCTTCCATGACAAAAAGAAGTCATACCTCAGAATACCTTTGAAGATTCTTCCATTTAAGTAGGTGCTTCACAGACACTCCTGTGTATATATATTGCATCCTGTGTTAAGTTTTGCTTTTGTGTTAGCCACACAAGCAGAGAGTCACAGGTGAGACCCTGAGATGCTCCAAGGCTTCTCCCCTCCCCCACCCGCCTTAGATCATCATCTTTCTTTAAGCAACGTCTTTTAACCAAAAAGCACTGCTGGTAACTTCATGTGTTTTCACTTCCCAAAGGTGTATCTTTCACACATCGCCATACTCCGTGTGTGTCTGTAAGAAAAATAGAGAGAGACAGAGAGACTCTCCAAAGTGGTACGGAATAGTAGCAGCAAATGAAAATGTTTGATGAAATGTGAGGGAAACGGTATCATAAAAACCGAACTTAAAAGACAGCAAAAACTTCAGTTGTAGTAATCAATGTCTTTGTGTAACAGTTTTCTATATATTTCAAATTGAGAATATTAGAAGAGTTTGAGTCTTTTTTTGCTGCCTCTCCCTGAATTCTTTCCTCCTTTCTTTTTCACCTAGTAACTCGTCCAGACCTGGGATGTCGAGAGCTGGTAACCAGAAACATCTTCAAAATACTTCCCGGCCTGTGCCACGACATCACTGACTGGGTCAAAGGCACCCGAGTAAAGGCATCTCAGCTCCTGTTTATATTGTTACAGCATGCGGAGGACCACATCACGCAACACATGGAACTCCTCTTGCGGACGTTGTACCGCGTGTGCTCCGATGAGGAAAGTAGCGTGGTTAGCAATGTAAGTGTGCTCCTTTCGAAACTCTGCTGGGGAAAGGAGGTTCTGCTACCCTAAAGTTGACAGAGATTTGATCCAGTGGGAATATTTGGTCTGGTGGTTAAGGCACCAAGTGAGAAACCAGGAGGCTGTGAGTTCTAGTCACAGGTATGGAAACCGGCTAGGTGATTTTGGGCCAGCCACCAGGAGACAGAGATCTAGTCCTGTCTTAGGCATGAAATCCAGCTGGGTGACTTTGGGCCAATCACTAGGAGATGGTGAGTTCTAGTCCTGTTTTAGGCATGAAAGCTGGGTGACTTTGGGCTGGTCACCAGGAGACGGTGAATTCTAGTCCTGCCTTATGCATGAAAACTAGTTGGCTGACTTTGGACTAATCATCAGGAGATGGTGAGTTCTAATTTCGCCTTAGGTATAAAAGCCAATCACCAGCCACTCTCTCTCAGCCCAATCCACCACCATCACTGGGCAGAATGAAGCAGATTTCCCAAGTAACCAGCCCAACATATTACACTGATTATAGTACCCATTGTGATTTGACTTGAGCTGTGATTATTAATTTTATTCAATATGCACAGAAGTGGTACGAAAAAGATGTGGAACCGACTTTTTCTCTGAAAGTTTTCAGAGAATTTTTCCACGTCACAGTATCAGGCGACTCGTGATTGATAATAAAATCTTCTGGGCCACAATTCCACCACACCCTTTCCCCCCCCCCTCCTTTTAGAATGTATGGGGGCTGACCCACAAGGCCGTTAATTTTGTTAGTCAACCTATCCGGTTCAAAGCATACGAGAAACTTCGTACAGTACCGTTAAGCAAAGTATATTTCTGTTTGATTATTGTACCGATCGGTGATGAGATTGTACAACTTGTGCTTCACCTGTGTTGCTGGCCAAGGTGGAGTATTAAGAGCCTTTCAAAAATCATAAGCAGGAGATTAAAATGTAAAACGCCTTTGGGGGATAAATTCCATCTGCAAGTTATGCGTAGTTCACAACCTTTCTAGTTAATTTCACCATATTATCTCTTTCTCCTTCTCTGCCTATAATCCTCCCACAGTAATAAGGTATGCGTATCCCTGGCAATAGCTCTGATGAAGATTCAGAATCTAGAGGCTTACGTGCTCCCAGCTTGCTGGTTCCCTTGTCTTGTCTGGAAGAAACACCCGTTCCTTTCGTGGTTTGCAACAAACGTAGCAAGCAAAATGCAGTTTTCTCCAGATATTGTTATCTGTCAGGAGAATTATATCACCGGAGGCCATTTTGGCGGCATCTCTTGACCTTTACAAATAGAAAGAGGCCAAAGTTTAAAGCACTAAGTTCTATATTCTCGTGTTTGTTTAACCCCTAAGCATCTCCAGGTAGGAACCGCAGGCAGTCCTCGACCTACGACCACAATTGAGCCCCAAATTACTGTTGCTAAGTGAGACAGTTGTTAAGTGAGTTTTGCCCCATTTTACGGCCTTTCTTTCCACCGTTGTTAAGCGGATCACTGCCGTTAGTAACACGGTCCTTCTTAAGTTAGTAACACGGTGGTTAAGGGAATCCGGCTTCCCCCGTTGACTTTGCTTGTCAGAAGGTCGCAAAAGGGGATCACATGACCCCGGGAGACACTGCGATCGCCATAAACATGAGTCGGTTGCCAAGCGCCTGAATTTTGATCACGTGACCACGGGGATGCTGCAACAGTCCTGTGAAAAACAGTCATAAGTCCTTTTTGTAACCTCAAACGGTCACTAAATGAACCGTTGTATACCGAGGACTACCCTGTAGTTTAAAAAGAAAACACCTTTCTGAATCCTCGGAGAACCCTTCCAGGTCAGTGGGACAAGGCCGAAATGGACTCCCTATTCAACAACGTCTCCCATTCCTATCTCATCACAATAGGCTTAACTGTGAGATGTGGCCAGGATTATTGATGAATAAAACTTGGCTTCTATCTAAAAAGCACCCAAGGTGCAGGTTCCTAAGATGCCCATTCTTTGGGACCCCTCTTAACAGCCAAGAAGGAAGTGGCCTCTATTGTTCAACCTTAGGTTGCCCCCCTCATCCCCATTCTTCTTTCTCTCTGAAAGAAAAAAGAAATAAGGCATATTTCCCCCCCCAGCACAATTTAGAGAGCCCATAACCCATCATCTTAGGCAGGGGTGTCAAACTCAAGGCCCACGGGCAAGATCCGGCCCGTGGGGTGCTTAAACCTGGCCCGCGGGGCCGGCCTGGAAATAGCAAAGGTGCCTCTGGCAGCCAAAACAAGGCACCTGGATGGCCTCCTGCAGCACTCTGCTGGCCAAAATGAGGTGCGGGGGATTGCCCCACGCTCTGTTTTGGCTGTCAGGGTGCTGCAGGAGGCATCCGCCCAGTCTCCCCCCCCCCCCCAAAGCCAGCCCACGGAGGAGAAGTACAATGCTGAGCAGGCCCTTGAAGAAATCCAGTTTGACACCCCTGATCTTAAGGGAGAATCTTTTCTTTGTTTCTTCAAAGCTGGCAGAGGAACAGCTGGGTGAAAGGCATACTGTAAATCCCACAAAGGGGGGGGGGTCTGTCTAAGAGGGACTAAGAGCTTCAGTTCATTCGAGGGGGAAGTTGGAGAGGTCGTGCTGAAAGAAGAACACGGGGGTGCTTATTTTGGGCTGGCTTGCTACACCTGAATGAAATCATCTCCCCTGTGCACATAATCGTGAATGAGGGATGGGGCCGAAGGCCTGCGAGGCAATTCCTGAAGCATGAGAAAAGAAAGAAAGCAGTTGTCATCCTCCATTCTTCATTTTTTTTAAAAAGGGGGGGGAAAGCTCCGTTGAGTTCATTTGGTCTTTAGCATCTTACAACCAGTTTCTCTGTATGTATTTTTTTTTTAAAAAAAACAGTGTTTGAAAGCAACAGAGCTGATTGGAGCGTTTGTCAGCCCAGCTGTCTCCCTGAAACTAATCCTGTCCGATCTCGAAAGAGCGCCGATGGCGTCTTACCTCACGATCCTGGCAGCGGTTATCCAGGGATCTCCCTGCAAAATCTTGCAACCTCACTTGGTGTCCCTTGGCAACGCGCTCTGCAACCCTGAAGTCAGTCAACGGACTGAAGAGGTGAGGAGAACCCCAACTAAACCTTGAACGAAGCATGCATCGACATCTTTACAATCCGTAGACGTCTTTTCTCTGAAGTTTAGCACCTTTGGCTTCAGGCGCACGTACAATCCCAAGGGCATCGTGCAAGATCCAATCTGGGTCGGTCACCGGGACGAGAGGTTTACTCTTCCGAGCTTTCGGACTCGTGCTCGGTTCCAGTCGAGAGAAGTTCCCTGAAGATGGGCTCCAGCACGAGTCCAGAAGCTGTAAGCCTCTCACCCTGGTGACCAGGGGTGGTATTCACTTACCTTCCCTACCGGTTCGCAAATGGGAGCACCCACCCTCAACTAACGGTTCGCCCGAAGCGCTCCAAACCGGCGGAATACCACCTCTGCTGGTGACTGACCCAGATTGCATCTTGCAACATTATCCTGGGACACGTATATCAGTGGTGAAATCCAATTTTTTTTAACTACCGGTTATGTGGGCGTGGCTTGGTGGGTGTGGCAGGGGAAGGATACTGCAAAATCCACATTCCCTCCCAACTCTGGGGCTAGCCAGAGGTGGTATTTACGGTTCTCTGAACTACTCAAAATTTCCGCTACCGGTTCTCCAGAAACTGCTGGATTTCACCCCTGACATATATGTATTTGCCTTCATTCACAAGTGCATGGTATTCAGGTTCAAAGGAACTTTTCCTCCTCTGGGAGATTCTAACAGATATATTTAACAGATTAACAGAGTTGGAAGGGACCTTGTAGGTCATCTAGTCCAACCCACCCACCCCCGCCCAAGCAGGAGACCCTACTACACCATTTCTGTGCAACTTGAATGCACAGCCAGTTTGGGGTCAGCCTTTTCTGAGGCTGAGTTTGGGGTCAACTACTCTAAATACATACTACAGGTAATCCTCGACTTACGACCACAACTGAGCCCAAAATTTCTGTTGCTCAGTGAGACATTTGTTAAGTGAGTTTTGTCCCATTTTGTGACCTTTCTTGCCATAGTTGTTAAGCGAATCACTGCGGTTGTTAAATTAGCAACACGGTTGTTCAATGAACCACTGCAAGCGTCTGAATTTTCTGAATTTTGACCACGTGACCATGGGGATGCGGCAACGGTCGTGTGAAAAACGGTCATAAGTCCCCTTTTTTTTAGTGCCATTGTAACTTCCAGTGGTCACTAAATGAACTGTTGCCAGTCAAGGACTACCTGTAGCACACTCAAAAGCTGACCACTTTTCAAGCTGTGGGCACCACCCTCGTGTGACTCCCGAATTTTATGAGATCGCCAGACCTTGGGAGATGTTACAATCTCATTCCCAAATCTTAACAAGATTTAAAAGAAGATCATGGGATTTGGTCCATCAAGGTTGACTCAGCCTTCCATCCTTCCGAGGTGGGTAAAATGAGGACCTAGATTGTTGGGGGGCAAGATGCTGACTCTGTAAACCGCTTAGAGAGGGTTGTAAAAGCACTGTGAAGTGGTATATAAGTCTAAGTGCTATTGCTATTTTTAAAAAAATTTAAAATGGAATGCTTGTCTCCAACTCTGTATGGATGGCAGGTGTTTTCACCTCTGCAGGTACATTGTTGATATGTTCCTTTGGAGATGGGAGAGGAAGTGGCAGGTAGGTTTTCTTGGCTAAGAACATCCGTGGGAAACAGCCCACACCAGATTGCTTGAGCCAAGCAGAGCAAAACAGGAAGGGAAATTCCATTTCCGTCTTCTGGGAATAACGGTTTCTTTTTGGTGTTTTTGGTAGGTCTTTTATCTGGAGCAGCTGCTTTGCTGCGTGGAAAGTCTCGTTGAGCTGTGCCAGGAAGACTGCAAAGAAATAAGCCTCCAGCTCACCAAGGTTTTGGTGACCATCATGGCAATACCAACCGCTGGACATTTACATGGAAAGGTAACAACCCTGAATGCCAGTCTGCTTACGGTTCTTTTTCTGTCGGGGACTGTCTGCATTTAATCCAGTGAAACAATATAGCCTTGGTGTATCATGCTTTGCAAAACCATAAGCGAATCAGCTGCTTATTTAGGGAGCAGCTGAAGAGCCGAGGTGGCGCAGTGGTTAAAAGCAGCACTGCAACCTACTTCAGCTGACTGCTAGTTCAGCAGTTCAGCTGTTCAAATCCCACCAGGCTCAAGGTTGACTCAGCCTTCCATCCTTCTGAGGTGGGTAAAATGAGGACCCAGATTGTTGGGAGCAATATGCTGAACTTTGTAAACCGCTTAGAGAGGGCTGTGAAGCACTATGAAGCGGTATATAAGTCTAAGTGCTATTATTTAGATGGGCGTTTTGATCCCACTTCAGTCTCTCCGGGTTCTTGGCCCTTTCCAGGATCAATCTCAAAGAAGAAAAATCCTTCCCTTTCAGTATTTTCTTCAGTAGTTGCCCTCTTCACCTCCACCCCCCCACCCCCCAATGCTGAGCTTTGAAAAAGTTTGAGACATCCTTTAAAATCAGAGGCCAGCACCTGAGATGCTTCCGATAATGGATGTCTTTCGCCCCCCACCACCTTTGTTTATGACTATCATGATGCCATAAATCACTTTCTTCTCCAGTCAGATTCCAACTAAATGAGGTTGCCATCTTTTCGTGGAAACTCTTTGGTGGCCTACACAAACTTTGCTGCCAGACTCACTCCTTCATTTAATGGCTATTTGGCTTCCTGTTCGGTTGCTTCTGGGCACGATAAACTATCCTGAAATTGACAGCTCTTTGCCACCGACAGGCAATTTCTCTCTCTCTCCCCCCCCCGCCCCCAAGCCATAATTTTGAAACTTACGTTTTAAAACTGTAAAATCAAACGCAGGTTAGCATTAACAGTATTTTATGCACAATAAAAGGTCAAAGGGGTACTTTGCCTTGTGGAATCCGGATGCCTAGACTTGTTCAGGAAGAAGAGAATCTAAGCATTTAGTCTTGGGATGCTGATTTTTTTTTTAAAAAAAGAATTCCTGGATAAATCCATTTTAAAGAAAAGGAAGCTCATTAGGCAAGTCCTAAATCGCTAAAAGCATTCAAATAGGCATTCACCGGAAAGGAAACACCCCCCCCCCCAAAAAAAGGAAATTTTTGGACCAGATCACTGATTTAGCAGCACAAATATCTCCTATATTTTCTTTGGAGGCAGATATAATGCTTCAGAGGGAAGTGGATATGCAGATTCAAGCCTCATACAGATGTGCGTTTTCCCAGAATGTGGCTGCTTTAAGAAACTCCCAACAGATGCAGGCATCCGGCATGGTCCAATTGCTGGCTCTCTTTGAATTCCAAAGCACTGCAGAGGCCAAATGTTTGTCGCGATCCATCTACAGGCAATCCTCGACCCACGGCAGTTCGTTCCAAGTCACTAAAACACACTGAAAAACGATGACCATTTTTCAGTTACGACCTTTCCAGCCTACACATGGTCACGTGATCAAAATTCAATCGCTTGGCAACTGACTCATATTTATGACGGTCGCAGTGTCCCGGGGTCACGTGATCCCCCTTTTGCGACCTCCTGACAGGCAAAGTCAACGTGGGAAGCCAGATTCACTTAACAACCGTGTTGTTAGCTTGTCAACTGATTCACTTAACAGCCGAGGCGAGAAAGGTCTTAAAACGGTGGCAAAATTCACTTAACGAATGTCTCACTTAGCAACAGGAATGTTGGGCTCAGTTGTGGTCGTAAATCGAGGACTCCTTGCATTGGTTCTTCAGTTCTTCCTGTCTCTGCCCCATTCCAACAGTTAGAGGACGCGATGAGGGCATTGGCTGAGGTCCAGCACATTCGGGATGTCACTGGCTTATACAAGCAGCACATATCTCAGCTGATGGAATGGTTGTCCTCAACTCACGGCGGCTGGAGCTCCTGCTCACCCGAACTCCTGCAGTTGGATGTAATTGCTACTCAGTCAGGTGAGAAGGTTGGAAGCAGGCAGGGTCTGAACCTCTCTGCTCTGGGATTCATGGACCGAGTGATGTGAAGGCAGCTTTATTTATCTATTTAGTAAGCTGGCTGCCCAGCTTACTCACGTGACTCTGGGTGGCTTACAAAGATAAAGCCCTAGTATAAAACCCAAGAAACCCCCAGCCTCCCTAGCGACAACAATCAGACCAGCCACTTGATGGGCTCCCCTCTGGATCCCCAGACCCATTGGCAGAACCAGGTCTTCAGGGTCTTGCGAAAGAGTGTCAAAGTGGGGCCAATCTTCTCTCCCGAGGGATGATGTACCACAGGGAGAGAGCAACCCCAGAGAAGGTTTGAGGTACCTAGCTTATTCTTGAAGCCGTTTGCTAACTGTTCTGTTCCAGGTGAAACGAGACAATGCAGTAGTTTATTCAGTCCTAGCAAGGCTGCATTCCCAGAAGTCTGTTCATAATTTTAGCTTATTCAACTGAGATTTGATTGCCAGAATTAACCCCACTTCCCTCTTAGTGGATTGCTCCTTTCGGAGGCTAATTTCACTTGGTACAAAACTCCACTGTTTCCACTTTCTCTTCCTAGGGCCTGTGATTGCCGAAGTCCTGAAGGATTTTATTTCCATTCTTAAAAACTGCCTTCACACTTCCAGGGACCCTCGGATGCGTCTGAAGTTATTTTCTATTTTATCCCAATTGCTTCAGAGCCCTGGTGAGACAGTCAATTCAAAAGGGTAAGAGCCTGATTTCATACCCTTTAGATCAGTGTCTGTCCACCTGGCAGACTTTTAAGATGTGTGGACTTTAATTCCCAGAATTCCCCAGCCAGCTGCCCTGGGAACTGAATCTTAAAGTCAGCCGGGTTGGCAAAACACGGCTTTAGACATTTTGCCCCATTGGATTTTGCATTAGATGTCTAAAGATGAGATGTAAACTGTTTTTCCCACAGTTGTAAGAATTCTCAGGCAAATAGGACTGAGTCCCAGGTAAGACCCAGTTAAAAAAAGCCACTTTAAAAAAAAATTCATTATTGCCCAAAATAGAGCCATGGTGGCGCAATGGTTAGAATGCAAGTATTGCAGGCTACTTTTGCTGGCTGCCGGCAGTTCGGCAGTTCGAGTTTCAAGGTTGACTTAGCCTTCCATCTTCCGAGGTGGGTAAAGTGAGGACCCAGATTGTTGGGGGCAAGAGGCTGACTCTATAAACCGCTTATAGAGAGCTGTAAAGCACTGTGAAGCAGTATATAAGTCTAAGTGCTATCGCTAAAATCACTTTATTTATTTATTAGTTGCATTTGTATGCCGCCCACTCCACAGAGACGCTGGGCGGCTTTGTGTGAGATGGGCGGCCCTACAAATAAATTGATAACAAAGCATCCTGCTAGAAAGGTGAACATTACTCCAGAAGAATGGGTTGTCCTAAGGAGAGTACAAAACTAGAAACATCCAGGGGGCACCATCCAAACCTTGTCAACAGACTTCAGCTTAATGTTGATTTTACCACCCAGGTTGTGTTTATGATTTCAGATCCGCGCTTGTGATTGTGCAAGCTTGTTATGTAGAAAACCTGCTCCTAAAACTTTCGGCTTTGGTGGGAGATTTTTCTCTCTCTCTCTTCAGGAACATTTCCTCTCTAGAGTTTGGCTAAAATCAAAGAAAGCCAGGGTGCTCTGAATCTGCTCTGGCTGAAGAGCGCTGCCCCTGGTTTGAAGCTCCTTGCTGCACGAGGCAACCTCCCCGTTGCAGTCTTATTGCATAGGGAGACTTTTGAAATATCTTTCCGGCCACCAAGCCAACTGGGTCCTGGAGGCAGGATGGATTAATGGGGGGGAGGCAAGAGGAGAGACATCTGAAATAGGATGAATTTGACTCTGAGGAAAGACAAAAGATGCCGGAGGCAGGGTGAGGGAGACCATTTTCAGAAGATACTTTTCTTCCGAATTTTTTTTTTAAATTGCACTTTTTAAATTCCCCTTCCCGGAAGACATTCCAAAGTGAGTGGCTCTTGTAAAGCCCCCCTTTTGTGGTTTTGACACATTTTATTTAAGGGATTAAAACAAGCCATTACCGGGGGGGGGGGGATGTGAAGAGTTCCCATGGGTCATTTAGCCCAGACCACCTTGAAGCCAAAACCGGAGCCTGAAATCACTTGGAAGAAAAAAAACAGCTGTGTAGGTTTTCACGGTGAACAAAAATAATAATAAATGGAGGAAAGTAGGTTCAGGTTGATTACGTTTCCGGTCTGCGTGATGGTTCTCTGAGGAGATTGCAAAGCACGATAACTAATTGGCTAAAAAAACAACAACCCGGCATTGTGATACACCATTGTGTGCATTTGCGTTTTGCACGCTGGGTAAGAAAAAGGGACAGGAATACCTTTTCAGAGCCCGCAAATAAATCAATCCTTTGCATCATAAGGGCCATGTGTCATCATTTATCCATCCCTAGTAGATTGCAATATTTTTCAGAAGCTTGAAAACAGGTCACGAACGCCAGAAGGTTTCCATCCAGAGTTGCAACCTTCCCATAAATGGAACGCTGTACAGGAAATACGATAGGTCTCCTTATATCTATACTTGTTTTGTCCATAATGTTGTCCACCAAACATGGAAGAAATTCCCAACCATTGGAGGAATTTCCTAACAGTGAGTACAAGTAACCAGCAGAACAACTTGTCTCCAGAAGTTGTGGGTGCTCCATCGCTGGAGGTTTTTCAGAAGGGATTGGACAATCATTTGTCTGGAATGGTATGGGGTCTCCTGCTTGAGCAGGGGGTTGGACTAGAAGACCTCCAAGGTCCCTTGCAACTCTGAAATTCTGAATAGAACTATGAGAGGTGTTCAGTTAGCCATCCTGGAAGCAAAGCCATCCTGGCCTTTATGGTATGATTTTATTGAGTGTGGAGCTGTTATTCTTTTGGCGGCTGGTTCTTACATGCCACCTGCTGGAGGAGGAGAGCATGCAGAATAGGGGTCTCCAATTCTATAAACTAAGCCAGGGGTCTCCAACCTTGGCAACTTTAAGACTTGTGGACTTCAACTCCCAGAGTTCCTCAGCCAGCAAAGCTGGCTGAAGAATTCTGGGAGTTGAAGTCCACAAGTCTTAAAGTTGCCAAGGTTGGAGACCCCTGAACTAAGCAACACATTTAGTATAGGAATATGCTGTGGAGTCCCTTATAAAAAGAGTGCCATCCATAATGGTCAATTGCTGTCTTCACGTTAATTTACTGCCAAAGTGCAAAAAATGGCCGATCCCACAACATTTGGGTAGCAGAAGACCAGCAAAATCATTTTTTCCAGGCAGTGTTCGATTGGGTCCTTCATCGGACGGCAGGCAAGAAATCGATTCCTAATCGGGTTCAAAATCTGTTCAAAATGAAAACGGCTAGATCTTTGAAAAGCCATCTTTGTTTAACCAAAGGTCGCCATTTAAAAAAAAATGGGGGAAGGTTGAAAGAACTCCTTTCAAGACCCAAGCAAAGTTGCATTATAAATTATTTACGTGTCTTCCTGTGACTATTTTAGAAATGAGATATTCTGTATAATGAATAAATAATGCACCTCGTACAAGGTCTTGTCAGAATGAGGAGATTTATTGCATCGTTCCTACCGTCTGAGTATTGACTTCAGCATTTCTTTTCCCCTCTGTGATCAAGGCTGAAATTGTCCTGATCTGAATAGTGACCTTGTGTCACTATATAGGAAAATAGGAAGGATGTCCTCAGTGGAGCAAGAAAGAACATCCAGTTTAATTTGGTCGGTTGAGCATTGATATTGTTCAAACGCTATATTTATTAGCCCCATATTTGGAACTTTCTCCAGACGTCCCTTCTAAGACTAAGGGCACCATAAGAACAGATCTGTCCTCAGTGACTTGGAACATCGGAAAGGTTCTGCTTCTTACTGAATCATGTCTTGCTGGAAGCTTGGCAAGCTTTGTCGGTTCATCAGAAGTGAATTTTACCTGCAGCAAATGTATTTTTACCAGAGAGAGAGAGAGAGAGAGAGAGACAGACAGACAGACAGACAGACAGACAGACAGACAGACAGAGAGAGAGAGAGAGAAACTGAGAGAGAGACAGAGACAGAGAGAGAGAGAGAGAAAGAGACAGAGACAGAGAGAGAGAGACTGAGAGAGAGAGAGAGAGAGAGAGAGAGAGAGAGAGAGAGAGAGAGAGAGAAAGAGACAGAGACAGAGAGAGAGAGACAGACAGAAAGAGAGGGAGAGGGAGACAGAGAGAGACAGAAAGAGCGAGACAGAGAGAGAGAGAGGAGAGAAAATACAGAGAAAGAGAGAGAGACAGAGAGACAGAAAGAGAGAGATAGACTGAGAAAGAGAGAAAGAGAAAGAGAGAAAGAAAGAGAGAGACACGTTTGAGGCAGCTAGGAGGCCAGCTTCTAAGAAACGTGTGGGTTAAACTCAAAATGAAAATTAAACTGATTTACAGATAGTCCTCAACTTACAACTGTTCATTTAGTGACCATTCAAAGCTTTTCACACTTACAAAAGTTGCACGTGATCAAAATTCAGACATTTAGCAACTGATTCATATTTCTGACGGTTGCAGTGTCCCGGGATCATGTGATTCCCCTTTTGCGACCTTCTGACAAGCAAAGTCAATGGGGAAACCAGATTCACTTAACCATTTTGCTAGCTGAGCAACTGCAGTGATTCACTTAGCAACTCTTTCAAGAAAGGTCATAAAATGGGGGGGGGATTCACTTAACAAACGTTTCGCTTAGCAACAAATATTTTAGGCTCAACTGCTGTTGTACGTCGAGGGCTACCTGTATTTATCTCATGACACTTTTAATCAATGCGATTAATACATACAATTAATCATCTCGGCCTTCCTTCCCAGTTCAAAAGCATCGTTATTGTGGCAGCCAGCCTTGGGACCCCCTCCAGATAAGATACTTTAAAACAGAAAACTCCTTGAGGTTAACCTGGGGTGGGTTCAACCTGAGAGTAAAGGGGTCCAGGAAGAGGACAGGGAAGACGTTTCTTCCTCCTTCCGCTCTTCCTGAAATATTGCTTATAGAAAGTCCACTTGTTCCCCTTCCCCTAAAGAAATCCGAAGTAATGAAATATTGTTAACATAGCCTGTCATCAATTAGGCTTTTCGTTTCTCCCCCCCCTCCCCAACCTCCCCATTTTCTTGTTCCTGCACCCTTCTTCCTGTCCGGGCTCTCTTGTTTTCAAGTCTAAAAATGTGCCTTTTCATCCTCCCCGTCATTCCAGCACGTTTGCACAAAGCTTTTTCATTCGGCTCCTCTTTTGTTTTTGGCTCCAGGCAGTTTGGTAACTACCTTGAGATCGTGATAAAAGACATCCTGTCTCCTAATCTCCAGTGGCAGGCGGGAAGAACAGCAGCTGCCATCCGCACCACGGCTGTGGCTTGCCTCTGGGCGCTGATTTACAGTGAGCTGCTCTCTCCACAAGAGGTAAAATGTCCTGTGCCCCCCACCCTTGCTCCTTCCCCACAAACATCACATCAGATCAGCCTCGGCGGAAGCCCAGCAAGGAAAACACTGTCACCTCAAAATGCAGGTCAGCATTTCAAGCTGTGCTTCATCTTAATGCTGCTCCAGGTTGAATCTAGCCGTCTAGAACAGGGGTGTCCAACCTTGGCGACTTTGAGACTTGTGGACTTCAACTCCCAGAATTCCCCAGCCAGCAACCTTGGCGACTTTGAGATTTGTGGACTTCAACTCCCAGAATTCCCCAGCCAGCAACCTTGGCGACTTTGAGACTTGTGGACTTCAACTTCCAGAATTCCCCAGCCAGCAACCTTGGCGACTTTGAGACTTGTGGACTTCAACTCCCAGAATTCCCCAGCCAGCAACCTTGGCGACTTTGAGATTTGTGGACTTCAACTTCCAGAATTCCCCAGCCAGCAACCTTGGTGACTTTGAGACTTGTGGACTTCAACTCTCAGAATTCCCCAGCCAGCAACCTTGGTGACTTTGAGACTTGTGGACTTCAACTCCCAGAATTCCCCAGCCAGCAACCTTGGTGACTTTGAGACTTGTGGACTTCAACTCTCAGAATTCCCCAGCCAGCAACCTTGGTGACTTTGAGACTTGTGGACTTCAACTCCCAGAATTCCCCAGCCAGCAACCTTGGCGACTTTAAGACTTGTTGACTTCAACTCCCAGAATTCTCTAGCCAGCCAGAATTCTGGGAACTGAAGTTCACAGGTCTTAAAGTTGCCAAGGTTGGACGTCCCTGATCTAGAATATCCCAGATGGGAGCAACTGCCAGAAAAGCTCCCAGCATCAGGCTATGAAGGAAGAGAGAGGACAGAAGCAGGCTTTATAGCTCAGTCTGATCAGCCATTCCCTCCCTGTGTCTTGTGACTTTGACCCTTTTCCTCCTGTTGTTCCAGAGGAGCACTAAAACCAAGGAGCCTTTTCCAGTGCAGGGGGTGACATTTAAAGCAGGTTCCAAATAGGGGGTTGGCTCTCTAGGGTTGAGATGAGGTTTGAGGTTATTGTTACTGCTTTTAATTCATATTTTTTTTAGGAGGTTGGATATAAGCCTTCTGGAATCTACAATAAGCTGGGGAACAAGTGAGCTTACAAAATTAAATTAAAATAGTTTTTAAACCCTTGCCAAACTAGTGCTTAGGAAGGATAGGTTAGCCTGGGATTCTGCCCAAAAATAAAAGCTATGCTAGAGGTAAAAAGGAGTCAGCAGCGAGCCAACAAGGAAAGAATGGTGTCTTAATCCCCCCCCCCCCCAGTCTGAAACCCTCAGATGTGTTGGGCTGGGAGGGGGGAATTTGTTTGAAATTTGAGCATTTTTTGTTTGGGGGAAAAATACAAGCTTCTAATCTCCTTTTAACTTCAAAGGCTCAAGCTGGTTCTATCCCATTGTTCAGTGAGAAGTTAACCTGCTCTCGCTTTTCAACGTCTGGTGGAATGAGTCCCGACCATTAGGCTGACTGATATACATCTTATCCAATTAAATCCTCCGAAAAATTCAGTATTTTAAAAGACACAAAACAGCTGAAAACAATCTTTTAACACAGGAGAGACCAAACAGACCTGGACCGCTGAGAGATCCTGATTCAAAGGACAAAAATGTAATTTGCAGCAGGGCAAGCTTTGAGATGGCCTGGCTCAACTTAAAGTCAACCTGGCTTTAAAAAATTAATGGCACGCTTCAACCTCTAGGATTCTTACGGGAGAGTTCTGCCCATTAGGCTTTGAAAAGGCCAGGCCTGAAGTAGACTTAATCAGGGACATTAATCTTCAAATCAATCAATCTAAGGCTGGATCCCAGTCTCTGAGCACCTGGGGTTTTTCAAAAGGGCTACGTGCCAGCTTACTATCCATCCTCATGGTTCTAAATCCCAGAAAATAAAAATTAAAAAAAAAATCCTGCTTGATTAAGGCAGTGACTTTCCAACTGGGCAATTTGGTGTGGACTTCAACTCCCAGAATCCCCCAGCCAGCAATTCTGGAAGTTGGGAGTCCTCTCTCATCCTAAAAATTGCCAAGTTTGAAAAACACTGGTTTTAAGGTGTTCCGAATAGATGCAACTTGCATGCCTGAAGGGAAACAAATTTTCCCTTCAAATCAACTTTTGATTATTATTATTTTCATGGCTATAAAAAAAAAAGATTGGGCAAGTAACAGCAACAGAGTTGAAAGGGACCTTGGAGGGCTTCTAGTCCAATCCCTTGCTCAAGAAACCTATACCATGTCAGACAAATGGCTGTCGAGTCTCTTCTTAAAAGCCTCCAGTGATGGGGCATCCACAACCTCCGAAGGCAGTTTGTTCCACTGATTAGTAAAGGATGTGGAGACTCTAGAAAGAGTGCAGAGAAGAGCAACAAAGATGATTAGGGGACTGGAGGCTAAAACATATGAAGAACGGTTGCAAGAACTGGGTATGTCCAGTTTAATGAAAAGGAAGGACTAGGGGAGACATGATAGCAGTGTTCCAATATCTCAGGGGCTGCCACAAAGAAGAGGGAGTCAAGCTAGTCTCCAAAGCACCTGAGGGTAGGACAAGAAGCAATGGGTGGAAACTAATCAAGGAGAGAAGTAACTTAGAACTAAGGAGAAATTTCCTGATGGTTAGAACAATTAATCAGTGGAACAACTTGCCTCCAGAAGTTGTGAATGCTCCAACACTGGAAGTTTTAAAGAAGAGATTGGACAACCATTTGTCTGAAGCGGTGTAGGGTTTCCTGCCTAAGCAGGGGGTTGGATTAGAAGACCTCCAAGGTCCCTTCCAACTCTGTTATTATATTACGGTATATTATATTAATTGTTCTCATTGTTAGGAACATTCTTCTTAGGCCTAGGTTGCTTTTCTCCTTGGTTAGTTTCCATCCATTGCTTTCCATTTATCCTGCCTACAGATGCTTTGGTAAATAAGTTGGCCCCCTCTTCCTTGTGGCAGGCCTTCAAGAGAGACTAGGTTTGCCAATCCTGTAGCTATTATAGAAATCGTTTCCTCCATCTGCAGTAGAAAGCACATGGAGGGGGAGTTTCTGCATTTCTCCTTCATGATTTGGGTGGTCTATTGTAGAGGAACATAGTGATGTTGTTGAGATTTGGATATTGTGGCTGCTTATAGCCAAGACAGTAATATTGACTTAACTGTCAGACTAAATCATTGGAAGATTAGGCTCAGAATCCCCATGAGGTACGCAGGGCTTTCTGGTTTTTCCATTAGTACAAATTTTCGATTTCTTACTCAGAACTTTGAATCAATTTGAACACAAAGCAGGCGGAATGTAGACAGGCAGAGGAGGCAAGAGAAGGGGGGGGTGGAAACAGCAGGTATACATTTGATTGCTCAAGTAGGCAAGGCAAGACAAGATTGAGGTGGGACATTGCACAGAAATTTGGACAGGAGCACCATCTCCTGGAGTAATAAAGAAATGCTAACTTGAACCAACTTGTCACCCTTTCCAAACCTGTCCAATGGGCAAGAGGGTAAGACGCTTATTAAATTAGCTTCCTTTGCTTTCAAAATCGCGCACAATCTGCAGAAATCAGGGCAGTTTGGATTTCAGAATGCGGAAAGGGCAGCTCTTCAGAAAAACAGGAAAATTCTCGACCGTAAGGATGCCGAGAGTTACTTTAAGCAAAGCTCTCGCCTGTATTTATTTAGTTATTTATTCCGATATTATTAGTGGCAAATTTTTATTTTTGTCTTTCCTTCCAGCACAATATCACGCACTGTTCTTAAAACTCTCTGCTTCAAAGTCATCATCTTTGCAGCACCTGACTATGCAATCTGAGAAATATAATTGTGAGTCCCTCTCGAGGCTGTGCGGTGCTTTTGACCTTGCGTTGTCATTTCACAGTTGAACTTTCTACAGCTATTAAACAAAGTAGAAGGGCGGGGAAAAGCAGCAGGGACATCCAGTGCAATAAAATTCAAATTCAAGATGAGGGACAAGCTAGCTAATTTGCATGCTTCTCCCCTTTGTTTCCTGTATCCTTTGCAAATCTCTTCCTGCCAGTGAAAAACAAGGAACTTTTCGCTGAACATTGGTTCAAACGAGGTACCTATAAAATTATACTATATACTGCCGCATCTTGTTCATAAACAAAAAATACATACTTTAGAAATAAACCAGTTAGATGGCTGCTACAAGGATGCTTTCTTTAAATTATCTGCTTTAATCTTTGCCCCAATTCTTACATTTAGCTGGATATGTTGTGTTCTTTCTATAACAGATCTGGCTTGAAGAGAACGAGTCGAACGCCAAATGCCAATTACTGAACAAATGTCTTTTTCCTAAATCTAATCGTTTCTTGCTTTTACAGTTGCAAAACGTCGAAGATGCCCTGATGCCTCAGATCATTGTGACGCTGGAGGAAGATTCCAAAATGACCCGTTTGATGTCTTGCCGAATTGTCAGGACTTTTTTAGACAACTGCAGAAAACAGCCTGAACTCAGCAAAATTTATCCAGGTATTGTAGAGGGATAAACGGCAGGGATGGCTCAGTCTTTTTACCTTTCCCTAGAATGGGAACCTGGCTGTTTAGTAAGAGTGTTTTTCAAACTTGACAACTTTGAAAAACACAGATTTAGAGTCACTCCAGTTTCTAGATATATTCCTTCCACACACGCCCTTTTTCTGGTCTGCTAAATTGTGGATGAAGTAACAACAGAATACAGGAGAGACTAAACGGACACAGCGTTGTCATAGCCAAACATATCAAGTAATTTTTCTTACAATATTCACTGTAGCATTTGATAACTCAGAGTGTTTTGGTTTAATTTCCTACAGATAAAGGATCATATGAGAAAAAGCAGCGACTAATTCATACATAGGCCAGAAATGTATCATTTAACAGAAAATTCTTCTGTCAAAGCTTTTCAACTAAGAATGATGGTCATTGGCATAATCTTTTTTCTGCGTTTTTCTAAAGTTAGGCAGTTTTAAAAAATGAAAGAATTAAAAATCAGGTAAATGAATGGAAAGTTTATTAAAGATGTTTTATTTCTTTGCATTGCTGTAGAGGGAAGCAATGTCCTTGCCATGTAAATTGGCAGAGAATTGTCATATTCATGAAGTCCGGGAAATGACCCTGCAGTTTCTTTTTCAGAAATCTTGAAGCGCTTGGATGACGTCTCGCATGATGTCCGTTTGACAGCTGCTGATGCCTTGACCAGTTGGTTCAGATGTATAAATGACCCGGAGACAAAAGTTCTTCTGAAAACCAACATTAAGGTTCTCTACCAAGAGTTGTTAGTTCACCTGGATGACCCTGACCAAAATATCCAATCGGCTGTTTTAGGTAAATTATTTAGGTAATCAGTAAGCTCTGATTTTCCTGAGATTTAAAAAAATAAAATTTAGTTAATCACTTTGACGTAGCTTGATAATCACTTCCAACTTCCTAGTGGCACGCTCTCAGGAAATAATTACAGCTCATTGGTGTTCCAAAATTGTTTTGGAGAAATTGTATGCCCTGAAGCCCAAGCCATTTTCATAACTCCAGCAACTTCTGTTTTGCAGATACTTTGAAAGAAGGGGGCATTCTCTATCCAGACCTCTTGGCGAAGGAAATCGAAGGAGTCGTACACAAACATCGCACTCCAGTCTACTGTGACCAGCTCCTTCTGCACCTTGAATCAACGGGATGGAGCTATTCTGAGTCCTAAATGCCTCAGTGTGCCTTAATTAATGGTGCCTTAATTAATTAAAAATGGGAATCTTTCCATTTGTTCCCCAGAAAAGAGGTACTTCAATAAACAGAGACATTTTAAGCTGGAAGAAGCTAAAATTCATATCTTCCTTGCATACGTGAACACTGCAAAAAAAAAAATCTTCAATAATATTTATTGCTGCAGATCCTAAAACTAACATTTTTGCGGTTTAAGTTTAAATAAGAAAATGGCAATGTGCTAGGTCAAGCTGATATGTAGTTTGAATTATCCACGTCTAACAGAGTGAAAGCTCTTTTATTCTGCAAACATTGTTAAAATGGATAGTTTTTATTAAACTAACAGTAGATTGAACCCATTTCTGATATGTGATACTAGATACTCAGCCACAGGAGCAAAAAGCAAGGAATTCGTCTCTTTGTCTTGAAATTCATGGTGTGTATCAAATCTAAATGCCACCCTGAGTATGTTTTTATAGTACCTTGATTTATGATGAAATAAGAGCAGTGTTGTATATAAACATAATTTGAGAACAGGTTTTGATAAGAAGTTTCAAATGGATTATTAATGAAGATAGCTCTTTCTCAGAGTCTTTAAAATGACTTTCGGTGTTCATTGGTTGTGCTTTCGCTAATTGCTCTGATTTTAATTCACACTCTTCGTTTTTATGATGTTTTGAATGTTGCCGTTTGGTTTCTGAATACAGCTTTACATTTTGTGATAAAATAATTGCGTCTGTATAAACTGTGTCTCAGAGATGGAGGGAAAAGATTGTGGCTTCTGGATTGCAAGCCAGACATTCAGAAAATAACAGTATTTTTAAATGCAAGAGATTTCTAAGCATTTAAAACGCCAATAATTTTTTATGTATTGAGGCCCTGAGGTGTTGCTAGATGTTTCGAAAACTCCTTTACTTGTTTCTCTTTTCCAGCATGGACCTATTTTCTTGCTTTGCATTTTGCAAAGATTTAAAACCATGCATAAACACAAGCCCAGATGATCAGGGGAAAAGCTGATAAAATAGACTGCATTGTCTTGTAAAAAATAATAATAGTTTTCAGGAGGAAAATGAAAATAGAAAGTCAGACCTTTACATTATCAGTACCAGCAATCTCCAGAAGAAATTCCCAGTGACAGAATCACCTGAACTGTCAAAGAATGATAAATAGAGGTACTGGTATCTGTAGAGGTTATGACTTGCGTCTTTTTCAAAATTGAGCACAGCAAAATTCTGGTAAATCTCAAAAGGTTGACATCTATCTGCTGTTTGTTTAAAAAGGAAAAAAAAACAGGCTTCGAATTAGCCCCTTATAAGAATTCAAACTATCTGTAAAGTGAATGCTGTTTTATATTTGAATCTGTTAATCAGAAAAAGTTGTTCCTTAGTTAAAATAATACCACACTATAATATCACACTACTAACCAGAGCATACAAAACATTCGCCAGACCAATCCTTGAATACAGCTCATCTGTCTGGAACCCACACCGCATATCAGACAAATACATTAGAAAGTGTCCAGAAATAATTTACAAGAAGAGTCCTCCACTCCTCTACTCGCAACAGAATACCTTACCCAACCAGACTTGCAATCCTGGGCTTAGAAAGCTTAGAACTACGTTGCCTTCGGCACAACCTAAGCATAGCTCATAAAATTATCTGCTACAACGTCCTTCTTGTCAACGACTACTTCAGCTTCAACCACAATAATACACGAGCACACAGCAGATACAAGCTCAAAGTGAACCACTCCAAACTTGACTGTAGAAAATACAACTTTAGCAACAGAGTGGTAAATGCCTGGAACTCACTACCTGACTCTGTGGTTTCATCACCAAACCCCCAAAACTTTACCCTTAGACTGTCCACTGTTGACCTCACCCGATTCCTAAGAGGTCAGTAAGGGGCGTGCATAAGCACATCAGCGTGCCTACCGTCCCTGTCCTAATGTTCCCTCTTATCAGTACCCATCTTATGTATATAAACAATGTTATATCTATGTATATTAACATGTACTTGACAAAATAAATAAAATGGCCTGTGCTAACACCTAGAAGTTGGCACAATATAGTCCTCGACTCACAACCAAAATTGGGACCCAAATTTCCTTTGCTAAGCGAGGTTAAGTGACTCGCACCTGATTTTATGACGTTTTCGCCACCGTTCAGTTGTTATGTGAATTAAGGAGTTAAGCGAATCAAGCCAAATCATGGGATGGTGTTGGTGTAAAATTTAGAGCGGCTACTGTGGGTCATAAATCATGGCTTAAGATGACATTTGTCCACCTGAGAAACCGAAGAGGTGAACTTCAACTTCCAGAATTTTCCAGCTGGGGAATCTTGGTTTGTACTCTCATTTGGCTGAGTTTGGGCAAGGATCCTATCCCATCAACCAGTGTTACTCAACCTGAACGACGAAGAGGTGTGGACTTCAACTCCCAGAATTCCCCAGCAAGTGAACCAGTGGCCGCCCCCAGAATTCCCAGCTGGGGAATTCTGGGAGTTGAAGTCCATATCTCTTCGTCACTCAGGTTGAGAAAAACACTGGTTGATGGGATAGGATCCTTGCCCCAAACTCAGCCAAATGATGGTTTTGCACAGAGTACAAACCAAGATCACATCTACTCGGCTTAGGCTTGTTGTGAACTCGGTGGAAGGATCCAGGTTACACAAGGCACATTGTGGCTTCTCGCTAACTCAGACTGGTGGTGCTAAGCCACCCTGGGATCCAGGTGGGCTTCAGGGGATGATCCTGGCTTGTGACACCAACCCTGGCTGTGGCTCCAGCCACAGGAGGTCGTATCGCGCCTCCTTCGCGGACTACCACGCCCATCATCCCCAGTGCCAACATCCCCGGGCAGCCGCTCGCTGGCCAAGCGGAGTGGGCGTGGCCACCCTCGCAGCGCGAGCCGCTTTCGAAACCCAACGGCCGCGCCGGGGAGCCTATGCGCCTGCGCGCGGCGACGGTTTTGGGTTTTTTTTTTCCCTCCTCCTCCCCTCCCTCAGGAGAGCGCGGCGGCGCTTCGAACGGCGCGGGGACGCGCACGGCTGGCCCGTCAGGTAACGTGGGGATGGGCGTGCGCACTCCCGCATCGCCCGGTTCGCCTGTTGCCTCGTGGCTGCCTTAGAGACGGACGCGCGAATAGAGGGAGGGGGGCTTGACGGGGAGGGGGGGCGGCCCCTGGCTCCCCGCCATGAAGAAGGCAGAAAAGCTGCGAAGGCTGAGGCGGGGAGGGGGCGGGGGGAAGGGAGGGAGCGTATAAAGTGGGTTTAACTCCCCCCCTCAGAGGAGGGTCTTGACTCTCGATCCTGGCTGGGGGTGGAGGGGAAGGAGGAGACACCTCCCCCCCAGAGAGTGTAAATAATACCTGCAGGTGAGAGAGAGGGATGTGTGCAGCTGTGAACATTTGATACCTATCCTATTACCTAAAGCGGTATACATAATAAGCCTGAAATAAATTTTATTTATATATATATAAATACATACACACACACATACACATATATACACACCCAGATTGTTGGTGGCAATATGTTGACTGTAAACCGCTTAGAGAGGGTTGTAAAAGCACTATGAAGTGGTATGTAAGTCTAACTGCTATTGAGAGAGAGATACAGATAGATATGTGTGTGTGTATAAATGTATATAAATTTGTGTGTGTGTGTGTATAATTATATATATATATATATATATATATATATATATATATATATATATATATATATATATATATATGTATGTATATGTAAATATATGTGTATGTGTGTATTTATATGTGTATGTATATGTGTGTAGGTCATGCATACACACACAGGTAGTTGACTTACGACCACAATTGAGCCTAAAAATTCTGTTGTTCAACGAGACATTGGTTAAATGAGTTCCGCCCCATTTGACGGCTTTTCTTGCCACAGTTGTTAAGTGAATCTGGCTTCCCCATGGACTTGCCTTGTCGGAAGGTGGCAAAAGGGGATCATATGACTCCCGGGATGCTACAACCATCATAAATATGCGCAGAAGTGTCGCGCAAGCACGCACGTATGAGCAAACCGGTAGTGACGGGACCCACTACTGCTTAGGACCATTTTTCACACTTAACCATTGCAGCAGCCCCATGGTCACGTGATTTATATTCAGATGCTTGACAACTGACTTACATTTATGACAGTTGCAGCGTTCCGGGGTCATGTGATCAGCTTTTGCTACCTTCTGACAAGCAAAGTCAATGGGGAAGGCAGATTCACTTAACAACCCTGTTACTAACTTAATAACTGCAAATATTCATTTAACAACACTGGCAAGAGAAGTCATAAAATGGGGCAAAACTCACTTAACAAATGTTTCACTAGCAACAGAAATTTTGGGCTCAATTGTGGTCGTAACTTGAGAACTACTTACACACACACACACACACAGACACAGACACAGACACAGACACACACACACACACACACACACACACACACACACACACACACACACACACACACACACACCCTAGGAAGCAGGGAGTGGCAAATGTCTGGCAAATATTTCCAAGGAAAGTATGACTCAGAGACACATATAAACACACTTCATGTGTTAAGACTAATCTATATTCCTAGCATATAGATTATTTACTTTTTATGTATATAAATATCTAGGGCTGTATATGCTCCCTTTATCTGCCATCTGTTTTTTTGCTTGCCATTAAGCTTAATTAATTATACATTATAGGTAACCTATTAGCAGAGGTCTCTGGTAATAGGCAATTTACAGCATCCTCCCTCTTCCAGCTTGGGTCAGAATTTGCTATTTGATTATCCATTAAAAGAACTACACTGCCAAATATTGAGGGTTTCAAGGTAATTTGAGGCAGAAGCAACAATAATTCATTTTCTTTCTTAATATATGTTTGCTACCTCCTATGCCCACTTCTGCCTTTTGCTCTTTGTAATGCATCCATTTTCTTTTGTTGACCATCTTATGATTGATTACTATTGGTTTATGCTGCCTTGTCTTTATGTTTTGATGCTGATATGTTTCACTTCTTTGTAACCTATGGATTACTGAACTTTGTGGGAGTTTTAACTTTAAACAACATTGAAATTAATGAATCCTATTTAATCCTGGCTCCATTTCTCTTCTACTTTCTTTTGTAATATACATGTTTTTTTGGACTGACAATGGTGCTAACAAATTTAATGCATCTCAGTAATGTTAACATGTTTACCTTTTCCCTTAATTCTGTTTCTTCCGCTTGATACATATTTTTAATGTTTTAATTTTTCTGTTTATTTAAGATGTGTAACAATGATGGTTCTGGTTTTGCCTGTTGGCTCATTATTTACCTTTTGCATCTTGTGTAACTGAAAAAGGACACATGCCTACATTTATCTCTGTTCTTTTAATTTCATAAACTATTTTCAAACAAACAATGGATATCCTAAACAAAACATTTCCCTTCGATTCATGTTTTTTTTTAAATCATAGGTTGCACTTAACAACCAGCACATTTAAACTGGTTATTAACCCACAAAGTTTGCAAAATATATTAGTTTAGAAACTGATTAAACAGTCTAGCTGTACCCAGTACTTTAAGCCCCCCAAAATTTAGTATATTGTTAAGAATTCACATGCTTGGGTTTAATAAATCTAATAAAGACTGTTGGAAACATAGCCTCAAGGCAGAATGTGTATCTTTTCCTAAAGTGATATCAGATGTAATTATCCAAGCAAGCATACAACAGCCAGCGATGGGTAGAAAAAATTTGTTTTTCTGTTATTCACCCCAAAGTCTTGCAGCAGAATAACCTCTGACAAATGCACAAGCTGAAATGGAGCGTCCTCATTTTATTTTTGTTGATGAGCATCTTTGTTTTAATAATAGAACATGATACGAAAGGTAAGAAATAAAAGATTGTCACGGCAGTTAAAAGGAAGTTTTCTAGGAAAAATAATTGAATAATCCTTTGTAGCCATGTAGCTGTGCTGTCTATATTGATTGTTCCTTGCGATGTAACAAAGAAGCAGAAATTCTTGAAAGAGTCTTTCACTTTGTAACTTTTTGTTAACTCTGCTCTTATTTTATCCTTGGCTGTGGTTTAAACCTGTTTTAAATTCTATTCCCCCCCCCCCACTCCTATGGTTTTATGGTTTGTATCTATAAACCACCAGATTCACTTGTATAGTGTGATGGGCAGTGTCTAAATTTGATAAACAAACCAGGAGAGGCATTTTATCCTTATGCTCCCCCTCACATGAGAATGTGGGGGATTGTTAGTCTTGTAAAGTTGTTCCAGGCTCTCACAATTTTACTAGTGTTTTGATCTGAATAGCAACAGCTGGTGCCTCCTGTTTCCTTGGCAGATAAATGCCCATGCCACTAAAAAAAAACCACCAACGCTTATCTGTACCTCCATTAATTGTGTGTCTTTGCTCCAGAGCAGGCTGGGGGCAGACAGCTGGTAAACAAAACAGCATTCTGTTTATCTGGACTCGGGGATTTTCATATGAAACAAGGCCTCTGATAGCATTGGTGCAACAACCTTGGCTTGGCATCTTGCTGGTCGCTGCTGGCGTAATTCAGTGAATAAAAGGCAGTTTGCCAAGATGGGGCATCTGTGCCAGGAGGCACATGGGCGATTCCTGCCGTATTAATAAGCTCATTTTTCTAAAAGGTTTTCAGAATCCTAAAGTTTTAAGGGGTCAGGAAAAGCAAGAGAGGCCGCAGAGTGGAGCTTCTTTGGGACTAGGTGAGAAACATCACCAGGTGAGCAACAGGTGGCAGAAGTGAGAGGTGTGCTCGGGAAAGCTGTTTCTTTGTTTGTTTTTCATTGCCACAGCAAGATATAGACCAGTCTGTACAAACCACAAGATGGCTTGGAACGAAGCACCACACCTTGGCTGATTTCAGGAGCTTCGGTGTGTGAAGCACATAGGCCCTATCCGTATTTAAATGCTAAAATTTAGCTGTAGTATTTTGTCCAACGCCAACTCCTGTTTATTTGACCAGGCAAAGAGTTAGAAAAATGAATGGTTCCAAAATGCACGTCAGGATGGGTGGGCAGGAAGTGTTCCTGGCATTAAAATGGCAATTTGCATGGATGAAAATGGAGAAATGTTGGTGATTTGCATGGATGACAATGTCTGGAGAATTTATTTAGATAAGCCCTTTCCTCATATCAGCATTTGATTCTGTATTTTAGCAGTGGGATCCTTCTTTTGAAATGACTCTAGAAAGTGTAATGGAATTGTATTTCATAGGACTCCAAAATGGGAAATTCACCTGCTTTATAAAAAGCAGCAACAGTTCTGATATAATCCTTGTCCCCCACTAATTTCCCCCCTCTTTTCCAAAACATTGTGATCACTGGATTTTGCAACTGGACTAAATCAATAATAAATGCAAGAAAGGTTGATAGGATCTGCGGCACAGCCTTCTTTATATTTTTAGGAGTTCTCCACATCAATTGATTTTATTGATTAATTTTGCAATTGATTTTATTGCAATTTCTTTGCTGGTTCTGAGCTGCCCAGAGTCGTTGAGAGTCAGGCAGCATACAAGTTTAACACATTATTATTACATTTTTTTTCTTTTTTAAAGAAAGCTATTTAAAACCGAATTAAAGCCCTATGGAAAAACCTCTGTAGCTATAAATACAGCCTTAGCAAACAATTTCCAAACTTTGCATTGCTGGAAGGGAGTGAAGGAGTTAAATGCGGTAGGCTGGCCCACCTCACTCAGGCCAATCATTTCGAAGCCTGGCTGTGACTGACAGGGAGGAGTTCAAGAGGCTGGATTAAATTAGATTTGATCCTTCAGGCTTTGTTGAAGCTGGGAAGCCATTTTGGGATTCTGCAGGGTGGAATACAGGCGTCTGAGCCTGCTGTCAACTCTCAAAACTTCTTCTCTTTGGCAAATTCCGCTTTAGAAAAGGATGCCACACTGAGGCATCCCCGGTGCCTTCTGCAAGGGTGGAACCATGCTGGATTTGGAAAAGTTTCAGGTTTGAACTGTGGATCCCTGCTGCAGTTTACTGCTGGCTGGGTAGAACTGATCTCTCCTCCAGCAACTTCTTTTTAGCCCTGTCAAAGCAAGGATTTAATTTGCTTGCTCTGGTTAGCCAGGCTTGGTGAGCAGGGTGCCTCTCTCTCTTTTTTTTTAACCAATAGGGGACCTGGTTTGATGCATAAAACAATTGACAATTGTGTCAATCACACTGGCTTGCAGGAATCCTATCTGAGAAAGTCTTTTATCTAACGTGTGTATCCGATAATTCAGAGTTGTTTGTAAGAGCCAGGTTTTGTTGCTAGCATTATGAGCAGAATTGCACCTCTAAGTTTGGAATATTTTTTTTTAAAAAAAGATATTTTATGTGTTGAAAGGTGTTTTGTCATTGGGTACACTCACTCCGGAGAATAATGCAGATCAAGCTTGCCGTGTGCTAGATTTGAGTCCATTCACGTGCGATTTTTTTTTTAATTTGGATGGTTGTGTTCATTCTTTCAACTGATTGTTCTGCTTTGCGTTAAGCTGTTGTTGCTCAGCCTGTTGTAAATTAATAACATTTCACACAACAATGTGTGAAACAGACTGCAAAATGTTAGATATTCCTTGCATTGTAAGAGCAATTAAGGTATCTGCCTGGGGAAGTTAGTTGTTCAGGCTAAAGAAATGTGATGAATAAATAAATAGAATTCAGAAATTAATTGGGTTGTCAGGTACACCCTTAAAATAGCAGCCAGGTTCAGAATTGCAGGCTGCTTGTTACTGCTTGGATTAACTCGGTTTTAATGTGCAGTACAATTTGGTTGAACTTGAGGATTGCCTTGGAATGCATGTGTGACGTATCACACTTTGAAAACACCCACTTTTTTTGAGAATACCTACATTTTAAAACCAGTGGTGCACTCTAAACTTTGATCAGTGCAGTAGTAATATTTCCTTCACTTTGAAAGTGGAATCGAGTTTTATTGCTTATTCTTCCCTTCTGTATTACTGCAGCAAGCAGAGCCACAATAATTATGTTATCAATTTTCTGAAAAGCCCTGATGTGCGGTATTAGGTATTCCCATAAAAGAGATATTAGCTGTGCAGTGCAAGGAAAGTAGAATTTGTTTGGGGTTTTTTTAGTTCAGCATTGTGGTAATGTATACAGCTGTGTTGTTTTCACGTGTTTTTACCCCAATGAAACACGGAAGGAAAGGGATGTCCATGGTTCTGAACTTAACAGATTTATAACAGCTCTGAAATGAAGCACATGAGTTTTGTTGACAGCTTTATACCACTTGGTTATATTTTAAAGAAGGCATTCACATATTCCACTTGTGCTTTTGATCACTTTTTGCCAATAACCCAGACCTAGAGTAAAACTTTTATCACATAAAGCTTCCCCCTCCTTTTTTTTTAAAGTAGGGTTGTTGGGCCTACTGCAATGTGTGAACCAACCATTCTGGTTTGAAAAGCATAATTTAGTCCCCAAAGCTGACCCACTGCATTACTTGCATATTATAATTATACAGAATAGAAATAGAGATTGTTTGCCAGACAAAGTGAGTTCTAGCAGATGTTGATCCTTGGGGCAGTTCTCCCTTGAAGATTTGAGCAAATGAATTGCTTGAACTGTGACAAAGAGGGGGACAACCTATTGTCCAAAGCACCTGAGGGCAGGACAAGAAGTAACTGATGGAAACTTACCAAAAGAGAGGTCCAACCTAGAACTAGGGAGGAATTTCCTAAGTGTGAGAACAATTAATCCGTGCAATCCGTGCAAATTTTGAGGGATCCTTTGTTTTCCACATAACGTGGTTGTGATCTGGACCAATCATTTATATGTAACCAAGATGAATCTCTCAGGGAAAGACCACAACAGCCAGAGATGGAAGAAACTAATACAGCAAATATAGTTGATATCAGTTTGGGGAAGATGACCTAAACTCCTGGCTCCTCATATTTATGTCAACATCTTCAGAAAGACTTTCGTGACAGCACACTTGTATTCTTAAAGAAAATGATTGTGTAGTCTTAACATCATAATGTTGCTCACTGAGGGAATGCTCTCCTTGACTATCCCAAGTTGGCAAGTCAACTTGGGATAGTCCATGTAGTAGTATGATTGTCCATGTGGTCCTCCTTTCTTCCATAACTTCCCACATGTAGGATCTCTGTCTTCCATAACTCAATCACTGCTCCAAGGAAGCAGTGGAAATCAATATTTACCACAAAAGGTGAACCTTCAGCTGATGGGGATTGCCAGTAACACCTCTATACACCGTTCAACTGCCAGATTGGGGGAAAAATGAAATATATTTTTGTTTTGGATGCTTGGAAGCTTCCCAATTTCGTACCGTAAGAAAACAGTATTAATAGTTAAACAGCTTGCATGCAAATAATAGCTATGGGCTCAGTTCCTGTAGGACATATCTACAGTTTGTGCTTGTGCCAATTAAAGAAATCATTCCTTCATAGCCTAATATTTCATATGTGGGCTTCCAAGAAGAAGAAAACAGCTGTCGAGTAGCCAAGTCCAAATTAGATTTGTTGATGCCTTGTTGTTTGCTAAGTAACCGTGTGTCTCTCAGCTATGTTTAGGCTCAAGGGAACCACAGCAAAAACCAGATATTACAATTGTTTCTAATATTCCTGGCTCACTTGTTGAGGATGTCGCTTTCCGGCTTTGTGAAAGTCAACAATATTGGCCCTCTTCTCAGAACATATTCACCGTGACTTCCCTTAACCCCTGTGATTTTGAAGGCCTCCTCGAACAAGCCAGTTATTGTTGGTCCTTTAGTTTGATTTGAAACCTGAAGTGATGATAGATAACTTCAAAACCCTCAACTCGGAGTAACCTTGGTAGTAACAGTGGTTACACAGGTCCAGGCAGAACTAAGCTGGTGTTGATGTGACCAAAGGAAGGGAGGAGAAGACCTAGCAGATATGGAAGTTGTTTCTAATTGCTGCATTAATTTGGAAAACTGTTTGAAGCCCGATTGCAGGAAGCATCTCTTATTATGTCTATAGTGCATCTTAAACTGCTTTAGTCCTTTAAAAACATAATTTGCTAATTGTAGATTTGCTGTTTTGCAAGATCATTGCTTTAGAATAGAATAGAATAGAATAGAATAGAATAGAATAGAATAGAATAGAATAGAATAGAATAGAATAGAATAGAATAGAATTCTTTATTGGCCAAGTGTGAATGAACACACAAGGAATTTGTCTTTGGTGCATATGCTCTCAGTGTACATAAAAAGACAAGATACATTCATCAAGAATCCTAAGGTACAACACTTAATGATAGTCATAGGGTACAAATAAGCAATCAAATCATACTAGGAAACAATCAATATAAATCGTAAGGATACAAACAACAAAGTTACAGTCATGCAGTCAAAAGTCATAAGTGGGAGGAGATGGGTGATAGGAAAGATGAGAAGATTAATAGTAATAGTAATGCAGACTTAGTGAATAGTTTGACAGTGTTGAAAGAATTATTTGTTTAGCAGAGTGATGGCGTTCGGGGAAAAACTGTCCTTGTGTCTAGTTGTTCTGGTGTGCAGTGCCCTATAGCATCGTTTTGAGGGTAGGAGTTGAAACAATTTATGTCCAGGATGCGAGGGGTCTGTAAATATTTTCACGGCCCTCTTTTTTACTTTATGCATATCAAAACCATGGTATATTTCCTCCAAAACATCTTGAGTTTTGAAGAACCCCCCAAAAATAATCCAGTTGGGCAGGAAAGTGTTTTATATCACTTTCTAGATATGCTGAAATCATCCTTGTAGTTGAAGTATTAGAATGCTTACATATTTGCTTAGGAACAGCCTTTCCCAACCTGGCAACCTCCAAATCTCTTGGGACTCCATCTCCCAGGCTTCCCTACCTACTATGACTTACTGGGTCCTCCAGAACTTCTAGAAAGTTTATTTCTGTGAAGATAGAGAAGATCCAGCTTAGGCTAAGGTGTAATATTTTCATATTACAGCCATGCAGATTATTATAATTTTACCGTGGAATTCCTGGCCAGTGTACATTTAGAAACTGGTTCTCCAAGTTGCTGACCTGATGAATTTGAAACAAAATTTAAGCCACGTTTGGCTTGTTATTTGAGCACGAAAACCTGCCCCTAGTTTTGGAAGTTAGTTGAGCTTTGTCGTTTGGACAAATTCACATGCTCTGTGTATATTTGTGTGCTTTCCTAGCAAAGGCACTTTGTTCCACTCCAATCACGTTTGGAAAGCTGTGTTTTCCCATTGTTAAAATTGTGGTTGGGTGGAAGATAATGGACCTGGATTGTAATTGAAGCAGAGTTTGAAAGATGCTATATTAGCTGTACTGTTTCACCAGTTTTAGGACAGATGGTAAGGAGGACATCTTTTTCCCACTGTGATGCCTGTACCAGAAATGCTTTCTTCTCCAGTGAACACCTCCGTTTCTGAGACCGAATTAGAACAACAGGGAGTGATGTTGTTTTCTTAATCATGGGTTTTGCAGCCTGCTTGGCATGTTGGTGAAAGCATTACAGAGATCTTTCAGATTATTCAAATATCTAGTCTTGCATATTGGAGATGAACATTGGCCTTCCTTTAGGTTTAATGCTATTTTCTTTAAACTAGGTGTATATGCTCTCCCCTTAAAATATTCCCCACCCACCCCCCTTCCAGTGCAAAAAAGGAGGGGGAATTACTCTACTCTTGGGGCTTTAATTATTTGCACAATTGTAGTCCTCCCTTTTAAGTACCCAACTGTCCTGTGCAGCTTTTATTTTTCTCTTTGCATGTAGCCTCATTTGCTTTTCTCTTTATTGGGTCCCTTTACACATTACATTTATTTCACCATTATTTATTGGCTATACCATAATGGGTTGTCACTTGCCAAGCCAAAAATCTAGGTTTGAGGCTAAGCCCAAATCAAGCCAAGTTGACTTCAAACTTTGTGATACTGCAACCAACTAAAATGGTCAGCAAGTTTGTGTAACTGCTCAATGACTACAACTAAGAAAACTGATGTGGTTGATGGGTGATTTTGGCACTAGCCAAAACTAGTGGCTAGCTGGCTAGTTTTGTAAATTTATCCTTCTCTCAAAACTAACTTTGGGAGTGAATTCTGACAATATTCGCCATTTGCTGGCAAATCTGATCAGCTTTAACAAAAACCTTGTGAGTCCTTTCTAAAATGCCCATGACTCCTTTCAGAGTCATGACCCATACTTTAAGAACCTTTGAATTACTCAAACTTCTCTCAGGGCTAAACCTCCATTCATCTAGTAAAAGCAGAAAGGTACAGACTCAGGAGCTGTATTCTTACAGCTCAAAATTAAATCAACACTTCCTTTTCTTTTTAAAGGATGCCTGACAAATTTATAGCAGATAAAACTGTCCCTCAAAATGTCAGCATGTTTCCATTGTAACATTTAATATATTTGTATTCTGTTTCCTAATGCTTTTACATTTTAACTGAGGTACGGTTTGTTTTAAGTGCAAATCCTTTGGAATGCGTAGCTCTTTTCTCTCCCGTGTTCCTCCAAAGTTTGTGGTTGTTTTAATTCACACAATGAGAATTCCCAGTTAGGATCTGTACTGTCCTCTGATGACCATTGCCATTTCCTATGGCGTAAGCAATTAAAATAGCAGCATATATACATAAAACAAACCCAAAGCAGCAGAAAAACACAATTCAGTTGTGTTCCTGGTATCATTTAAAATGGGGGTTTTCCCCCCTCTGCAAACCTTGAAGATATCTTTTTCTCCCAAAAACTAAGAGGAGCTGATTTCCCAGAGCAAATACACAACTTAAAAAAAACCAAAATATTTGGGGCTGGGCTGCTTTAGCCATTTGCAGATTTTGCAGGTCAAAGCTGGTTTGGCTTAACATTTTGCCCTATGTTTTCAAGCTACACCATAAAGGATATTTGATAGCTGCAATAATTGATAAATGAGAGCTGATGTTCAGTGTTACATCAAGGCTGAAACCATAAAAGGCAGTTCAATTGCATCCAGGGTGTGATGCTGCCTTGAAGAGTTTTCACGAGTTCCAATCAGACAGAAAATGTTTTATGAACTCTTCTCAGCTTGAAAGGTAACTTCCACAGTTCAGGCCATTAAAATCCTAAGCTGAAACAACTTTCTAAAATACAGATTTGTGATCCGGCAAGATGGGACTGTCTCTTTAAAACTGAAAGCTGAGCCAATGCCTTGTCTGTTTTTCCAAGGTTGCTGAACAAAAGTTGTAAAGAAAACAACTTGGCCTTTCAAAAAACAACATCCCTTTCTTTTGACAGAACTCTCTTGATTGGTACAGTTCTTGATGCAGGGAAAATAAAATCTCAGTAATGTTATGCTTGGATAAATTAGAGAATAATACCTACTTTAGCAAGCAGTCCCAACTTGAGGAATTTCAGAGCACCGCGGCCTAGTAATTGTAAAATATAGCCAGGATTGTAGCATGCATGACTTCTTCTTATTCTATAATAGGGTGGATAGGGAAGGGACGTCATTAGTGTGGAAGGAGGGAGGGAAAGAAAGGAAAGGAAAGGAAAGAAAGAAAAAGAAACAGAGAGAGAGAGAGAAGAAAAAAGGAAAAAAGAAGGAAGGAAGAAAAAGAGGGAGGGAGGGAGGGAGAAACAAGAAAGAAAAGGAAGGATGTTGAGGTTCATGTGACTGTTGATAAGGGATATATCTAACATTGGCAGTCATATAAAACAGGCACGCTCTTTCAGATAGCGAGTGTCATGTGTGTATGCGTGCATTATTTTTTTTTTCCTTTCACTTTCCCCAAACACCCGTATATTCACGAACAAGGCTAGAGGAATCAAGAGCTTTTTATTTTATTTTTCTCTTTGTCTCTTTTGAACTGTTATAGCATTGGGTTTTCGCCCTTTTTGCAGCATGATTTGAAATAGCAACCATGGATTTTTCACGACTTCACATGTATAACCCTCCCCAGTGCCTGCCAGAGAACACTGGCTATACTTATGCCCTCAGGTGAGAAAGCTGAACTATAAAGATCCTTGTGTTGTTCTGTGTCTTGTGGCTTTTGTGGTACATTTGAAACCCAGGCATGAAACTCCCAAAGTCGGTCCCAAAGCCTACCTTCTGTGTGCCTTCCGTAGACTGGAAGAAAAGCAATTGGGAATTTATTTTTATGTATATTTTTACAGCAGGTTCTATGGAAGCAGAAGCCGATGATTAAGTAAGTGACTCAGACTTTTATTAGTCACCATAAATCAAGAATTTCGCAACCACACCCAAATAACATTGTTTGGGTTGTACAGGCAAGGAAGAAGGCATGCACGAACAACCAGAGAGAGGGCATTATATAAAAAACAAGTGGAAAATAAAATGATTAACCGTCCCTGCAGAGCAGCTGCATAAATCAAGGCGTTACAGATTAAAAATCATACCATTTGGGAACTATTTGTAACTATTAAAAATAAAAAAAATTGCAATTTGCACTTTATGTACCGTCTGAAAGCTAAATTCAAGGTCGTAGGAACCTCTCTCTTGGTTGCCAAAATGGCTTTTCAGTTTTTAACTGTACACCACCAGAAGGTCACTGGGTGGATGAGAAGGATGTTCTTTCAATTTGATAAATAATAGTACTCGTATAATAGTTGTCTAACATCCTAGCTAAGAATCACAAGCGCTTTGTTTGTTTGTTTGCTTGCTTGTGGCTTGTTTATTCATTTATTTTCACAACTGCAAGTCTGGGTGGTTCACCAATCAACACAAACAAAATAATACCTTGATAAAAGCAAAGCAAAGATGGTACAAAGCAGACCAAAAGATTGGACAATCATGGTTTAAAACAGAGGTCTTCAAACTGGGCAACTTTAAGACTTGTGGACTTCAACTCCCAGAAATAGCTGGCTGGAGAATTCTGGGAGTTGAAGTCCACAAGTCTTAAAGTTGCCAAGTTTGGGGACCGCTGGTTTAAAGTAAACCAAGGCAATGGCCAGAATAAGCTTCCAGGAATGATGAACCACAAAACTTTAAAATTACATTTCCTTTGGATAGTGATCAGCATTTGCCACTTCCTGTTTCTTCAATTATTTTAGGCAGCTTCCATATTGCAGTAGCTAATATTAAATAATTTTAAATAAATACATGTACCTAGGGTCTGTTTTGGGAAGTTAACACGCAGGAAAAGCTGTATCAGCTGCCATGGATACTAAAGAACCAAGCAAATATACATATATATATATATCTCCTGTGGAGATGCAGGTTGCAATCCTACGCAACGGACAACCCAAAACATGTCTGTGTTTTCTTGCAGTTCAAGTTACTCGTTGACCGCCCTAGAGTTCGAGACTGCGCACAAGTTGGACCCCGTGTTTGACTCGCCAAGAATGTCAAGGCGCAGCTTACGTTTGTCTGCAGTGGGACATGGGGGTGCTAAAGACGAGGGTCTCTTCGGAAGTGGCAGCACCTATGCTGGGAAAAAGATGTTTGCAGATCAGTCACCCCAGTAAGCATTTAGTGACCATTCTTACGTTATCAATTCCTCGGTCCCGTCCCATCGAATGTTACGTAGTTTAATGCACCGTGCATATTTTGTGGTTTCTGCGCAGCACTCCGAATTTCTGGGAAAGCATAATGAAACATCTCGCTGTGGTTTTGGCATAAAAATTGGACAAGGTTTACACATGAACTTAGTACACACATTGAAGTCCTGGGACTCCAGAAGCTTAATCTCAGATACTATCCCTTGATTTAAAACAGGGCTTTCTTGAGAATTCTGGGAGTTGAAGTCCACAAGTCTTAAAGTTGCCAAGGTCGGACACCTCTGATTTAGAAGTGACTCACTTCTACCTGATTTTAGTGGGACTCACTTCCATGTGTAAAATTCAGGACGCTCAGAACTGGAGCTCCAACATTTTCTGGCATTATTTCAACAAGTGCTTCGATCTTTGATGGCTTCTGTGGAGATGCTCACTTCCTGGATGGCGATGATATATGGTCATGATTTAACGTTCGGACAGTGGGCCATAATTGGTTCCCATTATGTTTAATTGAGCCAGGATTCCTTCCATAATATGACACTAAAATGCAGAATCCAAACTCTGGTTTATATTTCCAATTTATTCCAGTAGCCAAACGTATACCTCTGAGACTCTTAAAAGATGAAGAGCGGGAAGGAAATGCCAATTTCTGGTTTCTTCTCCTGAAACAGCCATAGTAATGACGACACTATATTGGGAGTGCTATGTTGCCTCTTTCATTTCTCCTGCACTCACAAATGTTTTTATTTTCCTGCATTTTAAGCCTGTTGGGTTTTGCCTCTTTGCATCTTACTCTTTCTTTTTCTGTTAAGGATGACCAGACAGCATAAAACTACAATGAAACAGTCCAGTTCGGTAAGAACCACTTACCGGAGAAAAATGCCGGGCTCTGCTGCTTTTAGCCACAGTAGTTTCAGCAGCCACACAAGTGATGGGTCTTATATCTCAACCTTACTGGACGAGTCTTCAATAAAGGAACAGACGGCTGTTGACCATTTCTGGGGTAGGTGCAGACTCTTAACACAACAGGCTGTGCAAGTATAACGGTATGTGTGAAAGACCTTGGGAGATGGAGCAAAGACTTAGGGAAAAGATAAGAGAGAATGTAGCCCACAGCTGCATAATGGGCAGATGGAGCAAGAGTCTCAAAACTGACCCTTCCTAATTTCTTGGGCTGTAAAAGAGACTGTGGGAGGATGAGACTTTCAGACATGCAAGATTCTGTTAATGTGGTTTTACAATAAAGTAGAATTATCTTATCTGGTCATGCTTCCTACATTATCTGATCTATCTAGTAAGGCTGACAACAGCACTTGTAAATTATCTTGAAAGTGTGCTTTCGGACTCACAAGGGCATAGATCAGTGTTTCCCAACCTTGACAACTTGAAGATGTCTGGACTTCAACTCCCAGAATTCCCCAGCCAGCATTCGCTGGCTGGGGAATTCTGGGTGTTGAAGTCCAGACATCTTCAAGTTGCCAAGGTTGGGAAACACTGGCATAGACGATAGCCCTACCTGCCACTCCTGAAAGCAAACTCATCTTTGACAAAGTCATCTTTTTCCCAGGATCAGGCCAGAGTTGCAGAGGGCAGCCACATGACTCTGAAAACATTCTGACTCAAAGTTTGCCCCCGTTCAGCCCAGTGCCCACTTCCTCCAGTGAAAGAAGTACAGGAGTGAATTCTGTCTGCAGGCTCTCTAAGAAATTGTTGCTGAATCATCAGGGGAAAAAATGCTTTAATATGCCACTAGCTTAGGTGTAGGATTCCCTTATCTCAGAGACACATCTTTTTATCTTTAGTAGTGTAGATTAAAGTTTACTTCGATGTCACCTAACAAGCCTGCTATTATGAGTTACAGCAAAACAAAAAAGGTAACAAAAACATGTGTTTTTCATTAGCATGACTCCCAAGAAATCACATTGTAAAATAAACAGATTTGTGTTGCTTTTCCATCAGGAAATATAACTTGTTAGATAACATAATGGCTACATTGGTTGTGGTCTTAAAATCACCCGGCTGTTGTCTTGGATGTATGAAATTCTCCACCTCTGCTTCTCATTTTGTGTTTTTAGAAATAGCAGAAACTGTTAGCTTGTTGACCTCCTTGGACTCAAAACAAATTATCTCTTCTTAGGTCTCGATGACGATGGGGACCTCAAAGGTAATCCGGCTTGTATGTTTTCACTTCGATGGCTTTTCTTGCCACTCCAGTAGATTTGGTTTCGTAGACGATTTTTTTGCCATTCAACAGGTGGGGATACGACTGCCATCCAGGCCAATGGTGATGTTGCAACAATGGAGAACCAGGCTGAACTCAGCAATGGATACACCTGCAATGATTGCAGCATGCTTTCCGAACGGAAGGAGGCCCTTACAGCCTACTCATCATCTTCCATGCCAACCTCAAGAGTTTACTCTAGGGATCGAAGCCAAAAATACAAATCCAGTAAGTATTCCTTCTCGCTGCTGCGTAAATAAAGTATTGACAGAGTAATAAAATCACATGAATTTAAACTCAATAGAGGAGAATGTTTCTGGCTCAGGCTTGAAATGAGAAATTGGTGCTCTCTGAGCTTGGTTGTTTCCTTGCAGATGTTTCATTACCCAGCTAGGTAACATCATCAGTGCTAGAAGACATTTCATTGCCCAATTAGGTAACATCATCAGTGCTAGAAGACATTTCATTACCCAGCTAGGTAACATCATCAGTGCTAGAAGACATTTCATTGCCCAATTAGGTAACATCATCAGTACTAGAAGACATTTCATTACCCAGCTAGGTAACATCATCAGTGCTAGAAGACATTTCATTGCCCAGTTAGGTAACATCATCAGTGCTAGAAGAGAGAGGGGTTTGACCTTATAGCATTGATGTTGTTATCTAGTTTGGGTAATGAAACATCTGCGAGAAAACAGCCAAGCTCAGAAAGCACCAAGGAGCCCTCAATTTAATCTCAACTTGGCAAAGATAATTTCTGCTAAGTCTTTCAATTTCAGAGGAAGTTTCACATTTGCTCAGTTCCAGAATTATACTTCGACACACCATTAAGGAAAGAAGAGCTACAAATAAACCCTGAACATCCTGTTTGTTTCCCCTTCCTTTCCCACTTCATTTTCTATGATTGAACTCTGAAAAAACAGCATTGCTTCTTGGCAGAGTGCAGGCTCACGATGTTTGGCACGTCAATTTCGGCGCCCTGCACTTGCTGCGTTTGCTTTTTCCCTCCCGCCGTCTCAGTCCCTAGAAAAATAGAGGAAAATAATCATATGTCCCGATGCTTTTTCAATAGGGGGTCTCCATTACTACCGCAGTAAGGTCCTGCGAGCAGCCAAGCACGCCTCAGCATCTTTCACATCTGTCATAGTACAGCTGTTTCAGATGATCTTGCTGAAACTGGGCTATGACTGTACAGGTACTTTCAGTTTTAAGCTTTTCTTAAGCTCTCTCCACCCACCCTGCACACCTCAAAGGAAACGGTTCCTGTAGTGTCTCTTCAGACATGCATCTACAACTTCAGGGTATCTTTGATGCTGGCTTCTTTTTTTTGCACTCCTTTGCCTTCTTTTTCTCGGGAAGTAACAATATGCAGCACGCAGGTGTTGGATCCTCCTTTTCTCTATTTCTTTTTTGCAGTGGCATGATGGATGATGTGGCTTGTAACGAAAAGAGGAATCTTGGTTAAGGAACTTGGTCACTTAACTCCTTAACTATGTTCTCTTCACCTTTAAATCCTGGGTTTTCTTTCTTTGGTGTTTTGCACTGGGGGGTTATAATATATACACTTACTTTAGCCATTCCCGACCTGCTACTGTTTGTCCGTTATATTTTTTAAAATGCATCTATTAAATTTGGCACACATTCTCAGAATGGATATGTGTGGCTTTGATTATTGTGTCTTTTCGGTGGACTTTGATTGGAATATCCTGCAACTCTTGAAGCAAGCGTAGCATGTCTCATTTGGCAGAAATCCAAAGTATTATGTCCTTAATGTCCATGAAAATTTTGAAATTAGGTTTTTTTTTGCTTTGCAGTGAAGAATATCAGAAGAAATAGCATGGTCATTTTGTAAATTCTGTTTGATTGGGCCAAATGCTTGAAAAGGAGATCCACAGAGTGGGTCTCCACCGGGTCCCGTCAGCAAAACAAAGCCGGCTGGCGGGGCCTAGGGGGAGGGCCTTCTCTGTAGGGGCCCCTGTTCTCTGGAACCAACTCCCCCCAGAGATCCGAATTATCCCCACCTTGCTGGCCTTCCGAAAAGCCATTAAGACATGGCTCTTCCTGCAGGACTTTTCCTCCATTTCAAATAAAAGGATTGGGTTATCCCGTTTTTCTTGCCAGAACTCTGTTGGCTGAGAAGGCAAAATACTGCAAGAATATATTTTCAATAAACATGAAGGCTCGAACAAGTAGATTTATGATAGCAAAACCGTGAAGCCTTTATGAAAGAACTCCAATGACTGTATCGAACACAAGCTCTATTTATACCATAGTGAATATTCAAATTTCTTTCACTTTTTTTTCCCTGCTTGCTTAGTTCTAGAAACTATTTCTTTGGGGACAAATTCCCTCTGTTCTTTGTTTCAGTAATGACCTAATATAGTATTAGGTTGCTTACTTTTGACCAGGTGAGACCTAATTTAACACATTCCTCACTCAGGTATTGGGTATTGGGTGGAAAATCGCTTTGATGCAGGGGTGGGTTCCAACTTACCTCGCTGCCGGTTCGCTTCCTCCCGCGCCTTGTGGGCGCGCCTTGTGGGCGCCGTACAACCCCCCCCCCAAATTAAAAAAAAACCCTGCCGAAAACAAAATGGCGACCGCATGCACAGTACCGGAAACTCGGCTTCTGCACATGCGCAGAAAAAAAAACATTTCAAAAAAATTCAAAAAAAAGATGGCGCCCACGGACCGGCACCGACCAATCCGGTTCGGTGACGTCACCAGCGCGTCGCTACCGGTTCTGGCAAACCGATCCAAAACGGGAGGAACCCACCCCTGCTTTGATGGATAATGTTGCTTTCCCTGCTGTTTTGTTCTTTGCTTCTGAACGTTAAAAGAAAAACTTCTAAAAAACATACTGGGTTCACCTCAAGGCTATTCTTTCTCCTTTTTTTTTCTCTAGCACACAATACAATTTAGACTCAATTTCTCTCTCTCTCTCTCTCTCTCTCTCTGTTGCAGCTCACTCTAATTACTGTGGAAGCATGAATGTAAAAGAATTTCTCAGGGATGAAAGCCACTTGGGTATGAACGGAGAGTCCATGTGTAAGTACAGCTTCCCATTGTTTAAGAAATAAGCCCTGGTTAGAATTCCACATGTTGCATCCATGTTCCATTGGTCTTGTGAAAGCTGGAAAAACGTTGCATGCTGGTTGTGATTCAGCAGCACGTTGTACCTTCAGGGAGATTCCATTATTTGCTTGGTTTGTCTCGTGCACAACTCAGAAAAGCAGATTTTTTTTTTAATAGACATGCAGCCATCTATGAGATTTAGTTTTAAAGGGCACCTAAAGCCAAGATTGCCAGCCTGAAGCGTGGAAGTTGTCAGTGACCCAGAAGCAGAATTTGTGATATGCCTACACGGGTCAGAAAAATCTTGGACTCCTGCCTGCTTGACCTCCACTCCATTGGTGATCCCCACTTGGGTACAGGGCTTCCAGATTCAGACCTTCAAAGTTCCTAATCCCCATTTTGACATGAACAACAAGGTTTGAATGCAACACAACTATTTCAAATCTGGAACAACAACAAAAAATTCAAACTTGGACGGGCAACTCAAATTGAACACTTCAGCCTGTTTTGCATCCCTTTGCGGCCTCCTGCAGAGCCGAGGTGGCGCAGTGGTTAAAGTGCAGCACAGCAGTTCAGCTGTTCAAATCTCACCAGGCTCAAGGTTGACTCAGCCTTCCATCCTTCAGAGGTCGGTAAAATGAGGAGCCAGATTGTTGGGGGCAATATGCTGAACTCTGTAAACCGCTTAGAGAGGGCTGTAAAGCACTATGAAGCGGTATATAAGTCTAAGTGCTATTGCTATTGGCAACATGTACTGGGGGGTTGGGAAGGGGTTATCGATTGTCTTGTCGCATGCAGTGTGTGGCACTGCCTCAGCAGTGGCCATGCTCACCCCTCCTATTAAGATTTAAGGACTGTTTGGAAAGTAATGTCATTGATTGATTTATCAATCAAATTTATTGGTCCACCCACCTTATCGCAGTCGTTTTCTGTGCTGAAAGTTGGTCTAGCCATATTGCATTGCGCAGTTGATTGATGAATGTGCTCTGTATTCATTCCTCTTACCCCCAACCTGCAGGTGATGACTGTAAGGGGAAGAAACACCTTGAAACATACACAACAGCCCACTTGCAATCCTCACGGTCCAAAAGGATAGCAAGAAGCATGTGGCACATCTTTTCTTACCCAGGTTGATTTACACCGCTTGGTTTTTATCATTTTCTTTCCTTTTTTGCCTCTTGGCCCTCATAAATGTTGTGGGAAGAGAGCCCCCCCCCCAATCTACAATAGCCAAAATACCCCACACCTAGAATACTGCATCCAGTTTTGGTCACCACACTATAAAAAAGATGTTGAGACTCCAGAAAGAGTGCAGAGAAGAGCAACAAAAATGATTAGGGGACTGGAGACTAAAACATATGATGAACGGTTGTAGGAACTGGGCATGGCTAGTCTAGTGAAGAGAAGGACCAGGGGAGACAGGATAGCAGGGTTACAATATCTGAGGGGCTGCCACAGAGAGGAGGGGGGTCAAGCTATTTTCCAAAGCACCTGAAGGCCAGACAAGAAGCAATGGGTGGAAACTGATCAAGGAGAGATTCAACCTAGAAATAAGGAGAAATTTTCTGACAGTGAGATCAATCAACCAATGGAACACAAGTTGCCTGCAGAAGTTGTGGGAGCTTCATCACTGGAAGCTTTCAAGAAGAGATGGGACAGCCATCTGTCAGAAATTGTGTAGGGTCTCCTGCATGGGCGGGGGGTTGGACTAGATGACCTACAAGGTCCCTTCCAACTCTGTTCATCTGTATCTACCCCAAGAGTAGCATCTTTTGCAACTAATACAATTCATTAAAAGTCACAGTCTGCAGATGCTGCTTATTAGATGCATGCAGCAAGAGCTCCAGATCATCCCAAAGGTGCTTTTTCCAAAAGGCAATTGGACTTCCTTGTTTTGGTTTTGGTTTTGTTAACGTTTCACTTCTTCAGTTAGAATCAGTTCGGTTGCTTTTTCGGAAAAAGCATCTTTGGGACAACCACGACCTGGGTGTTTGAGAATCTCCATAGACAGAGCCCTAGATCCATCACTACTGCGATGTGCACCGCTACTCACAAAAGCTTGTGCCTTTTAATAAAGTGTGCAGGCCTTTGGATTTTCACCATCATCCGAATCTCTGCAATTGGTAAACTTAAAGCTTCCTTGCATAGATTAGATCGAAGCTTCCCTTGAGAATTGTGCCATTCCCCAGAAGCTGCCTGCACACACACACACACACACACACACACACACAGCCTTATTGTTGAGGCAAGGTCATTCTTATTTCTACATATGTTGCACAACCATTAAGAAAGCCAAACACTGTGGTTCAGCGGAGGATAAAAATAAAATAATGCATTAGAGGATTAAAAATAAAGCAATGCTTAAGGGAATCCTAGCAAAAAGCATAAAGGAAGCACAAAGGAATTTAGCTTTTAGTGAAATACAGCTTGATCTAGTGTAGTGAAACAAGACAATGACATGTGGGGTCCTCTGTGCTCTCTGAGCTTGATAGTTTTCTTGCAGACGTTTCATTACCCAACTAGGGAACATCATCAGTGCTAGAAGGGACAGGGGTTAGGAGGAGGAGGAGGAACTGTGGGGTCCTCAGTGCTCTCTGAGCTTGATAGTTTTCTTGCAGACGTTTCATTACCGAACTAAGTAACAGCATCAGTGCACTGATGAAGTTACCTAATGAAAAGCCTGCAAGAAAACCATCAAGGTCAGAAAGCCTCGAGGACCCCACAGTTAAACACTTTGAGCTAGAAATATTACTTTCTATCAGATAAAAAATTTACTTGGCATTTGCTGGTGATCTTCTATCCCTGGGTTTTTCTAAATGGAAATCAAAGTCCGACATTAGTCATTTTACTTTTGTTGTTGTTGTTGTTGTTAAATCAAGCAAAATCGATGGGTGCCGCCATCTATCTTGATACATATTTTAAGAAGTGTTTATTATTGCAACCTTACATTTAAGTATTGACTTCTAGGGAGATGGGCTTCTCACCATTGAGAAGAATTTAGAATTTGTAGCAAGAACTTTTTTTTTTTGGTCTCTCAAAACCTGTCTTGTATTTTTTAAGAGATAAAAGGCTTAACTTTATTCAAACGAGAGAGTGATCCTGCCAAATTGGCTGTTAATAATGTTAGCTCTCATTTTCCGATGCCCAGATGCTAGGTTTTTTTTTTTAAATGGGGATTTAATTTGGCGTGCAGAAGCACAGAGGGATGGCTTTGACTGAACTCTCTTTCTGTTGCCTACCTTCACACCCATCTGTGTCGTACCAGGTTACTTCTTGCTCCATATGTTGCAAAGAATGAGAACAGCAGGATGGCTTGTGACCCGGAAGATTTTGTCTCTCCTTTGGCTGACTGTTGTGACCCCAGGTTACTCCTGTGTGCGTGTGTGGGTGGATGCGCACGCAAGCTTTTCGCATGAAAATAGCCTACCTTTCGATTCCGGCGTCTCGCGGGAGATGTGAACCGCTGATTAACTTGAGTCGCCGGCTTTGGCGCAGCTTCAAACGGTGCATTTCCTATGTTGACAGCAAGCCTTCTCCATTGGGTGCTGTCAGGTACACACCTGGTTGGGATAAGGTGGAGGGAGAGACCGAGAAAGATGCCCTTCAGGTGGGCAGAAGGGTTTGAATAGAACACCTTTTGTGGAGAGCTATGTGGTGATCTTCCTGCATAAATTTAGCCTGCTGTGAAGGAGAACCACCTGCTCCTTTACCTGTGGTAAATGTGGGCACTTGGTGCAGTGGTTAGAGTGCAGTACTGCAGGCTACTTCTGCTGCCTGCCGGCTGCCTGCAATTTGGCAGTTCAAATCTCACCAGCCTCAAGGTTGACTCAGCCTTCCGTCCTTCCGAGGTGGGTAAAATGAGGAGCCAGATTGTTGGGGGCAATATGTGACTCTGTAAACGGCTTAGAGAGGGCTGTAAAAGCACTGTGAAGTGGTATATAAGTCTGCTATAGCTTGGAAGGGGAGGGAAGGAAGGAAGGAAGGAAGGAAGGAAGGAAGGAAGGAAGGAAGGAAGGAAGGAAGGAAGGAAGGAAGGAAGGAAGGAAGGAAGGAAGGAAGGATGGAAGGAAGCCATAGTGGTGCAGTTGTTATAATTCAGTGTTGCAGGCTATCACTTCGCACTGCCAGGAGTTTGATCCTGATTGGCTCAAGGTTGACTCAGCCTTCCATCCTTCCGAGGTGGGTAAAATGAGGACCCAGATTGTTGGGGGCAAGAGGCTGACTCTGTAACCCGCTTAGAGAAGGCTGAAAAGTACTGAGAAGCGGTATATAAGTCTAAGGGCTATTGCTATTGCTTGGGAACCAGCATATATCTATGACAGTTGCACTGTCCTGGGGTCATACGATTGCCATTGGTCTCACACACACACACACATGCACACGCACGCACCCAGCTAGCTTTTAAAAAGTAGTCAATGGGGGAAGGTGGATTTGTTTGACAACCACATGATTCACTTAACAACTGCAGTGATATGCTTAACCCTGGAGGTGGGGGGGAGGTCATAAAATCAGGCACGGCCCACTTCATCACCACCTTGCTTAGCAATGGAAACTGGTCATAAGCCGAGGACTTAACCTGTGATACAAAAACTATATGGAGACCGCTGTAGTTTTCTCATTTCCCTCCATGTGCATTAGCGTGTAGGAAATGCATCTTGTTTTAAGCGGCTTGTGGGGCAGGGTTTGCTTTTCTGTCCTTCCTTGCTTGATAACTGAAAAAGGGGACGCATTTGTCTTCGTCTCAATTAACAACGGATCATGTCGTATAACAATCTCTGTGCTTCCCATATTCCCCAAACGGAGAGCAGATGCTCGCTGCCAACGATTTGGAGAGTGGCTGGATAATTCTGCAAAAGCTTTGGCGATCTGACTTCTTCTTCCAGCATGACCTTTCCGTCAGACGGGCTCTACTGCAAATGCAACAACCTGCACTATTCATTTAAAACGACTAAATCAATGTTTAAAACTGAATTCCGTGCTGCATGACTTTTATGTCTGTGTCGGGAGCGTTCTGAGCCACTAATGCAGGAAATCAGCATAAACGTGTTATGAATTGCTGTGTGTTTGTTTTTTTTTCTTTCTTACAGTTGCACGTATATCGTCACTTACAAAAATGTTCCTTCCCTCTGGAAACTTCTGTCATCTAATAACCTTTCTTTAACCCTCCTCTCTCTCTCTTCTCCTCCCGAGCCAGTTGTTTTCAAAGTGTATCTCAAGGAAGCTTGGGTGAAAAGATCAAACCTAGTGGGCCAACTGTCCACCATCATAGACCATTAGCCTGCAGAATGTGTTGGTCATGTTCCAAAGAAACTCCTGGTTGAACCTGGATGGCAGTGAGACCTAGTAGAGCCAGCTGGTATCTGTGTGCCCTTAACACATCTGGGTCTTTACTTAGCCATTTTAATCCAGTGGTTAAGTCATGAGACTAGACACCGGGAGTTCTAGTTCCACCTTAGCTATGAAAACCAGCTGAGTGACCTTGGGCCAATCACAAGGAAATGGTGACTTCTAGTCCCGCCTTAGGTATAAAGCCGGCTGGGTGACTTTGGGCCAATCACCAGGAGATTCTGAGTTCTAGTCCCGCCTTAGGCATAAAAGGCGGCTGGGTGACTTTGAGCCATTCACCAGGAGACTCTGAGTTTTAGTCCCGCCTTCGCCATGAAAGCCAACTGAGGTGACCTTGGGCCAATTGCACACACTCAACCCAATTTACCTGGCAGGGTTGCTGTTGCAGGGAAAACAGGCAGAAGGTGTTTAGTATATATTCGCCACTTTGAGTTATTTGTAAAAATGAAGGAAATAAATTAATAAAAATAAGCAGGCAGGGGAATGATGAAACAGTCATGACATCACAATGCAAAGCCTATGACTTACATACCTGAGTCCAATTTTAGAACCCAAGAACATCAAGGCATCGTTTCCATGGTGATGTCTTCTCACCTGCCTTACCATTTTTCCATCTTCATAGCCGTTTATGGATGCCTCGGTGCCCAGATTTTGCTGCGGTGCCTAATGGCTCCTCCTGGGCAGCGTTGGGGTTGATCAAGAAAAGTTTCCCTGAGGATCCAAAAAATTTGAAAACAACTGCGCTGAATGATCCTTGACATTTCTCACTCATCTCGGCTTTCTCCTCTAATTTAGGGAAAGCGGCCACAGGGGCCTTCTGGTGGCTCGGCACTGGATGGTATCAGCTCGCGACCCTAATTTCTCTGCTGAATGTTTTTCTCCTTACAAGGTCCGTAAGCATTTCGTACGGCACGGGGTCTCATGCGCTGGATTTAAAAAATAGTTCATTGCAGACTGTGCAAAATGCTTCTAATCGTAAACTACAGTTCATCGTGATGAGAACTTGCTTTTAGTGGGTTTTGAGGGGTGGGCTACACCATTCGCTGCAAAACTAAATGTGATTTAAATTGAATTAAACCCATTTAAATTTAATTTCTGGAGGAGCTCCAATGAGCAGCCCTGGGAAGTTTTGAGAAGGACCACTGACTTGACTCTTATTTATTAAGCCACTATACGTAAAATATTATGGCAATTAATGTCAGTGATGGACAATTTTACAGTGCAGTCCTTGCCTTTTGTTTTCCAGATGTCTTCCAAAGATGTTCAGGTTGCTGCTGTTCTTACTCCCCCTACTTTTACTGCTTGGTGAGTAAACAGGTATTGAGAAAAAGACTCTAATTAATCTTACTTGTGAGGATAATCTAGGTCTAGGGCTGTGTTCCATCAGCCCCCCCACAACTCTTGCAATATAGGTAGTCTTCGACTGAGTTTACTCAAACATTCATGAATGTTTCCTCTTAACCCCATTTTTGCTTCAGGTTTATGGTGGTGGGGTTCCGAAGATTTCCTTTCGTTGTTACCAGCTTTGAACTGGACAAGCTTACTCAGAATGCCCAGGTGGGAAGACCCTGTAAAGAGTGTTGCACCTGAACCTCATTCAGGCCCCGCTGGTCAGTTTCCAGAGGTAAGCTAGGCCAACCCTGACGGTCCGATTTTTGTTCTTAAGGAGGTGTAATGTCTTAAGGGGTTTAGGGAAACTGCAGCCTTGCTAGAGGGGTTTTTTTTTTGAGCCCATCATAACTTCAAACAGGGGCAAGGATATTTTACTTTGGTTCAAGGAGATTGAATTTCCATTTATGGATGGCTATTTTAAGGCTCTGCTGTTAACCGCTCAGTGCTGAAGGATGGGGTGATATAAACACTGTGTAGGTAAATAAATACCCAAATAAACTTAAGAGGCCAGAATTGGGCCATAGATTTTGGCTAGAAAAGCTTTGGATCCTATTTTTCCACAACGGGATTTCCAAAATCTGGAATTATCTTCAAAAACTATCGTTGCCTGTTTTTAGGTGGTGGAGGAATCTGGTTTTATATCAGCAAACTTAAAGTTAATTGGGGTTTGTTGCTGCTTTTAATCTGTTTTGGTTTCATTTTAATGCTTCATTCAAGTGACACTTTAGTCCAGGGGTCCTCAAACTTGGCAACTTTAAGACTTGTGGACTTCAACTCCCAGAATTCTGGGAGTTGAAGTCCACAAGTCTTAAAGTTGCCAAGTTTGAAGACCTCTGCTTTCGTTTCTGGTGAAGTGATTTTATTAATGCGAGTTTATTTATGGCCAGAGGCAGTGAAAATAAATAAGCCTTTCTTTATTATTAAAAAAAAACCCACCAATCTAGGTGACTATGAAGTTCTTTGATGCAGATCGTGTAAGTGAGCTGGAGAAACAAATGGCCCTGTTATCTGAGAGGTGGCGTCACCAGGATGAAGAATACAATAAAATGCTACTTCTGGTCCAAAGCTTTCAGGATCAAGTCACCCAAATGAACGACCGAAGTGAAATGTTGGTGCTCGTCAAAAACATTGTGAGCCAGCATCTTACGAAGGCCAAATCGGATGGAACGGCGCACTCCGAGGTAGACTCGTGTGGAATAATTCTCTGCACCGATTTTAATGAAAATATTATAAACTTATGAAATAGTGTGCTCGCTGGAGGAAGATGTTTTTTTCTAGGGCAAAAATTTTAAGGGGGAAATTAGAATTTGCATGAGTTGAGAATCTATCATTCGTTTTTGCACTGTAAAGTAATAGTTTAGTAAATTATAGTTGTTTGCCCTCAGTTAATTCAATTATTCGACCAGATGAAATATACAAATCTATAAATTTGCCAGATCCAACATAGATCCTAATCAAGAACAAAAAGTACTTTTCACATGCGAATTTTTGAAATGATGTCATTTTGTTCCTTTGACCTAAAGGGATCGTTGTCTTTCTATTTATAGAGGTTCAAGGTGAAAAAAGTTTAAAGATAGCCATTTTTGTTTGTATGCTTAACTGTCTGTGCAGCATTTAAATACGGAAATAATCCTCAGTGTTTTCATGATAAAAGTGCTATATTTTCATTACAGAGGTACTTTTTAAACTAAAAAAAATCTCTTTTGTCTTTCAAGCATTTTTTGACTTTGCATCAAGAACACGAATGGCGCCTTGCAACTTTAGAAAGTCTTCTGGCAAAACTCTCGGAAAAGTCAGAGGTAACAGTAAACATTTTTTTCTGTAATAATTCTAAGAATTTTACCACCCTGTATCCCTGTTACTATCCCAACAGCATCAAACTGCAATTCCGTCTGTGCTCCAGGCAGGAACGGTAAGCCTTGACTTCTCCAATGGGTCACTATTTGCTGATTCCCCATCAGCCTCTTTCTGCAATGCAGAAAGTTTCTGGGGTCTCTCTTCAATCATTCCAAGTACAGTGGAGCGATTTATTCAGGAAACTAATATTGTGTTTTTTTCCAGGGCCTCCAGAAAGAATTTGAATTAACCAAAGCAACAACAATGAGGTACGGCTGCAACCTGTATATTGAATTGGGAACCATTAAATATTACAAAAATGTATGTAAAGTTGATAGTATTTCTTCTTCTTTTAAAAAAAAAGAATGGGGGAGGATTTTTATTAGTGAGAATCAATGGTATGTTGGGATGGATGGGTGAGTGGATGGATGGACAGATGTACAGATGTACATAGTACAGATATAAATACAGTGGGTGCTTCAACAGTGGAGGTTTTTAACAAGAGACTGGACAACCATTTGTCTAAAATGGTATAGGGTCTCCTGCTTGAATAGGGGGTTGGACTAGAAGACCTCCAAGGTCCCTTCCAACTCGGTTATTCTGTTAGACAGAAGAGCGAGAAAGATGATAGACAGACAGACAGATAGAAAATAGATGATAGAAGAGATAGACAAACTAGATAGATAGATGATAGAAGAACAGGTCTGACAGATGATATATAGACAGACAGATGACATAGACAGACAGATTTCCCAATTTTATAACATATGCACCCTCCATTCACTATTCAAGGCAATAATGCTCCCTTTGTTTTACGCCCTATCTCCACTTTAACGCTCCTATCTCCACTTTAACCCGCAGCGTTTGACGCTTGTCGCTCTTTTTTCTGCTTCTCAGTGACATGGATGAGCACAGCCAGAGCCTTTTGTCCAAGATGAAGCACCTAGAACTTGAACTGGCGCGTCTAAAGACAGAGTTGCTGAGTTTGCAGGATGTGAAAAGCTGCTGCAACACGATAGACGCCCTTCACCAAAAGGTGAGCTCAGAAAGGAATGCCTGAGCAAGCCTGAATTAGCACGCCTTGTTCTGACATAATGTTCTGGATGGGTTAAGTTTTGAAAACCACTGACCTGGGAAGAAAGAATAGATTGCTTGACTTGTTTCAACATTACCCATTTTTAATTAACCACTGGAATGTTTGTGTTCCATCGGTTAGCTGGCCCATACCCAAAATAAAGATGTATTACCTAATCGCGCCTTTATTTTGAAATCAGTCGTTAAGTTGTCATGTTTTGTTGTTTTCTTTTTACTTCTAGGTTGATGCCCAGATTAAAGAATCGATCAGGGTTATGTTTTCGGGCGATCTGAAAGGAGATTTTTCAGAATCCTTGCTTCAGTGGCTAACTTCCAGATTTGTGACCAAAACAGACCTACAGGTTTTGTTGCGAGATCTGGAGATGCAAATTCTCAGGAACATCACTCTCCAGAGGTCGATCGCAAATTCCAAGGTGACCACAGAGATAGTGACAAATGCCGTCAACGAAGCTGGGATTGTAGGCATCACGGAAGCGGTAAGCCGCAGCGGAAAGGCATTCCATGCTGTTGATTTAGCACAGGGGTGTCAAACTTGCGTCGACATGGTGGTGTCATGTGACGTATCACAACTTGTTTCCTCACGTGGCCAGCGTGTGACACATCCAGCCCGCGGGCGGGCCGCGAGTTTGACAGCCCCGATTTAGCATCTTGAGTTTCACTCCTGCAGGGCGAAAGAGCCGTAACTTAAAATATAACTGAATATAAGCTGGCCAATCCCAGAAATGAGGGGTTTTACAGGACAAGGATGGAAAGTGCTGAATTCTTTTGGCAGGCCCACTAGAATACGGAATGGCATTTCTTTTTTCTTTTTAAATAAAAGTTTTTTGTTTTTTATTTTTACACATCTCATGTCGTGAATGGTTTGTTTTTCTGGGTTTCATACATATCAATACAAATAATCATAACAATATTATACTTAATAATTACAATTCATTTTCATTTCTGATTTTAACACATAATGTCTGTTATCATCTTTCAATTCTGTTCCTTCTCATAATTCTACCACACTTCCTATTATTTTAATATCCATTTTTACTCTTTTCCCCCTTATATTTTTATCTCTGTTTTAACCCTCTTTTTTTCCCCTCTCCTATCATTCTAATAATCAAAGATGTGATCTTTCCACTGCTCTGTACGTCCCCCTTTAAAAGCAGGTTAAGATGTACGGATGATGTTTTCTGTAGCAAAAGGAATTCTATGGTCATCAGTGATTTATTGAAATGCTGACTTGGAATCTCTCTCCATCTCTCTCCCTTTGCAGCAAGCACAGGTCATTGTCAACAACGCCCTGAGGCTCTACTCTCAAGACAAAACAGGCATCGTGGATTTTGCTTTGGAATCTGGAGGTAAGGGATCAAGAGTTAGGAAGAGTTATTTTGGTTCTTTAACAGAATATCAGACTTCGGAGGGACCTCGGAGATCTTCCAGTCCAACCCCCTGCTCAAGCAGGAAACCCTATACCCATGATGGTGAACCTATGGCACGCGCAGAGCCCTCTCTGTGGGCATGGCAGCCGTTGCCCCAGCCCAGCTCCATTGCGCATGTGCGTGCACCTCCCACTGGCCAGCTGGTCTTTGGGTCTCTGCCTCGCATGTGCAGGGGCAGGGCCTTCACCAATCTCTGCAGTTTCCCCGTCAGCACACCTTACCTTTCTCCCACCAGCACGCCCTAGCTTTCTCCTGCATTCCTGCCGCCTGTGCCTTCCCCGATCTCCACAGGTTCCACCCTCCGCAGGTGCCTCTCCGTGGCAAAAACGCAAGAGAAAGCCTGGTCACGCGGGGAGAAACTGCGGAGATTGGAGAAGGCAGGAATGGAGGAGAAAGCTCGGACGCGAGGGTGGGAGCAACTGTGGAGATTGCGAGCTCCCCCCCCCCCCCCCGCGCCCCGTTTTGGGCCTGAAAAGCCTCTTGCACCAACCTGGAAGCCAAAACTGGTGTGGGGCGCATGCGCAGGGGGGCTCGCATTGCATTTTGGGGACTGGGGCACGCACGTGTGCATTCGCGCGCACGTGCGCTTTTGGCACTCGGCACCAAAAAGGTTAACCATCACTGCCCTATACCCTTTCAGACAAACGGTTGTCCAATCTTTTCTTAAGCCAAAAACGAGACTCTTATTTTTAAAGTTGCTGTGATGAAGAAAGCTGAAAGATTTCTCCTCCCTCTGTGTTTCTTCCAGGTGGCAGCATTTTGAGCACTCGCTGTTCAGAGACCTACGAAACCAAAACGGCGCTGCTGAGCCTCTTTGGAATTCCGTTGTGGTATTTCTCCCAATCACCCCGCGTAGTCATCCAGGTAATTAAAATAGGGAGGGTTTCTAGAGCGCTTTTACAGATAGTCTTCGACTTACAACCGTTCATTTAATGACACTGAAAAAAACTTATGACCATTATCCCTTATGACCAGGGGTGGGTTCTAACTTACCTCGCTGCCGGTTCGCTTCCTCCCGCGCCGTGTGGGTGCACCTTGTGGGTGTGTGCACGGTTTGTGCGCATGCGCACTACCAAAAAATCCTTTAAAAAAATTTTTAAAACTGAAACAAAATGGCGACCGCATGCACAGTGCCGGAAACCCAACTTCTGCGCATGCTCAGAAGAAAAAAAAATTCAAAACAATGTTTCAAAAAAAAGATGGCGCCTACGGACCGGCACCGACCAAACTGGGTCGGTGACATCATCGCGACGTCACCAGCGGGTCGCTACCAGTTCGGGTGAACCGGTCGGAACCCACCCCTGCTTATGACCGTGGACCCGTGGTCACTTCCTCAAAATTGAGACGCTTGGCAACTGACTCATATTTATGAGGGTTGCAGTCTCCCTGGGTCATGCGATCCCCTTTTGCGACCTTCTGACAAGCAAAGTCCATGGGGAAGCCAGATTCCCTTAACAACTGTGTTCCTAGCTTAACAATTGCAGTGATTCACTTAATAGCTGTGGCAAGAAAGGTCGTAAGATGGGGCAAAATTCACTTAACAAATGTCTCGCTTAGTGTTGAGGATGAGAATAAAATCTCATAGAGGCAATTTAGATCTTTTCTTGGAATTCAGACAGTTAGAAATAAAGCCGAGATTAAAAGTCTAATAGAAAATATTTATTTCAGTACAAAAACAATAAATCCTGAATAAGCTACATTTTGCTGAGTAACACGACCGTTGAGGTCAACAGCTAAGGCAGAAGAGAATAAAAGGTGGATAGGAATGCACACATGCGCACTCATCATATCACGTGTTCTGCTTATATTGGAATGTACCATAATATTAGATAGGGGTGCATCACCCTGCATAGACATACAACTGACAATATTCACTACGTGACACTTAGCAATGGAAATTTTGGGCTCAATTGTGGTCCTAAGTCGAGGACTGCGTATACAAGTAGTCCTTAGACTCACTGTCTCCTAAACCTAGCCTGTGGCCTAAACCACTACACCAAACTGGTTCTCAATTGTTTCCATTGTCTCCATTGTTTTGTTTGCTTGCTTGTTTGTTTGTTTGTTTGTTTATGTGCAACTTATCCACAGCCTGACATGTATCCTGGAAACTGCTGGGCTTTCAAAGGATCACAGGGTTACCTGGTGATCAGGCTTTCGATGATGATTTATCCAACATCTTTCTGCCTGGAACACATCCCAAAATCGCTTTCACCCACAGGCAATATTACCAGCGCCCCAAAGGATTTCTTAGTATACGTAAGTGGTGCCTTCTGCAAAATGAAAGGAATATTGTTTTAGGGTTGCTTCAGGTTTGTAGTAATGATTAAAGGCTTTCTAATAGCTCTACATAATTTTTTTTAAAAAAATCTTTCCCAGGCTAGGTCAGCCCTTAGTTAATTGCTGGAAGAGTCCAGGCTTATTGGCGGATCTCTCTCTCTCTCTCTCTCTCTCTCTCTCTCTCTCTCTCTCTCTCTCTCTCTCTCTCTCTCTCTCTCTCTCTCTCTCCCTCCCCCCCCTCCCTCCCCCCCCCTCTATCTCTCCAATAAAGTAGCTAGTTTGAACTCTACAGATGTGGAAGTGATTGTTCACCTGAGATCAGGGATGCAAAAGAGTGTGAAAGGTTTAAGGGCTGTATTAGTGAGACGGGCAGCAGAGACATTTAATACATAAACATAAATAAATAATCATCTTTTTTGGAGGCCAGCGAGTCTGAAAATTAAAATTGATCTGCTCCTCTTCTTTATCAAGAATTCAGAGCATTTGTATCGACAGGGTCTTGAAAATGAGTATCAAGAAGAAGGAATACTTCTGGGTCAGTATACATATGATCAGGATGGAGACCCATTACAGATGTTTCCCGTCTCGGTAGGTCAACATTTCAGAAGATAAAACTTTCTTTTTTTATGCTTTGCATAAAAAACTTCTAGCATGAAAATAGTACATGTTCATCCTTCACTTAACAACAGTTCGTTTAGTGTCTATTCGAAGTTACAACGGCACTGAAAAAAGTGACTCATGACTGTTTTTCACACTTACAACCACTGCAGCATCCCCATGGTCACATGATCAAAATTCGGACCCTTGGCAACTGCCACTCATATTTTATGACTGTGATTCCCCTTTTGTGACCTTCCAACAAGCCAAGTCAAGATTCTCTTAGCAACTGTGTTACTAACTTAACAACTGCAATGATTCACTTAACTATGGCCAGAACGGTCATAAAATGGGGCAAAACTCACTAAACAATTGTCTCATTTAGCAATAGAAATTTTGGGCTCGATTGTGGTCGTAAATCAGGACTCCCTCTAGTAGATTCTAATACTGTTTTTTTTTTCTCCTCCTTTTAGGAGACAACTGAAAAAGCATTCCAAATAGTGGAACTAAGAATATTTTCCAACTGGGGCCATGCAGAATATACGTGCCTCTATCGCTTCAGAGTGCACGGACGAACTGCTGAATGAACACTACGCTTATTTTCCTACTCTGGTTATACATCATTTCTGTTTTTAAGTTTATAAAGGGAAATTTTGAACACTGGAATCTTTAAAAGATGAAAATGTGTGATGTCCGAGAGGTTGTGTTACTCTTTCCTGGCTAAGCGTAGAAGATTGCCAACAAAATTGTATCCCAAACCTAATGGTTATTTGCTCAAGATGCTCAGCTTGTAACTGCCAGACAGCTTTATGTTTTTAAATGTTCTTTCTGAAAGGGGCAAAAAACCCCGCATGCCAACTGCTCTCATTCCTAAGCCCAATTAGCAAATCACTAACCCCTCTTTTAATAAGTCAGAAGATAAAGCTTTTAAATTTTTCCTTTTGACCATTAGGAATCTGGTTTTTTTTTTAAATATTGAGACTCTTCTCTGCACCTGGATATGATTAAGATAACAAGGACAGTTGATGAAAGTTAGCATGTTCTGTTGTTTATGCAGTTCCCAATCAGATGAAGGTTTGTTTGCAATTCCAGCACAAGCTTTGAAACTAAGGTCTGTTACCACTGCTCAGAGTTTTGCTTGATGAAACTGCTTAGCAGCTCATCCTTGAAGCTACTTCATCAATTCCAGTCATTTCCGTGCAACATTTATTTCTTACATTGAAAATTCTGATTTCAACCGAAGTTTGCTTTTATATTCATCTTTCAGGTTTAGAACATTTCCCCTTAAATATATATTAGTAAACAAAAAAAAATATCCTTTGTTTTAACATCCAAATGAATATCAGTAGTGATTGTTTAACATAGAAAGGGCTTGGATCTAATTTAATGGGTTCTAGTAAGAAATAGGGATGGAGTGAATTGGTAAGTTGCCTCGTTGCTGAAGGCAAAATATCCTCATGTGTTAGCACCGAGTGAGGTAGGTGGATTAAGGACATGGTTACATTGAGAATGGTTTGGATGGGATGGAATTAGACAGATCCATAATAGTAGTTGGCTACCATGTGATGGGAGATAATGAAAAGGAAAGGTAGAGATGGAGTCAGGCGTAGAAGATTAAAGCAGGAACACTAAACGTCAAAGAAGTTTGCCAGTAAAATTCAGGCCTGGAGCTGATTCGCATGTTGGGTTTTGTGCAGTTTACTCTTCTCAGACTTCTCTCTGTCCTTTGGGATTGCTGCTAATCTCTGAAAATTCAGGGGAAGCTTCACAAGGCCAAATATATGGAAAAGCACAAAAGGAACCGGTTTCGATCGGTTCTCCAAAAACAAAAACAAAAAAAGGATCTGTATATTTGCTTTTTTTTTTAAGCATGCATATGCACATAATAAAAACGGGCTATCAAATTCAGGATGGCACCTGGAGCTATTATTAGATTCTATGGGGAATTTCCCTTAAAGTCATTGAACAGAATCCCTGGCAATTCAGCTTCCTTTTTAAAATTTAATTTTGAAATGTCAGGATCTGGCTCAGAAAAGGCTTTTTTTTCCCCTATGAAAACGGTACTTTTGAGTCCTTGGGTTTTTGGAAGGTAAACTTTGATTTCAGAAAAAAGACATTCTGGTTTTTTTTATTTTATTTGTTTATATGTTGCACAAGAGTCCTCAAATATTTATAAAAGCAAGTTTTATTCTTTAATACCACTTGTTCAGCTGAGTTAAGCTTACAGTAGAACTAGTGGCTATTGACAGTTTTAAGAAAATGATTCCAAAATTATCCTGTATAAATCCAGATAGGGAAGGGCAAGGTTTGTTTGTTTGTTTTGCATAACACTAACTTATTTTTTTTTAAATGAGATAGGACTTTGTGCAATGTATTTTTGTAAATGCTTTTTCAAAAGATTTGTCTCTGGTATCCTTTGCTGCCTCCTAACTGACCAGAAGCTATTGAAAAAAGTTTAAGAATTTTAATTTTTGAAAGTGCATGTAATATTTGGAAATAAGAATAAAGTTTCCTTTTGGATATTTATACTGAATGCTTCTCATAATATATGTGGTTGGGGAGGGATCAAACTCCTTAAAAGGATTAGCAAATATAGGGAGCAGGCAAAACCAAAAATAGAACCTTTATTCTGTTTCTGTTACACAGAAATCTACATGAAAATAATGCATGTAAGGGAACTTTGTCAAAATATTCAAGTGTAACAGCCGAGGTGGTGCAGTGGTTAAAGTGCAGCACTGCAGTTCAGCTGTTCAAATCTCACCGGCTCATGGTTGACTCAGCCTTCCATCCTTCTGAGGTCGGTAAAATGAGGACCCAGATTGTTTGGGGGCAATATGCTGAACTCTGTAAACCGCTTACAAGAGGGCTGTAAAGCACTATGAAGCGGTATATAAGTCTAAGTGCTATCGCTACGTCCATTATTTCTGATTTCCATGCAGTTAGTATATTCAAGAAAGAGAACAGTGGAGGACATTCAAAGCGGATATTTCAGTATTGCCTTTCCTGGTTTTAGAATAAGTCAGAACTATTTCCCAAGGAAAGATCGTTTTTCCTTAAAAACAAGGTAGAAATGAAAGACATCCTTGACAATATGCATATGGGTGCAAAGCAATCAGAATAGAGCTAGAAGGGACCTTGGAGATCTTCTAATCCAACCCCCTGCTCAAGCAGGAGACCCTATACCACTTCAGACAGGCAGCTGTCCAGTCTTTTCTTAAAAACCTGCAGCAGTGAAGCACCAGTGATGAATCACAATGTTGATTGGGTCTCCAGGATGCCCTTTCCCCAGTATAGCCCTTATTTTTCTCATTGGTTCGTAGGTGAGCTGGCTGCCTCACCCCTCTCTGAGAAACAGAAACCTTTAGAAGTCATAAGTCACTTCAGAAAATTGCCCGTAAATCTGTTGGTTACAACTAGTAAGATTGGAACAGGTTTACTGGGGCATCCAGAGACCTTGGCTGCCTGCCTGCTTCCGTCCTCACGCAAGAGTATGAAACGTCCCTTGGTTTGCTTTCAACAATTGCCGTAAGTAGGTCTCGTCTCCGGGATTCGGCGTGGTTAAACTCGCTTGACTAGGCAACTCCCACGGGCAAAGCCTCACTTGGAACGCCCAGACTGGTTGAGGCTGAAACTCCATGTGGGCGTTTGCCCTTGCAGTGCTCTCTTTCCTAAAGCCTAGACGGACTTTAGAGGACCACATCTGTGGGATCTGGAAAGATGGTGGGCTTGTCCTCTTTTTTCCACCTTCAACCCTTGTTCCAGAAGAAGTTGGCCTTCCCCAAGTATCCCTCAAAACCCAACAGGTAAAAGCAGCCCAGCTGCTGAAAGAAAACGGGCCCCATTCAGCTGGGTCGGCTTTGCAAGAGGTGGCAACCCGCAGACACCCGGCCCCGAAGGATGCTCTGGTCCAGAAGAAGCTGCATCCTTGGCGGCGTCGCCTAGGAGACGCCAGCAGGGACCGCCTCCGCGCGGCTCGCCCGCAGGTGGCGGTCACATGACCGCGACGTCACTCGCCTTCCTTCCCCTCCCTCCCGCGAGAGCGGCGCGCCACACGCCTCGGTCCCTCGTCGGCCGCCGTCGCCCCATTGTTAAGTGGGCGGCGCCGGAAGCGTGCGTGCGTGCGTGACGTCGCGTGAGGTAGCTCCGGCCAGGGTCGCCTCGGCGTTTCTCTCCCCGCCCCGCAGTCATGGCGGCGGAGCAGGAGGCCTTGAAGGGCGGCGGCGGCGGCAACGGCAACAGCGGCCGCAACCGGGGAGGCGTCCAGCGCGTCGAGGGGAAACTCCGCGCCAGCGTGGAGAAGGGAGACTATTACGAGGCGCACCAGATGTACCGGACTCTGTTCTTCAGGTGCGTAAAGGGAGGGCGGCCCTCCTCCTCCTCCTTCCAGACGCTTCCATTGGCGCACCCGAGCTCCGCCCGCACGCCATTGGCTGCGCCGCTTGTCCTTCTCGGGCCCTCGAAACCCCATTGGTCGAGGAGGAGGCGGGGGAGCGGGCACGCCGGTCTGGCCAAGGCAGGGGTGGGAAGGTGGTGGGGAGGGGGGTGGGTGGGAGGAAGGACTCCCTAACCCATTCTCCCCTCCCATGGCCGGGCTTGGCTATGCTTCGTATCGGGTAGGGAGGGGTAATAGGGATCCCCGCTCATAGGAATGGTTGGGGGGGGAGGAAGCGTTGTTGGCGCAGCGCGATGGGTGGACTTCAACTCCTAAGGGGGATTCTGGGAGTTGAAGTCCACCCATCCTAAAAGCAGCTCCAGTGCCCTAAAGGGACAGCTGGGCCCAAACATGGAAGCTTATTCTACAAATGGACATGCTCCCTAGTGCAGGGGTCTCCAACCTTGGCTACTTTTAAGACTTGAAGTCCACAAGTCTTAAAGTGGCCACGGTTGGAGACCCCTGCCCTAGTACAAACCCAGCTGCACCTCATTGGGGGGAGGGTTTGGGGACCCTTTTCTACAAAGGGGGGGGGCTAGGTTGCCTTTGGAGTGCTGAGGCTTGCCAGGAGATGAGATGGGTCTGTTCTAGATCTCGTACAGAGAAGCCACGCCGATACAGGACCGATGCACATGAATATATATCCTTTTGGAGGAACAAATGGGTGAGTTTCAGGTTGGATTCACAGATGATGTGGGGTTGGGGGCAGGTTTGGACCCAAGGAGGAATGCAGCTTGTTCATTCATTCATCCTGTTCATCAGATTCATTAATTTATTTATTCATAGCTCACCCATCTCACTATCCATAGTGACTCTGGGCAAGATAGTCCGTTCTCTCTTGTTTTAAGGTTACAGTTTCAAAGACTCTTCTGTTGGCCATTATAGTTGGGGCCTTTGACGCTTGAGGCGTGAACCCAAAACCTTTGAGTAGTGATTGCATATCCAGATCAAAGATAATGAGGATTGAAAAGGGGGTTAATCTAATCTGGAATATATAGAAATAGACTCATCAGGAACTGTTAAACTGAATGGTTTAAACCAGGGGTGTCAAACTTGCGTTGTCACAGTGTCATCACGTGACGTATCGTGACTTTTTTTCTCCTTCACTAAACCGGGCGTGGCCAGCATGTGACGCATCTGGCCCACAGGCCGCGAGTTTCACAGCCCTACTTTAAACAGTCCTCCATGTTAAAGAGCAGTAAGCCTGAAAATAGCCTCCCACCCACCCACTCCCTTGCTTGTAATTAAATGAGCTGCAATAAAAATATATCTTCATTTTTGTCAGTAGGTAAGGTCAAAAGGTAACTTAAGAGGCTTGTTTGTGACATTTCTGTGCAGAACTCAGATGGCACACATTCCATTCTATACGGGTGGATATACATACAAACACACAAGTGGATTTTATAGCATCTTAAAAATTGCCAAATGTATAACATCAGAAAATTGTGTGCACTAGAACCTGCTTTGCTGAATGATGGCCCTCAATTTATATATATATATATATATGCCTAAAAGCCCAGGAAAATGAAAAGTGAGCTAAAGAGGCTTTGAAAAAGAACAGAAAAATGCAACATCTGTGCAAATCTTCAGCACGTATAGAATAAGACCTATAATGCCCCCAACTGCAATTTTTGAGATGTTCTTTTCTTTGTAAGAGTCTGCTGTTCTTATTAATTTCCATGATGCAATGCTATCTTTTAAGTCACCAAATGGTTGTTGATAGTATTAGATAAAGAATCTATCAAAATACATTTATTTTTCGATCTTTTTCAAATGAATTTGAAATAATTTTACTATCAAAATAGTAAAATTGTTTCACCCTAGAGATGATGAATATGCCCCCCAAAAAATAACATAGTACCTGGTGCCACTCTAAGCGGTTTTGAAAAAGATTGACTTTTTTCAGACACATGGTCCCCTAAGGAATAGATTTTTGGGAAATCGAATGAAAATCCTATTTAGCTGCTGTTCACTTCAGCCAAAAAAATTGATGTGATCAAGCAAGATTTATTTTGCTAATTTTATATCTGTTTGCAGCCCAGTGCTAGTTACAGCATAATGCAGCCCACTAACAACTGATGTTCTTCTGTTGTGTTGAGATTACAAGATTCCAGATTTCCAGCCTGTGGTGGTATTGGCTGAATATTCCTACAGTTGTGCAAAATATTTGGAGAACACTAAGTTGAGGGCAGCTGTCTTAATGATACCTGAAAAGGGAAAGACGCAAGTGCTTTAAAAGGCTAAGAAATCTGTTGTTCTATAGGCTTTTGTAGGTTGGATCTCACTTCATCAGAGGCATCTGACAAAGTGGACTCCAGCTTGTCAAAATTCCTGCCACAATAAATCTGTTAGTCTTTATTTGGAGGTAAGTCCCTTTGAAAGCAGCCTTATTTAATTCTGGATAAGCCAAATTGGGATCATCATAGTGTTCCGAACTCTCGGATTTGTGTTATGACAGATTTAGCATCTTTCCAAACTGTTCAGATGAACGGCTGAACTGTCCTTCTCTTGACAGCGGTCACACCTATTATATGCAACAATAGTAAATAACAAAACCAGGCACCTAATTAGAACACAGTGATGCTGTTGAAAGTCTTCACAACCATCCATTACACAGGTTAGCCTAAGTAGTCGTATAAAGTTCTTCTGGTTGGACTTTTGATGAATCTGGGAGAGAGTTGAAACTTCTGTCTGCATGCTCTTTATTATCTGTCATTCACATAAGATTAAAACCATGGATAATTTAAAAGATTATACACATTTTGCATTCATTATGGAGTGATAAGGAGTTGTAGAAGAAGGGACATTTTTGAGATTCTAAATTGATGGGTTGGTGGCAAGCTGAAAAGTGGATTAAGGATCCAAAAGTCATTGTACCTGTCACACCAAATAGAAGAAAATTTGTTCGGAATCAACAGAGGGGCAAAAGTTTGACACTTAATTTAGTGAAAATATAGTAGTCAAAATATTTGCCAGAATATTTCACCTCCAAATCATACCATTCTGGAGATGGGTCGGTAGTTTCTGGAAGTAATTTTTTTCCAAACCAGAAGCTAAAATGTTGATTTTTGGATTTTACCAGAGTTTAGAGGGCTATAGTTAATCTACCTGGTTGTCTGACTGAATGGTCTAAGAAAAAAGAGGCCAAAATCACTCTTGAATATTGATGGGTGGGAAAGTTGGCTTCTCTTGTTGAGATACCAGCTTCTCTTTTGTTAAACCTCTGTAATTATTTTGAATCCATGCTGGCAGTAAAATAATTAGTAGGCCTCATTGTGGCCAGTCTGACAAGAAGCATTTGAGTTTGGACAACACTGCTTTTTCTTGCGTGGTAGTGTCTGTGGTGTGCTAAAACACGTTTTCTGAATAGTTTTTATCCCAGAGCTATAATTGCACTTAACAATGAACTAAAGGGTCACCATCAGTGAGCTGTTGGACAGTATTACTTGGTCTGTTGGGTGGTTCAGGGTGGGGAATTTGTGGCGGGTGGGGCATGTTTTTTGGGATTGTTATGTGTGTTGGGCCTGGTCTTTGGGCGTTACGTGAATTTCGCTGAATGAGTATACTGTGTATATACGTACAATGACAATAATAAAGTAATTAAATGTAATTAGTAATTAAAGGACAACAGCAGAAGTCAATTTTCTTCTCACTGGCTATAGCATTTGTATTTGTTCTTCTAAGCAAGATCAAATAATCTAATGTTCTTGGGGGTTACAGTCATAAAATATAAGAACTAAAGGTAGTCCTCAACTTACAACCGTTCATTCAGTGACCGCTCAAAGTTACAACGTCACCGAAAAAAATGACTTATGACCATTTTTCACACTTACGACCCCTGCAGCATCCCCACGGTCACGTGATCAAAATTCAGATGCTTGGTAACTGGTTCATATTTATGACGGTTGCACTGTCCCTGGGGGTCACGTGATTCCCCCTTTTGCGACCACCTGACAAGGAAAATCAATGGGGAAGCCGGATTCGCTTTACAACCGTTTTACTAATGTAAGAAGTGCAGTGATTCACTTAACATCGGTGGCTAGTAAGGTCGCAAAATGGGGCAAAATTCACTTAATTTTCAGTTGGTCAAAATTCAGTTGGTCTCCTCCAGGTCCCGTCAACCAAACAATGTCGGTTGGCGGGTCCACGGGGGAGAGCCTTCTCTGTGGGAGCCCCATCTCTCTGGAACCAACTCCCACCAGAGATCCGGACTATCCCCACCCTACTGGCCTTCCGCAAAGCCGTAAAAACATGGCTCTTCCGGCAGGCGGGGTGAGGAAGATCGGATTCCCCCATGGATGAATGTTTTTTAAAACTATGTAATGTTTTAAACTATTTTGCATTATTTGTATTGTTCTTATCCCTGCTGTACGCCGCCCTGAGTCCTACGGGATTGGGCGGCCTATAAGAACTTTTAATTAAATTAAATTAAATTAACGACTGTCTCACTGAGCACCAGAAATTTTGGGCTCAATTGTGGTCCTACGTCGAGGACTCCGTCTTTGTTAATTGGGAGTTCTGGGAGATATATTCCCAGCCTAGCTTGGAGACCTCAATTCTGCAGCTTTTTTTTCTTCCGTTAATGCTTTGTACTTTCCCTAAAACAGAGCTCTGAAAAGACATTAGCTCCTGATTTGAGACAAAAAAAAAATATCAGCTTGGTGTCCTCAGCTGTCTCAATATCCCCAAGCAGCAATGAATTATTCCCTGTTTAAATGCTTAAGTGTCAAGATTATAATTAACCTATGATCTGAGTTGTAATGGTGTGCGCTGCTGCGCACATTCTGTGCCAAAATAGGGGAATTGAGTGACCTTTAAATGGAATACGACAAACGTATTTTGTGTGTTGATTTCGAGTAATTCTGTACCTTGTAACTGATTGGAACAGGCAAAATGCCATTTCCTGCCTGGCTGAACCATTGGTTTCATGGGATTCTGTTCAAACAATTTTATTCTAAGCATAGCCTTAAAGTTGAGGCATCGGCGCGTAAGAAATATGGGGAGATTGGAATTAAAGTAAGTAGCAAAAGTGAATTCTCCCCCTGAAAATTACACCGGTCTTTATTTTGAAAATAAAAATCTTGGGATGACTGAAATAGTGACAATAATCTCATAATCTTTCAATAAACTTCCCTGCTTAGTTTTTGTGGCACTGTTGCCTGTTAACACGTAAACACTCTCTGATTATTAGTTGGGCTGAGAATGAACAAAAGGAATCTGCTGGGAAGCTCAAATATATGTATATTTCAGAAAGATACATTGTAGGATGTAAAAGGAAACCGAAGGAGAAACAAAGAAGGCATGGTTTTGATCAGGGTTATTAGCTGTAACGATTAAAGCTGGCTCCATCAGATTTATTTATTTATTTATTTGGGAATTCTATGCTGCCCTACTCCCTAAGGCAGTGATGGCGAACCTGTGGCACGCGTGCCACAGGTGGCACGCGGAGCCATATCGGAGGGCACGCGAGGCGTTGCCCTGTCAGCTCCACGGGCAAACCGGAAGTTCGGAAAAACGCACTTCCGGTTTGCCGTTGTGCTGTTTTTCCCACTCCGGGGGGTTCAGGGAAGCTTCCTGAAGCCCTGGAATGCAAAAAATGATGAAACGGGCAAACCGGAAGTTTGGAAAATGCACTTCCGGTTTGCCATTGGGCTGTTTTTAGCACTCTGGAGGGTTCAGGGAAGCTTCCTGAAGCCCCGGAGTGCAAAAAACACCCCAACGGACAAACCGGAAGTGCATTTTTCCAAACTTCCGGTTTGCCCGTTTCGTCGTTTTTTACCGTCCCAGGCTTCGGTAAGGCCTTTGCGTGGGGGGGGGTGCACATGCGCAGGGGGCAGCATGGGGGGGTTGTGTGCATGCGTGGGGGGGAGGGAATGGGTTTGGGCACATGTGCGTGCGCTAGCGCGCATACACACACACACCCTTTTGGCACGCGAACCAAAAAAGGTTCGCCATCACTGCCCTAAGGACTCAAGTTTTCTTCTTGTTAATAGTACAATGGACACAATTAGATTTTTTTTTGTCTGCTTTTTTTAAAAAAAGTGTTGCGGTACCCTTCCTGCTAAATTTTACAGATGGGATTCTAAATCTTCCTTTTCCTTGGAACTACCACCTTTCTACGTTTCTCCCTCATTCTAGAGGCCTGGAAATAGACAGTTAAAGGCTTAAGTCCAATGAGAAATATCGTAGCCTTCTAGAAGCAGGGTTTCCATCACAGGTCTGTAAAAGCTTTTGAGGCATTGCTATTTCTAGAATCTCGGGAGCTAAAAATTGCACGGATTATAATCCCTTGTGTAAAAAGCACATCGTTGCAGGGATCTTAAGCGCACGTGCAGTGCGCAGAACAAATGTGACTGGTTCTGTGGCGAAACAGGCTCTTTACTTAAAATTGTCAGAGGGTGTGTCCAAACAGCAGCAGTTCTACAAACACATGCTGGGCTGCAAATCTCTCCAGCCGTTCCTGTTTTTGACCATTTGGTATATCTCCTCCTGCCCTTCCCTCCATAATATTAGTACAGTTGTGTGGGCACATGTTCCATACAGCCAGAGCTGCTTTGGAGCCACGTGCCAAGAGACAGAGAAATAATATATATTTTGAAGCTAGCTTCTCTGCTGCCTTTTGCCAATTTTCCGGCTTAGCATATAAAAATCCATTGGAGTTGTCATATGGTTTGGCTTGCTATGGTGTCAACTTTCAGCATCTGTTAATTGCCCCTGTGCATCACCTTGCCCTGGCATTTGAGAAGGGCAAACAACAGTACAGAGGCAGCCCCATCATGATATAGGTAGTCCTTGATTTACAACAGTTCGCTTAGAGACCGTTCAAAGTTACAACGGCACCGAAAAATGTGACTTAGGACCGTTTTTCATAGTTACAACTTGTTGCAGCCTGCCCATGATCAAAATTCAGATGCTTGGCCACCGGTTCATACTTACGACCATTGCTGTGATTCCCCTTTTTCGACCTTCTGACAAGCAGAGTCGATGGGGAAGCCGGATTCACATAACAACTGTGTTGTTAGCTTTTCAACTGCAGCGATTCCCTTAATGACTGGGGCAAGAAAACTCGTAAAACGGTGCAAAGCTCACTTAACAAAGGCCTCACTTAACCACATACATTTGGGTCTCCATTGTGGCCGCACGTCAAAGACTACCTCTACGTGTCATGTTCCTTGTTGAAGGAGTGTAGCCTCGCCGAACAGCTTGGCGAATTTGAACAACTGGAAGGGTGATGGGCTGTGCTGAATTTTCCAGGGGCCGGAAACAGGCAGTTCGACCAAACCTGGTCCTGAATTGGGGATCCCTCCGAGCCAGGGCACCAGGGGTGGGTTCTACTTACCTTCCCTACCGTTTCTGATCGCGATGGAAGTGCGTGTTTTGCGTGCGCGCGCCCCCGTCACGTCGCGCAAATCACCCGGAAATGACCCTCTGCGCATACACAGAAGCCATTGCGCATGCGCAGAGGGTATTTTTCCAAGCCGCGGTGACTGGAGGACCGGTTTGGGAGCGTGGACCGCCAGTCATCGCTGCCGGTTCGGTGAGCGGCGGTAAATTTCCGCTACCGGTTCTAAAGAACTGGCCCGAACCAGCAGCAACCCACCACTGCAGGGCACCCATTCCTCTCCAGCCTTCAAAAAAAATATAGAAAGTTCCTTTCATTCCCTCCCAGGCCGCTCTTGGCAGCTGCAGCTGAGGTCGCTCAGCCTTGCAGGGAGAAAAGTTACCCAAAGAAATTACCGTATTTTTCGGAGTATAAGACGCACCTTAGTTTTTGGGGAGAAAAATAGGGGGGGAAATCTGCCTACCAGGTATTCATCTGGCTAGTGTCCTTAGTCTGGTCAGCTTCAGCATATTATTTTATTCCCTGGTTAGGACTGAAAAAAACCTTTTTCGGAGGGAATAGCAATGAAAACAAGCCTGCAAAGACTTAGGGCTGGAAAAACACTTCTTTGAGGGAGTAGGAATAAAAAAATCCTGCAAGCTGGGAAGATCATTAGCACCTCGTTAGGGCTGGAAAAAAAACTTTGGAAAAAGCTACATTCGGAGTATTAGACGCACCCAAATTTTCAGCCTCTTTGGGGGGGGGGAAGGTGCGTCATACTCCGAAAAATTTTCAGTTGCAAAGTTAGAGATTCTACCAAACAGCCAAGTTTCAGTTCGGTGGGAGATTTGTAAGTATTGCAGTTCACTTTGTTGTGATGAATACGGACATTCCGGCGCAGTGTTTCTCAATCTCAGCCACTTTAAGACATCAACTCCCAGAATTCCGGGCGTTGTCCACACATCTTTAAATGGGGCAGGTTGAGAAACTCTACTCTAATTACTTGAGAGTTAGCTTTTCCTCTTCTGGTTGATGGACAGGAGTCACATCTTTCCTTTGAGTGTATGAAGAAGAGCCACGGCAATAGCACCATTGGTGTCTCTTCATCTGCCTTTGTTGTAAGAAGGGGGTCTTAGGGTCTTTTTTCAAAAAAACCAGGGCTCAAATACATAGATTATCTTCCGCTAAGAGGTAAATGAGTAACCTGGTTTGCTGAGAGAGGCAGGCTATCCATTCTGATCCAACAGATTTACCCAACTCTCTTCTGCAAGCTCTGATCCTTCGTTCTGCCTCCTGCAATTCTGAAATGGGCTCCCTATGACGTTCCCAGGCCTCTTGGATCCTGTCCCTTTGTGGTGCATTCTGGTTACCTTTCATTCTTCCTGTTGCTGTAATTTTATTTTATTTTCTTATCTTTTCATCTACAGGTACATGTCGCAGGGCAAACACGCGGAAGCCAGAGAGCTCATGTATTCAGGGGCTCTGCTCTTCTTCAGTCATAATCAAGTAAGACCGATTTAACATGCTGGGAAGATGGTTCTACAAACAACCAGCACGGAGAAGTTGGGGTGGGAAAGGAGATGCCCATCTCCAGTTGGCAGCCAGGAGGGCAAGATAACACCCTTCCAGGGTGTACCATCTCTCCCAAGAGCCCTTCGACATTTGAAAACGGATTGCCTTAACTGGCCCACTCCAGGATTATTTTAAGATAATGCACTGACCAATAATGAAGAATGTTTGAAGGTCAGGGTTGAAATGCGGGGTCCTTGGTGCTCTCTGAGCTTGGTGGTTTTTTTGCAGACGTTTCATGACCCAAACTAGGTAACATCATCACTGCTAGCCATCATCAGTAGCACTGATAATGTTACCTAGTTTGCGTCATGAAACGTCTGCAAGAAAACAACCAGGTTCAGGGAGCATCGAGGACTCCAGAGTCCTCCTCCCCACTCCTTTCTATTAAACAGCTGCAGTTCAGCTGTTCAAATCTCACCGGTGCAAGGTTGACTCAGCCTTCCATCCTTCCGAGGTCGGTAAAATGAGGACCCAGATTGTTGGGGGCAATATGCTGAACTCTGTAAACCGCTTAGAGAGGGCTATAAAGCACTATGAAGCGGTATATAAGTCTAAGTGCTATTGCTATGATGTTACCTAGTTTGGGTCATGAAACGTCTGCAAGGAACCAGCCAGGTACAGGGAGCATCAAGGAAGCCTCATAATGCACTGAGCCCCAAAACAGGCCTGGCACAGCTGCTCGGATTCTCCCCACCCACCTACCTGTGAAACTAAAGTGTGTAGCAAGTACCTTCAGCTTTGGGGGTACTTTTCTGGAGCCCAGATGCCGCAGAAATAAACTTTTGGAGGAAGTCTCTGCCCTCCTCCTTAGGGCCACATTGAATATTTTCTTTAAAATGTATTTTAATGTTTATATTGTGTTTTTTACTTGGCTGTTCACCGCCCTGAGTCCCCTGGAGAAGGGCGGTATATAAATTTAATTAAACTAAACTAAACTAAACTCCTCAGAGTGGTTTCTTCCCCATGAGTGTGTCTTTAAGTGGGCGCCTGCATACAAGGCTGGTTCGCACATTCCCTTTCTCCCATCTGGCTGCTATTCCCCCCCTTCCCCCTTTCTGTGAGCCTGGTTTCTCTGGTGCTCATCTGCTTCCCCCTCCCCGCTCCTTTTTCCATATTACCTTTTGCAACCCTCCGAAATCCCAGTTCTGCCATCTTTTAAGTGTCTTGCGGCCCCTCACTCTAAGAGAAGCCATATTTAATTTACAACCCGGGAAAAAAAATTCCTCCCAGCCTCACCAGCCTTTTATTTTCCCCCTGATACCTAGGGATTCATTCAAATGCTTCCACTTAGTTTGTTTTCTGTTTTGTTTTAGCAAAATAGCGCTGCTGATCTCTCCATGCTTGTTCTGGAATCCTTAGAGAAATCAGATGCGAAAGTGACAGACGAGCTGTTAGGTGAGTGTTTTCCCCAGTTGTTTTTTTCCCCACCCTGGGGACTTATTGCCCAGAAGTCCTGCTTTCCAATTCCATTTTACAGTGGTTGGCCTGTGCTCTGAAATTGTCTCCTGAAGATTTGATCGATTTTAAACCTAACGATGGTTGGCCAGATTCCTCTAAAACTGCGTTTCCCAATCTTGGCAGATTTAAGATGATTGGACTTCAACTCCCAGAATTCTTCAGTCAGCATTCTTGAGAGTTGAAATCTACCCATCTTAAGTGTTGAGAAGTATTTCTCTAAAAAGTCCCAAATGAGCTGTCACGGTGAATCGTCCTTTCACTCTTCTCTCCCTTTTAATTCACTGGAATGCTACCGCTCATCTCATCCGTAGGTATCCTGAGAAAAATATCATTGGCTGCTTTTCATGACTTGCCCACAGTTCTGAAGACATATCTCTAGGTGTTGAAGAATTGATACTAGGTGGACCACAATGTCCAGTCTTGTCCTTACTTCAACGCAGAAGCTGTGAGATCTGAAGAGTACCGTATTTTTCGGACTATAAGATGCACCCCAGTATAAGAGGCACCGAGATTTCGAAGAGGAAAACAAAAAAAAAACAGTTTTTGGCCTCTGCGCGTCCGGTTTTTGCCCTCCCCAGTGTCACGTAGTGAATATTGTCAGTTCTATGTCTATACAGGGTGATGCACCCCATCCTAATATTATGGTACATTCCAATATAAGCAGAACACGTGATATGATGAGTGCGCATGTGTGCATTCCTAAACCACCATTAATTCTCTTCTACCTTAGCTGTTGACCTGAACGGTCGTGTTTTCTTAGCAAAGATGTAATTACTCAGGATTTATTGTTTTTGTACTCAAATAAATATTTTCTATTAGACTTTAATCTCGGTTTTATTTCTAACTGTCTGAATTCCAAGGAAAGATCCTACATCGCCTCTATGAGATATCATTCTCATTTCAACACCCGGCCCCTGGGAGCACTCTGCAGGCCTCCCAGACCCTCTGCGCATGCAGGGGAAGGTTTGCTAAAGCTCTCAATTCCTAAGTCTCAACCGTTTTATCCATGGCTTGTTGGACAGTCTGATTCGGTAAGCCTGAAGCGATTCAGATATTCTGAGGAGCTGCCCATCTGGAATTCCTCCTGTCATTTCTTTTTTTTTTCCCTTCCCCTCCTTCCTTGACTGCTTATCTCAAGGGACTTGTGAACAAAAATGAAGAGCCAGGAGAAAAAGTGTCACCCATAAGGCGTCTAATCTGGAGTTCTCTGCAGCCTGGTTACCCCCTGGTAACCCCACACTTTGGTCCTTGGCAACATCATCTTCTACATTAAGGGAGGTCTCAGAGAGCTTCAGAATGTTCAGGTTAAGCCTTTGCATCAAGAATCTTTTCTCTCCTGGGCATATTGCCTGAGAAATTTAATAAAGAAGAAATATACTTAATTGTACATAGAGTAACAGCCACTAGAATAGCATATGCTCAAAATTGGAAACTGAATAGAATACCGACTGAGAGAGAAGTACTTAAGAAGATAATTGTTGAGATGAGAATAAAATCTCATAGAAGCGATTTAGATCTTTTCTTGGAATTCAGACAGTTAGAAATAAAACCGTGATTAAAGTCTAATAGAAAATATTTATTTCAGTACAAAAACAATAAATCCTGAATAATTACATCTTTGCTAAGAAAACACAACCGTTCAGGTCAAGAGCCAAGTCAGAAGAAGAAAAAAAGGTGACTTAGGAATGCACACATGCGTACAACTCATATCACGTGTTCTGCCTGTATTGGAATGTACCATAATATTAAATAGGGGTGCATCACCCTGCATAGACATACAACTGACAATATTCACACCGTGACAATAATGGATTGTGCTGAAATGATTAGATTTGACAATGAAAATTAAGGATAAGGAGGATTCGGAGTTCTACAATGTTTGGGTGAAATTTTATGAATGGTTTGAAAAAGAATATAGATAAAAGTTTTTATTATTAATTCAATATTAATGGGATAAAAGGAATTGAGAAATATGAATGTATAACCCAGATGACAAAAATAGAGAAGGAGGCAGCATCAAGTAAAAAAAAAATAACATGTACCGAAAATTAAATTATAATATAACGGAAATAGAAATAAAGATTTAGGATTGTGAGTATAAGACGCTAAAATTTGAGAGAAGTCTTTTCAGCCTGTCACTTAATATAATTAATATTAGCTGTTTGAAATAAATATTTAGACAGACCGAGTTATAGAAAATTTGAAATGTAATTTAGGTTATCTTGTGTGCCTATAAGAGATAATGTAATTATATGGATCGGCATTGAAGTTATATGTGTTGTTATGTATGTTTTTCAATGTGGAGAAAAATAAAAAAAAATGTTAAAAAAAATTTTTCCCTCCATCGCTTGTTAGGAAAGGAAACGGCTCCTAGGTTTGCATCAGAGAGGTCCATTCAGTGGCTCTGTCTTAAGAAAAAAGATGATTTCAAGAAGCTTCAGTCTTGCATATGTGGGAATTGGGATGTGTGTGATTGCTACATTATTTAAAGATTTGTCTCTTTTTTTTTTTAAGTCTAGTCACCTCAATGTTGTCCTAAGCATTGCCTCTTTGACTTGCCTCTAGAGAACCTGGCAAAAATGTTCAGCCTGATGGATCAAAACTCACCCGAAAGAGTAGCTTTTGTGTCGAGAGCCCTGAAGTGGTCCAGCGGTGGATCGGGGAAGCTGGGACATCCAAAACTACACCAGTTGTTGGCTATCACGTTATGGAAAGGTGGGAATCCCGAGTTGAGCTGCTTGCTCTTCCAATGTGCCTGGTTTATACCCTTAAGAGTTGCACACACCAGTGGATCTTGGGTGAGGGAACATCTACCATGCCACATCAGGCTGCTTCAGAGAATCAGCTTTGTGGAATTGAGGGCCATACATCTTAAAAATTCCTTCTAAGGTCCTGCTGGCTGGGGAATTTGGGGAGTTGAGCTCCATGCATCTTAACATTGCTGAGAAATACTAGTTTGGAGGAAGATGGGAGAGAACCTTCAAACATTTTGCTAGCCCTAAGTCAAAAGAAGCATCCTTTATACTTAGGTAAAGGTAAAGGTTCCCCTTGCACATACGTGCTAGTCGTTCCTGACTCTAGGGGCCGGTGCTCATCTCCGTTTCTAAGCCGAAGAGCCAGCGCTGTCTTGATGACGATTCCGTGGTCATGTGGCCGGCATGACTCAATGCCAAAGGTGCACGGAGCGCTGTTACCTTCCCACCAAAGTGGTCCCTATTTTTCTACTTGTATTAATTATTACATGCTTTTGAACTGCTAGGTTGGCAGAAGCTGCGGCAAGTAACAGGAGCTCACTCCGTTACGCGGCGCTAGGGATTCGAACTGCCGACCTTTCTGATCAACAAGCTCAGCATCTTAGCCACTGAGCCACCGCGTCCCCTCCTTTATAGCACTTAGACTTATATACCGCTTCATAGTGCTTTACAGCCCTCTCTAAGCGGTAAAGTTCAACATATTGCCCCCAACAATCTGGGTCCTCATTTTACCGACCTCGGAAGGATGGAAGGCTGAGTCAACCTTGACAGGAACCCAAAAATTAAAATATAAAATTACTTTTTCTAGGGCACACTTAACGTATCTTTACCTGATTCAGACTTCTTGCTGTATTTTTCCAAAATAAAATGGCTCACGCATAGGCTATAAAAATAGTGACCTCAGCTGTAACTTGACTTTGGTTTGTTCGATAACCCAGAAGTGGTAGGAATCGCACGTCGTACCAAGCCAAGAAGCCATAATTAACAAACCCCAATGGCTGCCCTCCCGGAGCGCGGGAAGCCAGTTGGGCTAAGGGCAAGGTGTGAACCCATCTAGACGTTGTGTTGTGGCCAGGTTGAGTCCAGGGCAATTTGCAGCCGATCCCGAGGATTCGGAGGTAGTGAGGGTGCAGTACAGAAGACCGGTGAAGAGGATGTGGGGTCAGAGGCTGGCGAACAATTAGAACCTGATGCATCTCCTGAGATTAGTGACTCAGGAGAAGAGGAGGAGGCTCTTCTGGATGCCAGAGCACGCAGGTTCTCAAAGAGACATGAGTGGCTAATCAGGAGGAGGCTTCCTCGTGAGTAGTAATGCAGGGCTTGACCACGCCCTGAGGGTATTTAAGGGTCTGTCACGAGGGGCTTCGTTGCAGAGAACAACCCCGTTCTGTGGTTTCAGCATTTTGGTTCTTGTATCTGCATCTCGGATTATTAACAGTTAACATTTTGCCTGTGATTAATGAGAGCTTAGATTTCCGCCAAAACCTCCACGAGGTGAGATAAGACGCCTTAATTGCTCTTTCAGGCTCTAGCCAAATACTGGAAAGACTTTGTGAATTAATGATATTCTTTTCAACAAACTCAACTCTGGCTGAGAATTTATTTGCAGTAAAACAATATTCTTTCCGATTCCTTCTTGTGCATCTTATTTTGGGGGCATACGCGTGGGGACAGAACACGTTGCTTCGATGGTTCTGCTGAAGAAGCGCCCATCCCAAGCTGACCTTTTTTTTATGTCGCTTTTCTTCTAGAGCAGAACTATTGTGAATCTCGCTATCACTTCCTGCACTCCACAGACGGGGAAGGCTGCGCAAATATGTTGGTAGAATATTCCTCAGCCAAGGGATATCGCAGCGAAGTGGACATGTTTGTGGCTCAAGCTGTGTTACAGTAGGTGTTCCCTTCCACATTGGAGCTCTCGGCCAGAACTTTTGTGTTTTATCTGCTGTGACCGAAACAAAGCAGGGGTTTCTCACCCTCAACTCTTTGGCCATGGGGCTGTAAGAAATTCGATTTATCTTCCAACCAACCAGCTAGGTTGATCTTCTCTGGAAGCTGCTTTGGTCGCCTTTAATAGTTGTCGCAAAGATGCTTTTCCAGGAAGGGATCTGGACTGAGTTTTTTTTCCTTGAGGAAGAATTTATTTATTTATTTATTTATTTTGGAATTCTTATATGCCGCCCAACTCCCTAAGGACTCAGGGCGGCGTACATCAGTGAAAAATACAAGAACAACCAAAATCTAAAATAGTAATTAAAACAATATAAAAATTAAAACACAATATAAGAAATCAACAACCATTCAACATCATACATACTTGGGGGGTGAGCTCGAGTGAATTAAGCTCTACCCCCCGCCTGCAGGAAGAGCCATGTCTTAACGGCTTTTCGGAAGGCCAGCAGAGTGGGGATAGTTCGGGTCTCTGGTGGAAGTTGGTTCCAGAGAGCGGGGCCAGCCACAGAGAAGGCTCTCCCCCTTGGGCCCGCCAGCCGGCATTGCTTGGCCGACGGGACCTGGAGGAGGCCAACTCTGTGGGCCCTAACCGGTCGGAGGGAAGTATGAGGCAGAATGCGGTCCCGTAGATAACCTGGTCCTAAGCCATGAAGGGCTTTAAAGATGGTGATCAACACCTTGAATTGGACCCGGAGACCGATGGGCAACCAATGCAGTTGGCGGAGTATCGATGTCACGTGGGTGTACCTTGGCACACCCACCACAGCACGCGCAGCCGCATTTTGCACCAGCTGAAGTCTCCGGATACTCTTCAAGGGTAGCCCCATGTAGAGCGCATTGCAGTAGTCCAAACGAGAGGTGACAAGGGCATGAGTGACCGTGAGTAGAGCCTCCTTCTCCAAATATGGCCGCAACTGGTGCACCAGGCGAACCTGTGCAAAGGCCCCCCTAGCCACAGCAGAAAGATGATGGTCCAATTTTAGCTGTGGATCTAGGAGGACCCCCAAGTTGCGGACCCGGTCCGAGGGAGTCAGTTTCGCTCCCTCAAGGAACAAGGAGGGGCAGTTGTCATGATCCTTAGGAGGCAATATCCACAGCCACTCAGTCTTGTCGGGATTAAGTCTGAGTCTGTTCCTCCCCATCCAGATCCTAATGTCGTCCAGGCACCGGCACATTACATCAACTGCCTCACTGAAGTCAGACGGGGTGGTGATGTACAGCTGGGTGTCATCAGCGTACTGATGGAAACACACCCCATGTCTGCGAATGATCTCACCCAGCGGTTTCATGTAGATGTTGAACAGGATGGGCGAGAGAACCGACCCCTGAGGCACCCCACATGATAGGGGCCTAGGGGACGACCTCTGCCCCCCTGCCAGCACCGACTGCATCCTATCAGCGAGATAAGAGGAGAACCACCGCAAAACGGTGCCTCCCACTCCCAACTCGCTGAGACGATGCAGAAGGATACCATGGTCGATGGTATCGAAAGCCGCTGAGAGGTCAAGTAGCACCAGGATGGAGGAGTTCCCCCCATCCCGGGCCCGCCAGAGATCATCCATCAGAGCGACCAAGGCAGTTTCTGTACTGTAGCCGCGCCTGAAGCCCGACTGGTAAGGATCTAGATGATCTGTTTCATCCAGGAGCTGCAGAAGCTGAGTAACCACCACCTTCTCCACAACTTTCCCTAAAAAAGGTAAGTTGGAGACCGGACGATAGTTCTTCAAGTCAGCTGGATCCAGGGAAGGCTTCTTCAGGAGGGGTCGCACCACCGCAGCTTTTAACGACTGCGGTACGGATCCCTCTCTCAAAGAAGCGGTGACCACCGCCTGGATCCAGCCGCGTGCCACCTCCCTGCTGGTCGAGACCAGCCAGGAGGGGCACGGGTCCAATAAACAGGTGGAGGTACCCATCGCTCCCACAGCCCTGTCCACATCCTCAGGAGAAACAGGCCCAAACTCTTCCCATAATGATGGACTAGGACTAGCCCCTGTCAACTCAATGGACTCTGCCCAGCCAGAGTCCAGGTTTGACCGAATCTGAGCGACTTTATCCGACAGAAACTCAGCGAATTCCTCAGCTCTGCCTTGTAAGTGTTCCTCGCTCCCCCCTTTTGCAAGGAGGGAGCGCGTCACCCTAAACAAGGCGGCCGGGCGAGAATCTGCGGACGCAATAAGAGCGGAAAAATAAGATCGTTTTGCCGCCCTTATCGCCACTAAATAAGATCTGATGTAAATTCTTAATAGTGTTCGATCAGACTCGGTTTTTCTGGCCCTCCAGCGGCGTTCTAGACGTCTCTTCTGGCGTTTCATCTCCCGGAGCTCCTCGGTAAACCAGGGAGCTTTCCGGGATCCACTGCCATAGAGAGGTCGCTTAGGCGCAATTCGGTCTAGGGCCCCTGATGCTGCGGTGTTCCAAGCAGCCACCAGGGAGTCAGCCGAATTGTGTACCAGGGTTTCAGGTATTTCCCCAAGTTCCCTCTGGAATCCTTCCGGTTCCATTAGGCGCCTGGGGCGGAACCACCTAGTCGGTCCCGCCTCCCTGCGGGGGAGGAATGGGGCTGCGAAATCCAACCTCAGTAGGAAATGATCTGACCATGACAGAGGGGTGATGACTATATCCCTTATCTTCAGATCATCTCTCCACTGCCCCGAAAGAAACACTAGGTCGAGCGTGTGACCACCCTCATGAGTCGGACCCTGGATTACTTGGGTCAGGTCCATGGTTGTCATGGAATCCATGAACTCCTGAGCCGCCCCAGAGGTTTCGCCAGCAGATGGCAAGTTGAAGTCCCCCAGCACCATAAGCCTGGGGAACTCAACTGCCAAGCCGGCTACTGCCTCGAGCAGCTCAGGCAGGGCCTTGCTTACGCAGCTGGGAGGCAGGTACGTCAAGAAAAGGCCCACCTGTACCCCTAAGTCCAACTTCAAAAGGAGCGTCTCACACCCAACAATCTCCGGGGCAGGGATCCTACGAGGATGCAGATTTTCGCGGGTTATTATTGCCACTCCTCCCCCCCTTCCCTGGGGTCGAGAATGGTGCTGCACCGAGAAACCGGCTGGGCATATCTCGGAGAGAGCTACTCCCCCCTCCTGCCCCAGCCAGGTCTCGGTAACACACACCAGGTCTGCCCCCTCCTCTGTGATTAAATCACGTATCAAGGGGGCTTTGTTGACAATTGACCTGGCATTAAGCAGCAGCATCCTGAGCCCAGGGCCCTGAGAACCCTGGTTGCCAGGTATCCGGGTTGAGCAAGATAGAACCGGGTCGGAGGGGCCGGAACAAGGGATCGCTTGTAAACAGCGAGGTCTTATTCCCCGAGAGCGGCCCGCCCCTCTGCTCCCGTCATATCTGCCTCTTCCCGTTATGACCGAGATGGTCCGGCTCTCGCCTACACCAGAGACCCCCTCCCCTCCCCCGCTGGTCTCCCTCCCTTCCTGCAGGCCATACATAGCATTCTTACAGGAAAGGGTAGCTGGGTCTCCCCCCCCAATTCTGTTTTTACACTCAGCGGGGGGGAGCAAAGTGTTTTGTATCTCATCCAAGAATTCTTGGATGAGAAGTGAAACTACTACTTCTCCTCCTCCTCTCCTCCTCCTGTCTTCCTCCTCCTCCTCCTCTCCTCCTCCTCCTCTTCTCCTCCTCCTCCTGACCTCTTCCTCCTTTCCTCCTGTCCTTCTCCTCTTCCTCCTCCTTCTCTCCTCCTCCTCTTGTCCTTTCTCATTCTCCTCTTCCTCCTCCTTTCCTCTCTTCTCCTGCTCCTCCTCTCCTCTTCTTACTCCTCCTCCTGTACTCCTCCTCCTCATTCTCTTACTCCTCCTCCTCCTCCTGAACTCCTCCTCCTCTTCTTCCTCCTTGTTCTCCTCTTCCTCCTCCTGACCACCTCCTCCTCTACTCTTCTTCCTCCTCTTGTCCTCTTCCTCCTCCTCCCCTCCTCTTCCTTGTTCTCTTCCTCCTCCTGTCTTCCTCTTCCTCCTCCTCTTTCTCTTCCTCATCGTTCTCTTCCTCCTTGTTCTCGTCCTCCTCCTCCTGTCCTCCTTCCTCTTCCTCATCGCTCTCTTCCTCTTCCTCCTCCTCCTGAAAAAGCCACCAGCATCTTTGAGGCAATGTGACCTGAATGACGCGAGAATCTCCATGGACACATTTATTAGCTTGTCATTCATTTCCCGCTTTAGATTCCTGTGCTTGAAAAACAAACCTAGCGCCTTGGTGGTTTTCACGACGTACACGGAGAAGCATCCTTCCATAGAAAGCGGCCCTCCCTTTGTACAGCCCTTGCTTAACTTCATCTGGTTTCTGCTGCTGGCGGTTGACGGGTAAGCATTTCACGAAGCTGCCACGCACACGCTTCCTTTTTCTCAGCTCTTCCAAGTTTCACATGGAACTTACGTGTGTGTGTTGGCTGTCTCTTCTCTTTCAGAGGAAAGCTGACCGTGTTTACAGTATTGTGCGAACAATATCAGCCTTCGCTGAAACGGGATCCTATGTATAACGAAGTAAGTTTTATCCCAAGCGGGACTGTATATTTTTCACATCCCCCTTTTTATTTCTCTGCCCGTATTTTAATCTGAGGGGGCGACTCCCAGCTAGTTACGCAAGATGTGTGTACCACAGGTTGAAAATAGACAACTCACCTGCAGTTTTGTTTAAAAACAAGACCTTAATGAACTCTGGGGACCTATTTGTACTGCTGATAGAATATTTATAGCTCAGGGTTCACTCTGGCATCCCTGGTGCTCTCTGGGCTAGATTGTTTCCTTGCAGACGTTTTATTACCCTACTAGGTAACATCATCCGTGCTAGAAGGGAGTGGGGAAATTGGAGAGCAAACCCCGTTCCTTTCTAGCACAGATGATGTTACCTAGTTTAATAATGCAGCGTCTGCAAGAAAACAGCCAAGCTTAGAGAACACCATGGATCCCACAGTCCTCCTCCTCCTCTCCACAAACCCCACTCCCTTCTAACCCAGATGATCAGGTGGGATTCTACCGGTTCGGACTGGTTCGGGCTAACCAGATGCTCCGATGATCAGCTAGGAGCGAACCGGTTCACTCTGACAATCAGGTGTGCCTGCCCGCCTGCCCCTGCGCTTTACTGACCTGGCTACCCCCAGCGCAGTGGCTAAGTGGCTAAGACGCTGAGCTTGTTGATGAGAAAGGTCAGCGGTTCGAATCCCTAGCGCCGCGTAATGGAGTGAGCTTCCGTTACTTGTCCCAGCTTCTGCCAACCTAGCAGTTCAAAAGCACGTAAAAAAATGCAAGTAGAAAAATAGGGACCACCTTTGGTGGGAAAGTAACAGCGTTCCGTGCGCCTTCGGTGTTTAGTCATGCCAGCCACATGACCACGGAGATGTCTTCGGACAGCACTGGCTCTTCGGCTTAGAAACGGAGATGAGCACTGCCCCCTAGAGTCGGGAACGACTAGCACATATGTGCAAGGGAAACCTTTACTTTTACCTTTATACTGTGGACAGAGCATTGGGCCCGGCTTAGTACACCGTGCCTAAGATGAGCAACAAGTAACGTTTCTTTTCCCCCTGTGCTTTCTTCAGTACCTAGACAGAATAGGACAGCTCTTCTTTGGTGTCCCCCCAAAACAAACGTCATCCTACGGAGGACTATTAGGTGAGTTGAAGACGCGGGATGAACCTTCTTGTCTCCTGGGGGGGGGAGGGAATTGTTTTTGGCTTCTTATTAGCATGGGGAGGGCAGCAATGGGTCGGTCCAAAAGCAGACTTTTTGTGCGAGTTTAAATTACCTCTTCCTGGATGGTTGGTCCTCTCTGTGCTCCTTTTGATTAAACAGGAGCCTTGAAGCCCACCTTCTCCATATCAGTGCCTACCCTTTGGAAGGAGGTTCTCTTCCCCCCCCCCCCCCGGATCCAGAACTCCCCTCCCTCTGAGCTTGTTTAGAGGAGCTGAAAGGTCCTTGCTCTTCGCCTTGCCCTTTGAAGAGGGCGACGCCTCACATCATCAGGCTGGCCATCTGTTGATTTTCTAACTTTTGTGGATCATATTGGCAATCCCTTCGGTTGTTATAAACCACACACAAGCTTAATTAAGATCTGCGTCTTGTGGATGGTTACCGCAGCTTATTTTTGGAAGCCAGCTGCCACTAGACAGGACAGTTATCCTCGGCACGCGACCACCCTTGGGAGCAGAATTTATTATTTGTTGATAAGGATTTGTAGACCGTCCGTCTTAAGGTAACTCTGGGTGAATTTCCGTCCTGACGTTCCATCGTCAAACGAGCATCCCTTAAAGGCTTTTGGGTTTCCCTCCTTGTCCTGTGATTCCCTCCCTAGGCAATCTTTTAAACAGCCTCATGGTAGCCGGGGAAGAGGAGGAAACAGAAGAAGAGCAGCAGGAAAACACCAGCCCCATCGAGCTGGATTGAGATCCTCCTGAATCCTCTGGAATCCGACCACGTGCTCACCCGAGACTCCCACAACGACGACGAAACAAAAACACAAAAAGACATTGGGGACGAATCCTGCAGTCGTTCCTCGACAGGTTCAAGGGGGCCCCTCTGTTATGTTTAAAAGAAGAAGGTTTGCTGAGATGTTCATAATGTTTTGGTCTATATTATTTATGTAAAAAAAAAACCAACCCCAATGCGCTGGGGGTAGCCAGGAGAAAAACGATTTTATTGCGATCATTAGCGGACTTTTCTTAATACCGGCAGCAGACCGAAAAAGGCGCCTTCTCTGTGGTTTTCTGAGCAGTATTTCCCTCCTTTTTCCAGGCCCACGAAATAAAACCAGAACACACATTGGTTGCTTTATATATATATATACGGTATATATATTTTTCCCAAAGGCTACCATTTTATTCCAGCCAATTCACCGATTAAGGACTTTTGATTGTCAAAGGGGGAGGAAGAAAAATGGGGGGGGGGGTTTGAAAATTCAAACAGTTGCTGCTCAAGAAGGCATCCTGTAGACAGGTGCCAAAATAATAGTAGTAGTAATAATGAATTTTCAGATGAGCCAAAGAAAAAATTGCTACTAATTGGGGGGGCGGGAACCCAAGCAAGGACTTACATCAAATTCATATCCATCGTTTGGGGGGGGGGCGGGGGGAAATGATACATTTGAGTAATTATAGCAAGGAAGAGGCCAAGCATAACTTTCAAAAAAATAGTCATTTAACCCCAAAGTGTGGAAGGCTTAGTCAAAGGAGAATTTTCGGCCCTCTAGGGGTATGAACTACAGCTAAAATCCTGTTATTTTCCTAGAAAGATGGTTTATTAGTCCGAACATCCAGCAATCTGCAGCCCTGCTTCCAAAAAACAAAAAATTTTGCTCCCTTTTGGCTGGCGAAGAAAGCATGCACATATTAGAAGCAAGAGTGATCCTTAGGTGAAGGGGATCTGCGGACCTTTTAGATTATTTATTTTGACGGGATGATCCATTGATCCATTTTTAACCCTTCGTGTGCAAAGAAAAAGAACAAAACCGACACGTAGCTTACCCAACCGCTCAACGGGCTTTGCGTAACTCTTACATCCTCGTCTCCGTTAATGCACATTGACACCAGAAGTTTAAACCGTACAATTACAAAAAAAACAAAAGAAAGACGAAAAATGGAGGAAGGGACGTTTTATTTTTTCACATTTAAAAAAAAGGCTTAGATTAATACGGCGATCATGCATGAAAGGGGAATATTACGTTTTTATTTACTGTAAAAAGCAAAACAAAAACAAAAAGATGGATTTGTGTTAATTGTTGAGTATAAAATAAATACTTTATACCGGATGTGTGCTGCTCTTACCTGGGGAGCATGGCTGAGCATCACTTGTATTTTATAGGTCTCGGATGAGAGCCTTAAACCATGATTATTTTCTGCAGTAGCTGGCTATGATTTCCCTCAGCTCTCTGGGATCTTTCTGCCAGATCTTATTTTTCTCAAGCCATTGTCCTACCAGCTTTTGAGTGGTGCGGTGGCCTAGATGTAGAGCTCTTGCCTCACAATCAGGAGGCTGTGAGTTCAATCCTAGGTAGAGGCAGATATTTCTCTCTCGGGCCACATTGAGACGATATCTGCTGAACAAAACTCCGCATTGGTGACAGGAAGGGCATCCGGCCAGTAAACACTCAGCTCCATTCAGTTGCCCAGACTCCACCCCGCAAGGGATTATGGGGTCATTTAAAGACGATGATGATTATTGTCCTTATCAGCTTTTGTACATGTAGCCCTCAACTTAGGATCCTAGCTGAGCCCAAAATTTATATTGCTGAGTGAGACATTTGTTAAGTGGGTTTTGCCCCATTGTACGACCTTTCTGGCCTCCGTTGTTAAGCCAATCATTTAATGAGTTAGTAACCCGGGTTGTTAAATAGCTTCCCCACTGACTTTGCTTGTCAGCAGGTCGCCAAAGAGGATCAGGTGACCTTGGGACACAGCAACTGTCATCAATACAGTTGCCATGCACCTGTATTTTGATGCACCTGTATTTTGATCGTGTGACCGTGGGGAAAGTTACAGGTGTGAGGGCTGGTTGTAAGTCACTTTCTCCGCCGGCGGCGTAACCATGAACAGTCCCTAACAAAGGGGAATAAGTAGAGGACTATCCAGTGCAGGCACAGAAACTTGCACCTCGCTTTTGACAGCAAGTAGCACATAAGCGTATCGATTGCAGTAGAGGTGCAGTCCATATAGCAATCCGCAAACCTATTTTATGGTAAAATTGCGGATTTGAATTCGTTTTTCTCTCCCCGTTCCTCCCTGTTTCTCGAATTGATGTTTAGCGGCTGTAGGAAAAAATATACATATATAACATTTCAGGCAACTTGCAGCCCTAAGCCAAATCATTCGGCACCCAGATTTAATTTTCCTGCTTTATTTTAAGTCACTAGGTGGTGCTGAAACTCAGATTATATATATATATATATTCCCCCACTGGGCCTTCGTGACATCTTCAGACACAAACCCACCCAAAGCCAGGCTCCTGATTGGTCAACAACAATAAAGAGATGATGCTGTGATGCAGTTCCTTTCTCTCTCTTTTTTTTTGTCCTTTTCACCATAATGAACTAACTTCTACCACCATGACCAGAATGTTCTTGAACGTGGTTAGTTCCCTCAATCCGCTGTGTGTCAATTGTGCAAACAGGTTATGAGTCTGGAGGGGTTTCGCCAAAAAGGGGGACGGGGGAACCCATTGTTTCGTAACAGCTGGCTGTTCAGGATCCTTTTGAATAGAGAAAAGTTTGTGTTTTTAAGTCTCGGCGTTTTAAAAAGGAGCCCATCTCAAAGCTGGAAGATAATTGACAGCCAGCAAAGAACATTGAGGTAGGGGAAGATATTTATAAACGGCACGGAAGGCAGTTTTCACCTTTTGCCCCACCGGTATTGAAAAAACCCCATTTAGAGAGTTTCCCTCCCTGCAAAGGGTCCCCGTTTATATTATGCATCTGATCTGGGGGTGGAACCAAGAATATAGCTAGATATGGAAGCACCCTAATGTATGCTGGGACTCTGGAGATCATGGCTCTAATGCCATCCTTTTCCCTGACATACACTTTGCTATTGGGCGGAAGGTCATCCAAACTTCATCCCAGGTAAATTAAACAGCAGGAAATCGGTTTTGATTTTTGCCTTTGATCCATCTGAGAAAGATGTAGCAGATCAAGATCACAATCTCAATTTTATGCAGCCATGAGAAATGTCTTTCTCATTATTTACTTTAAATCTGCATTGCTGGGTTTAAAGTCCAGTTTTTCTAATGCCCTAGACCAGGCCTGTCCAAAACTGGCAACTTTAAAAACGTGTGGACTTCAACTCCCAGAATTCCCCAGCCAGCATGGCTGTGCTGGGTAATTCTGGGAGTTAAAAGTCTTAACAGTTGCAGCGTTTGGAGAACCGTGCCCTAGACTAGAGCGAACAATGGCAATGTGTCTTTTAAGATGCTGTTAAATCGATTAACTACCATGGTGGTGCAGTGGTTAGAATGCATTATTGCAAGTTAACTCTGCCCACTGCCAGGAGTTCGATCCCGAACGGCTCAAGGTTGACTCAGCCTTCCATCCTTCCGAGGTCGGTAAAACGAGGACCCAGATTGTTGGGGGCAATATGCTGAACTCTGTAAACCGCTTAGAGAGGACTGTAAAGCCCATGTGAAGCGGTATATAAGTCTAAGTGCTGTTGTTAAGTGCTATATGGTCAACGTTCATCCTCTCTTCAGTTAAATTAGATCTTTCAAGTTTCTTTTCAGCCCAGCTCCACTTGGTGTTCCCTTTCAAGATGGGTGCTGGAAAGAGCTGACTTCTCCATACAATTGACCAAAGAAGATTGCTTCAACTACCTAACCAACCTCCGGAAGGGCCTGATGGTTTTTAACTCTTGAGGTTCTCCTTATCACCTTCTAGATCAGTGTTTCCCAACCTTGGCAACTTGAAGATGTCTGGACTTCAACTCCCAGAATTCCCCAGCCAGCATTCGCTGGCTGGGGAATTCTGGGAGTTGACGTCCAGACATCTTCAAGTTGCCAAGGTTGGGAAACACTGTTCTAGATCCTCTCTTTCACCGGAGTCGCTTGTTTTGTGAGACGGGCAGCTCCGTACATTTGATAAATAAGTACACGGAAAAAAAGGAAGAAAGCACCGAACTAGAGTTCAACCCTGAGCCACAAATACTCTCTTCTGAGGAAGGACTTGTAGAAGGCTCTTGCAAACCAATGAAATGGTACTTCCTCTAGGTTGCGACACGTTTCCTGGGGAATGACAGACTTGCGAAAGACGTGTGGCGAAACACCCGAAGAGAGCATTGCCTGTTAAGAACTTGATCAAACTGCCCGGTTGATCAGCGGAGAATCTGGCCTTACGACCTTAATCATGTTTTTGAGCAGGGAAGTTGCTGGCTGGGGGATTCTGGGAGTTGAAGTTCACAACATGAAAGTTGCCAAGGTTGGACACACCTCTATCGTAGAGGTTTCGATTTGAGCCAATTGGGTCGATCAACTTAGAAGTGTGCCATGGCCCAACATGTCACGACTGCTGACATACACAAAATGCACCTAACTCTCCCCATTTACTCCCCCTTGCAGTGACCACAACCATGCGGCCGTTTTGTATGGCAAGTATAAAAGAATACCATTCACGGAAAGAATTTGCCCCTGTGGCTCAGGAGAGGTGGAGACTGTGGGACACATGCTCCTTAGATGCTCCTTTTATACGGAGATTACGAAAAAACATATTCTGCCAATAATTGCAAGGTATCCTGGCCGTTCCGACACTTCCTATCTTCAGTGGCTGCTAAAGGATGAACGGGCCATAACTACAGCACAGGTGGCCAGATTCTGCGCAGCAGTAGTGGGGATTCGTCGCAAATATGTGTCTTCCTCACCATAGCGATATATATACCAACTGTGGCTAACCTTTAAGTGTCTAATCCACCATAGCTAATTTATACAACAAATGTGGCAAACCCTGCTTATTCCTTTCCCTTTTAGTATTAAACTGACTATAGGCCTCACAGCTTATGAATTGTAATTTTCATTACAATTACATTTGTAATTAGCGAATGCTGGCTGGGGAATTCTGGGAGTTGAAGTCCAGATATCTTCAAGTTGCCAAGGTTGGGAAACACTGGTGTAGACCATGTGTAATTGATAGACTGGATTTTATCATAGATTTTTATCTGTTATTTATTATTTTATTTTATAACTTTTAATTGTACATTTACTGAGTGTTTTTATTCGCTCTAATCTCTGGTCTATGACTCTAATAAACTGAATTGGATTGAATTGAACCACAACCATGCTTTCTCTGCATACAACACTACTGGGTATTTTATTTATTTCCCAAGTTCACTTTTTAAGGAAGGTGTCCTTTGCATTTGAACTGCCATCATTTAAGAAGCAATTTTTTACTGCCTGCTTTCTTGGAAGCAGAGAATTTTCCATTCTAAAAATAAATCTTAAGAGGCTTTAAAGATGCTCTTCCTCATTTTAACTTTTTTTTTAAAAAAAAACAGCTTCAAATATTGCACAACGAGAAAACCGGAGAACCTCTATTTTTGTTTTCCACCCTGAATTTAATCAGACACGCCTTGATCAAGCCAACAGGATAATAATTTATTGGTGTGGATGATAGTTAGTACCACAACTGTCTTAACCATCAAACTTAACAAAGGTACGCACGAGACAGACAGACAGACAGACCTGGTCTTACAGAAACATTGGAATGGAGGAAAAAAAACCGGTTTAAATCAAGACTCTGTCTTCAGATGCAGGAAAAACTAGTCCTGGATTCTTCAGAAGAATTCTTTTGTACCTGATTTGTAAAAAGTTGTGAAGGTCAGAGCTGAGCCTGCGGAGGAGCAAGAATTAATATAATCTTACATCCAGAAGAGAGAAGACGAGAAACAAGGCGATTTCAGCCAAAGGGTGAATTAACCTGCTGTGTCGGTCAGTATAAATAGACAATCATACAAAGTATGGCTACAAACGGTGGGAATCTGGCTTTAGAGAAGAGAGAGGCGCGAACCGGTTGTCGGGTGGCTAAACACGATGATAATAGAAGGAAAATTAAAACTCCATATTAGTCAACGATAGTCCTGGTGCAATGAATTCTTAAATAGCTCCCGCTCGCCAAAAACGTAACAGGGAATCTCTTGCCTGCTGAAGCTAACGGTGCTTTGAATCAAACCATGGTTTGCTTTCTAACTTGTGGGCTACATGCGCTGGGTTTAGTTTTTAAGCTGTTTTACAAATGAACGTTTTTAACGGATGCTTGGTTTGAGGTTGAGCAGACCTGGGTATCTTACAGCCCCCTGGGCCATGCCTGGCCTTTTAGCTGTCACTGTCGGGCCCACGGGAGGTCAATCCAAAATTAGAAATCAAATGTGTAAATAAGTGTACACCAGGCACGCAAAATAACTGCATTGCTTTAATTTTGAAGACAACCGCTTCTTTTTTTTAAATTATCTACACACTTTCACAGTCCGATTGGTTTGGCCCTCCACAACAGGCCTAATTTCTCCTGTGACCTCTTGGGAAAATTCATTGCCCATCCCTGGGTTAAAAGCTTGTTGTTGTTGTTGTTGTGTTTGTTGTTGTTGTTAGCATGGTGTCTTCTTGGAAAAGTCACTTCTGACATCGAAAGTAGTTTTCACCGGTGAAAACCATCCAACTTCACCGTGAATTGGGTTGGGTTGTGCTAGGCTTCACGTATGATGCAAGCTCAAAGGTGGCTAAGTCATTAAACCGAGGTGAAGCAAACCATAGCTTAGTGCTTTGTGTGCATTTAATCACTGCTTTGCAGAAGTCCACTCATGGATGGGCTATTGTCAAGGGACAATTGCAAAAGTTTGTCCCGGTTCATCATCCAGTTCAGCTTGGTCATGCTGATTGGGTGACAATATCCTGAATTCTTCTGAGGAGAATATCCTGAATTCTTCTGAGGAGAATATCCTGAATTCTTCTGAGGAGAATATCCGGAATTCTTCTGAGGAGAATATCCGGAATTCTTCTGAGGAGAATATCTGGAATTCTTCTGAGGAGAATATCCGGAATTCTTCTGAGTGAGGGTAATGCTTGTGATGTTCCATCACAGCTACCAACTTGACTTTTTGGGGACAGTAATATGGATGCTCCTGCAGAGTTCAGAGATGAGGAAATCAAGCTTTTCAGTTCCTTATTGAGTCATGCAGATCTGTCTCATTCCAAAATTTGAGGGCTGGTATTTTTCCATTCCCTTCTTAGCTTGTCCCTCCCAATGTCATGATAAAGGTTCGTCCTTCAAGCATCACAATGTGGACAAGAAGCAAAACCACCTGAAGAAATGGGTAAACCCAGCCTCTCCACATCGAACATCTTCAAGAAATGTTGGGGTTCATTGCTCCCTGGTTTTGTAGTTAGCAACGCTCCCGGAGAATAAGCTGAACAATGAATCAGTGGCTTGCCTTCAGAAACTGTGGGTGCTCCATCACTGGAGGTTTCTAAGAAGAGATGGGACCACCATTTGTCTGAAATAGTATAAGGTCTCCTGCTTGAGCAAGGGTTGGACTAGCGGACCTCCAGAGTCCCTTCCGTTATTCTTTTAAGGCTGGCCCAGCAGAACAGATGCATTAGCTTGTCCCTCGATAAGGCGATAAGGGCGGCAAAACGATCCCATTTTTCCGCTCTTATTGCGTCCGCAGATTCTCGCCCAGCCGCCTTGTTTAGGGTGACTCGCTCCCTCCTTGCTAAAGGGGGGAGCGAGGAACACTTGCAAGGTAGAGCTGAGGAATTTGCAGAGTTTCTGTCGGATAAAGTCGCTCGGATCCGGTCGAACCTGGACTCTGGCTGGGCAGAGTCCATGGAGTTGACTGGGGCAAGTCTTAGTCCACCGTTGTGGGAGGAGTTTGGGCCTGTTTCTCCTGATGATGTGGACAGAGCCGTGGGGGCGATGGGGGCCTCCACCTGTTTATTGGACCCGTGCCCCTCCTGGTTGGTCTCGGCCAGCAGGGAGGTGACACGCGGCTGGATCCGGGCGGTGGTCATCGCTTCTTTGGGGGAGGGATCCGTACCGCAGTCGTTAAAAACTGCGGTGGTGAGACCCCTCCTGAAGAAGCCTTCCCTGGATCCAGCTGATTTGAAGAACTATCGTCCGGTCTCCAACTTACCTTTTTTAGGGAAAGTTGTGGAGAAGGTGGTGGCTACTCAACTTCTGCGACTTCTGGATGAAACAGAGCATCTAGATGCCTATCAGTCGGGTTTCAGGTGCGGGTACAGTACAGAAACTGCCTTGGTCGCTCTGATAGATGATCTCTGGCGGGCCCGGGATGGGGGAAACTCCTCTATCCTGGTGCTACTTGACCTCTCAGCGGCTTTCGATACCATCGACCATGGTATCCTTCTGCATCGTCTCGGTGAGTTGGGAGTGGGAGGCACCGTTTTACGGTGGTTCTCCTCTTATCTCGCCGATAGGATGCAGTCAGTGTTAACAGGAGGGCAGAGATCCTCCCCTAGGCCCCTGTTATGCGGGGTGCCTCAGGGGTCGGTTCTCTCGCCCATCCTATTTAACATTTACATGAAACCGCTGGGTGAGATCATCCGCAGACATGGGGTGCGTTATCACCAGTACGCTGATGACACCCAGCTGTACATCACCACCCCGTCTGACTTCAGTGTGGCAGTTGATGTAATGTGCCGGTGCCTGGACGACGTTAGGATCTGGATGGGGAGGAACAGACTCAGACTCAACCCCGACAAGACTGAGTGGCTTTGGGTATTGCCTCCTAAGGACTACGACAACTGTCCCTCCTTGGTTTTAGAGGGAACGAAACTGATTCCCTCGGACCAGGTCCGCAACTTGGGGGTCCTCCTAGATCCACAGCTAAAATTGGAGCATCATCTTACTGCTGTGGCTAGGGGGGCCTTTGCACAGGTTCGCCTTGTGTACCAGTTGCGGCCATACTTGAAGAAGGAGGCTCTACTCACGGTCACTCACGCCCTTGTCACCTCCCGTTTGGACTACTGCAATGCGCTCTACATGGGGCTACCCTTGAAGAGTATCCGGAGACTCCAACTGGTACAAAATGCGGCTGCGCGTGCTGTGGTGGGTGTACCAAGGTACACCCACGTGACACCTTTACTCCGCCAGCTGCATTGGTTACCCATTTGTCTCCGGGTCCAATTCAAGGTGTTGATCACCATCTTTAAAGCCCTTCATGGCTTAGGGCCGGGTTATCTCCGGGACCGCATTCTGCCTCATACTTCCCTTCGACCGGTTAGGGCCCACAGAGTTGGCCTCCTCCAGGTCCCATCGGCTAAGCAATGCCGGCTGGCGGGTCCTAGGGGGAGGGCCTTCTCTGTGGCAGGCCCCGCGCTCTGGAACCAACTTCCTCCAGAGACCCGAACCATCCCCACCCTGCTGGCCTTCCGAAAAGCCGTTAAGACGTGGCTTTTCCTGCAGGCAGGGGGCAGAGCTTAACTCCAACTGAACTCTCCCCCGGGTATGCTTGGTTGTTGCATGGTTGTTTTTATATTGCATTTTTAATTTTTATATTATGTTTTTAAATTTTGTTTATTGGTTTCTTGTATTTTCCTATGCTGTACGCCGCCCTGAGTCCTTCGGGAGTTGGGCGGCATATAAGAAAGCCAAATAAATAAATAAATAAATTAGAAGATGCCACCACACATCAGACAGCAAGACGACGGAGGTCCTCTGTCCAAATTTTATCATGTACCACCTCTTTCTGTCTCCCCTTCTCCTCCTGCCTACTCCCAGACCAGAGTTTGAGCATCACCAACGATACCTTCCATGGATGGTTTCTAGATTCTGCTACAATCTCCATCTTCCTGGAACATGTTACACACAAGGACATCGCCATAATAGCTCAGCCATTAAGAGCCCAACAGAAGAAAGGAAAAGAAGGGTGTTGCGTCAGGGTTCCTCCAGAACATCAGACACGATTCTTTAACTAGTGTGTCCAGGTGATTCACCCGTAAGTGTTCAAGAAGACAATCTCAGGAAAGTGTAAGGCTGCTCTTGTCTGTGGTTTCGGTCTCCTTTGGACGGGCAGCACCATGTTCTGCAGCTCAAGTATTTTAATTGCATCTCCCATCTTGTGGTCTCGAATGATTCGCTAATTATATAATTACATTTTCTTTTTTGGGTCATTGCTAGCCTCGCAAACAAAGAAACAAAGCAAAAAACCAAGGTCCTTGAGGGTCGTAAACCGATCTTGCTTCAACATCGTCGCTTAGGGTTTATGCTTGAAATGGGCTTCCACTGGAAAGGAAGGAACACACAAAAAAGAAAGAAATTATATCATCAAATATATATGAAGCTGGCCTGACTGAGGCTGGGTTTTTTTCTCATTTATTTATATATATTTTCTTTACATACAATAAGTGCTTGGTAAACAGTGTACTGTCTGAGTCAGTTGCTTACATGGTAATACTTTTTTAAATCCTAATTTCTGGCTCTAACTGACGCCATTTTGAGACTTCGGTGCTGAAATGTCGGAGAAGAGGGACAGGGAGGTGGGGAATAGAGATAGTTGGGGTGTTGTAGTCAAAACAAAATACTTTCTCTTGGGATCCAAGGTCATTCCTGCAGGTGCTTGGAAGGAGAGGACTGGAGCAACTGGGACAGTATCCTGATCGGACCATGTGACCGACTGTTTTGAAAAAGTGACAAACTTTTACTTTTAATTAGGTGGAAAACCGCGAGAATATTCGGAGTCGGTTTTCCACCAGCTTGTGCCAATATGACATATCCAATAAACATGTTCTTTGAGGAATTTGCCTGCCTCAGAGTTTTGTTTGCTATGGGTATGTTACTTGGAACCCTGACAGCCTCTTTGCCAAAGGCAGGAAGTCCTCGACTTACAACTGTTTGTTTAGTGACTGTTCGAGATTACAACAGCACCGATTCCAGTTTTGAGGAAGGCTTCCATCAACATCGTACGAGCGATGGCTCCACCCCGAGACCGAATGTGGGAGCCTCACCTGCGTATTCCTGCGGCAGCATCGGCCTATTGATCAGTTTCTGAAAAGCGGAGATCCACTCCAGCTGATCGCTTTTGGTCTCACAGGCAAAGAGGAACTTCCGGTCAGGGGTGATGATGGTAATTCCATACTGCCAGTGATTTCCCTGGGTGGCCGGCGGGAGGCCTTCCAGGGCCTTGTAGCTGTTTTCTTTACTCCCAATAAAGACCTCTCCCCTGGCAAAAGCATCCTGAATAGAAGACAAAGCAGAAGGACTCCGTGTTTACAAAGGAGTGGAAGGATTAATCTGGGGGGCGGGGGTTCTGCAAAAATTAACAATGGAGACAAGATCTGAAGCCCAAACCATCCATCCTTCCCTTCCCTTTCTCAACCGGGCCTCCATGAAAAAGTCAAGAATAGGAGGAAAAAATCTTCCTTCCTTCCTTCCTTCCTTCCTCTTTCTTTCTTTCTTTCCTTCCTTCCTTCTTTCATCTATTGTCTATCTCTATCTCTACTTATCTCTATGTATCTATCTACCTACCTACTTACCTACTGTGTTTCCCCAAAAATATGACCTACCCCAAAAGTAAACCCTAGCGTATCTATCTATCCTATCTATCCTATCTATCTATCTATCTATCTATCTATCTATCTATCTATCTATCTATCTATCTATCTATCTATCTATCCATCCATCATCTATCATCTATCATTTATCTATCATTTATCTATCTATCATCTATCATCTATCATCTATCTTTCATCCATCTATCATCTATGTATCTATCATCTATCTATCTTTCATCCATCTATCATCTATCTATCTATCTATCTATCTATCTATCTATCTATCTATCTATCTATCTAATCTCTATATCTCTATCTGTATCTATCCATCTATCTCTATTTCTATCTCTCTATTTATCTAAAGAAAGATCTAAAGAAAAAATCTCTCTCTCTTCAAACCAGAAGAGAGAAAGCAGAAGAATTATTTTAGAAGAAAAAGAGAAAAAAAAAAGAAAAAAAATCTAGAGAGGCTTGAAGCCAACAGGGTGAAATTGACCACAAACAGAGAGTCTCTCTAGACAGAGGAAAAAAGAGCCAGATGCAAGATGGGGTAGATCTGTTTTGGCAAGAGGACCTGTGAAAAGGATCTGCGTGTTCTGGTACATCGGACGTTGAACGAGAGCCAAGAGTGTGAGGCAGCTGCTAAAAAAGGCAAATGCTATCGTGGAAGGAATTAAAGAACGAATTGTCCCTTTCTTCCCTGCTTTGGTCAGATGCCACTTGGAATATGATATCCAGCAAGGAGTTGAGGAACTGGAGAAGACAACCAAGATGGCCAGGCGAATGGAAACCAAGCCCTATATACAGTCGAAAGACTCAAAGGAATTGGAATGTTTACTTGTTGGAGACATATTTGAAGACTGCTGGTGCATTTGAAGAATTGCTAGGACGATGGAGGAGGAGGAGGAGGAGGAGGAGGAGGAGGAGGAGGAGGAGGAGGAGGAGGAGGAGGAGGAGGAGGAGGAGGAGGAGGAGGAGGAGGAGACTTACCAAAGGATCCTTAAAATACATTAATCTTCTATCATCCAGGGTAAACCAGCGTTTTTTGAACCCCTCTGTTTGCTAAAAGGGAAGAAATGGAAAAGAAAAATTTATTAATAAACCAACGATAAGTTTATCTAAAATACAAAGTAGATGTTTTTATTTTCATTCATTTTTTTAAAATGTATTTTTAACGTTAAAGATGGTCTTGTTAATTGCACATGTAGGAACTAACTAAATAATTCAAAGAAAAGACAAATTCAGCACTAACATTGCTTATTTGAAACTTCTTCGGACCATATAAAGAGGAGGTGAAGGGAGCCATAGTTTCTTATGGAGCCATAGTTTCCTATGGCTTATTGAAGTTTATTAAAGAAGTCACCATTGGCTGGATTCCCAGGTTATAAAAAGCCTACGACGATGGCTTATTTGTGTCTGTGTATTCAGGCAACACACAGAACTACGACCAAACAGAACAGATTATAAGGTTCAAATTCCAGCTATGAAAACCAGGCAGTAATAATTATTCTTCCAGTTTATCTACTTCAAAAAAAAAAGGCAGAATACAATGCTGGCCACAGATCCCTAGAAGCAGAAATGTTGAATATGGAAATATAAGCCTAAACTTCTGCTTTCCTTTTGAATCCCTGCCACGCTCTGATCTTTTAATTTCCCGTGGGACCCCGAGAAAGAGCGGAGGGGGACGAAGCATCTTGCAAAAACAATGCATAATTTAGATTGTGCTGATGGGATGAAGTTGTTAGCAGCGACAGGGCCAATCCATACAAATCTCTCTCTTTTTTTCTTTTAAAAGACAGCTCCAATTAAAATCTGATGCAAACCTTGGGCTTGTTTGAATTTGTATTTAATGAATTGGTTAAGCACAGAGACGGAGGGCTTGATTAAAACTCTCCTTGGCTCACAGCAACAAGAAAATAATTAATTTCTTGGTTCACCTTAATTAGGAGAGAGAGAAAAACTGCAAGGCATTTTTTTAAAAAAGGGAATAAAGGTGGTTTTCTCCACCGGAAGCTGACTGAAGAGCAAAGAAATCAGATAAAATGCTCGTCTGGAACTGGAGAAACCCAGATTAAAAATCTCAATTTTTCTGCTTAATCAACCCTGCAAGTCTGTTGTAAGGATCGAAAGAAGGGAGGAAAACCATAAAAATGAGCCATAGTTTTGGGGAAGAAGATATAGCTTATAATAATAAATGCAGGCATACTAATCCTCCCCCAGGGACGTTATAACTCCATTTTGAATTTGGAAAGCACAATATTTATAGCTGTAATCTTTTTTCAAAGGTGACGAGCATGCAACGGCCTCCTCTCCCATCCAAAGACGTTTTAGCCAGCCAAATTCCCAAATCAGTAGTAATTTTTACTCTGCTATTATGGGATGGTCTATTAGGAGACATTCAGTTGGTCTGTCAAGTGTAGAAATAACTTAGTCATTTAAGGAAGCTACCCGCCGTCAGCCTCGTTTCAAAAGAAACATCCACAAAGGTCCTATTTTGGGGTTCACGATATACGCGAAATATCAGCTTTCTAGTGCAAGCTAAATTCGCCAATCAAATTCCTTTTGAATACGATAAGATATGTTTTTAAGGCTTTCAACAGACTTTCAGGGTCTCCTAGCCAAAGCACACAACCACAATGGAAATATTTCAACCATCTCTTTGTAGTTCACAACATAACACGCTACGGAGCAGAACTGGCAAAAACATTTAAAGGAAGGCAATAACACCAACCTTGAAATGTAATGTCTACGGAGATTCTCAGTCATCCAGGTCATGGTTGTCCCAAAGGTGCTTTTTTTTTCAAGAGGCAACTGGACTTTCTGCTTTTGTCTTTTGAAGACGTTTCGCTTCTCCTCCAAGAAGCTTCTTCGGCTCTGACTTCCATTCCCCACCATCCAATCAGAGCCGAAGAAGCTTCTTGGATGAGTCTTCAACGAAAAACCAGAAAGTCCAGTTGCCTCTTGAAAAAAGCACCTTTGGGACTTGAACTGTAATCCAAATCACCATGATTCGTGCGCAACATACTAAAGGAGATCAGGATTTAGAAAGTCGCCTTGTTTTCCCACCCAACGTTGTCAAATTGCATTTGACCTAAAAGATTAAACTCGTCTTACCTTTGGCCCAGTTTTCTCCATGTAGCCTTCCTTCAGATAATTCCTTGAAAGTTTTGGCACCAGCTAGAACATACAAATGAGGGAAGAGGAAGGAGATCAGAAGATAGAAATACGAGGCAGTGACAATGGAGAAATGAAGCAGCAGGAAGAATAAAATCAGATAAGCCACCCAAAAGGTCCTTAGCCATCAATTGTTGCAGCAAAGAGGATAAAACAAGGAAAGCTGGATTATAGAGTTATAGCAATAGCAGTTAGACTTATATACCGCTTCATAGTGCTTTACAGCCCTCTCTAAGCGGTTTACAGAGTTCAGCATATTGCCCCCAAACAATCTGGGTCCTCATTTACCGACCTCAGAAGGATGGAAGGCTGAGTCAACCTTGAGCCGGTCAGGATCGAACTGCTGGCAGTGGGCAGAGTCAGCTTGCAATACTGCATTCTAACCACTGCGCCACCAAGGAAGGAAGGAAGGAAAGGAGGAAGGAAGAGCAATAGCACTTAGACTTATATACCGCTTCATAGTGCTTTACAGCCCTCTCTAAGCGGTTTACAGAGTTCAGCCTCTTGCCCCCAACAATCTGGGTCCTCATTTTACCGACCTCAGAAGGATGGAAGGCTGAGTCAACCTTAAGTCAACCTGTTATTTGACACAAAGACACATTAAATCAATGTTTCTCCAGTTTAGTAACTTTAACATAGGTAGACTTCAACGCCCAGAATTCCCCAGCCAGCTTGCTGTTCAATCTAGAAGTTCTCCTGGTGTGTGGACTTCCAACTCCCAGAATTCTCAACCATGGTGAGCTGGACTTTCTTGGGAATTCTGGAAGTTGAGGTCCACAAATCTGGAAGTTGCCAAGTTTGAGAAATATCGGTATAAATAATTCCGGAGAACAAGAAGAAGAAAGAAGAAATGCTGAGCTCACATCAATATCGCTGGCTCCGGGGAACGCCACTTGCAAGTAATGGAATCGTGCGGCACGGATGGCGTTGAACCAATCCACTATTTCCTGAAGAGCAAGAAAACGGTTGTGTAAATTAACGTGCACCAGTGCACACTTCAAGGGCATTCTCTACAATTTTTCCTAGAGCTGGCTGGGATTGGATTTTAAATGCAGCTCTTCCTACAATCTCTAAATCTCATTTCTCCAGTTTCAAAATTATTCTATTTCATTCAATGGCAGTTTCTCTGCATTCCTTTTGTTAAACAGAGTTTATTTTTTTAAACATATATATAGCCATTCATCTTATCACCAATTTTGGGCAGTTCAGTTTACAAACGGCAGCCACTTATGGCAAAATAATTGTTGCTGGTTTTAGATCTAAATTTTCTAATCTCTAATTTTCACCTACTCTCCATCTCATGTGCTGTAGCTTAAAAAAGAAGATGTAAAGTAGTTTGAGTCAGAAATAATATTGTGTTTCAAATTAATTTCAAGAGGTTCAGGAAGGGAGAAGGGTTACCCTTTAGTAAGATGGGGGGGAGAGAGAGAGAGAGACAGACAGAGACAGAGACAGAGACAGAGACAGAGATATGGATTGGTGGATGGGTGGATGGACAGATGATAGAGAGACAGAGACAGAGACAGAAATGAGAGAGACAGAGACAGAAACAGAGAGAGAGAGAAATGAGAGAGAGATGGGTTGGTGGATGGGTGGATGGATGGACAGATGATAGAGATAGAGACAGATAGTGAGAGAGAAATGAGAGAGAGAGAGAGAGAGAGAGAGAGAGAGAGAGAGAGAGAGAGAGAGAAATAAGAGAGAAATAGAGAGAGAGAGAAATAGAGAGAAATAGAGAGAAAAATAAGAGAGAGAGATGATTGATGGATAAGAAGACAAAGAGAACAATACTGGGTGGACAATTGTCTTCTTAGCAATTATCTGGAGTCATCCCTGTTGCCATAACAAGTCAGAAGGGATGCACAGACAGACAGACAGACACACAGTCTCTACTTGCTGCTCCTTTTGGCCACATGCAAACCAACTCTCGGAGCTGCTTCCTTCCTTACTTCGGGGCCCCCACCTTGCCATCTTCATGGTAAACAAAGATATTCCTTGTGCTGTTGTCCTTCAAGTAGGTGATCTGCAGCCCATGAGGGTTTCCAATTTTCTCGGGCTGGAAGGTGGCGTTGAGATGCTCAATTTTCATAATTGCTTTGGGTTCTTTGGCCTTGCCGGAAAAAAAACACAACAATACATTAACCACAACTGCAATGGAGGGCTTCGCTGTATCTGTGGCGCATCTGGTACACAGGTACTCAGCCCAAACAAAATTGGGAGAAGTAATTTTGTAATCCATCAGGAATTAACATACGGTCGGGATTTAAATCGAAGGGACCAACCTTGGCAACTTTAAGACCTGTGGACTTCAACTCCCAGAATTCCCAGGCACATTCAGTAAACACAGAAGAAATATGGGAGATCGGTGGATAGATCTCCCAAACAGATTAAGTTGCTTCTGTTTTTAATTGTGATTGACCTCAGCAATGCAAAGAGTCTTTCAAACTTTCCCCAAAAAAGGATCATTAAAAAAACATTCAGATGGAGCATTATGAATTATGAATAAACACCAGTTTCTGGCTCAAGATCTCCAGAGGGTCCAGAAGCAACCATGAAGTCACAATCCTTATTTCTTTGCCAACCATGGGAAGGAGCTGAGTCCTATTTATGAAGAAATGACCCAGCAATTGTCCTTTTTAAAATGTTAGGAGCTATCAGGACCTTGGACAGCACCAGCCATGATGCCGGTTGGGGAATTCTGGGAGTTGAAGTCCACATATCTAGTTACCAAGTTTGAGAAACGCTGGGCTAGACCTTTCCTTATAGATGGCCTTCTGTCAGAGACGTTCTAATGCGATGTTTATTCAACCTTGGCAACTCTTGTGGTCTTCAACTTTCAGAATTCCCCTGCCAGCCTGCTAGGAATTGAAGTCCGCCCATCTTTAAGCTGCCAAATTTGATAAATCCTGCTTTGGTGGATCCTGTTGAACTAGTCTCTTTTTCACTCAAGGTCCAGCGAAGTTCTTTCACTCAAAGGAGAACCTGGCCACCCCTTCATCTTTACTAGACGTTGACCATAGTTCATCTTCTGCCTGAGTTCACTTGACATGCTAAACATAAAGCCAATCAATACATCAAAAGACCATGTTTGCATTTATACGCTGGGATAAGTCCCACAAAATCCACCAAGTTTTGGAAGATGACGATGACCTGGTTCAACACCATAACAACTGAGTTCCCACCACAAACAAGACTACCATTATCAACAAGAACGCCAGTCTTCCAACCCTACAATCAGAAAACTAGCATTCTCCCCCTATCTGAAATGGTTGTCCTCTTCCACTGAGTGTACAGCTTGGGAAGGAAGCATGGCGTAGCAAAATAGATCTGGGATCTAGTAACCCAGTTGAGGGGGTCGAGTGATTGAAGCTGTGTAGGATTGGTTTTGTTTTGGACTAAATTTAGCCTCCTTGGAGTTAGCGGATAGGATCTGCTGATCTCTTTTTGGTATTCCTTCAACAGACTAAACTTTGAACCATGAACTCACTCCCAAGTTAGTACAAGGACCATGAGAACTTAGGAGCAGAGCCTTATTCTCATGGCCTCCCAGAATATAATATACCATATAATTAATTAAAATCTACAAACAAGAGACTGGACAGGTTCTCCTAACTTTCCCTGCATGGCCCACTTTTCAAAAGACGGCTATCCCAGTGGTGGGATTCAGCCAGTTATGGCATGTTTGGGCGAACTGGTAGTTAAATTGCTCCACCCCTTCCTGTCCTGCCCCTTCCAGGAGCCCCCCACATGCTCCATTTTTGCTCCCAGGTAAGTGCAGGGAGGCCTCCTAGCAGGAGTGAAATCCAGCAGATTCTGACAGGTTCTGGAGAAGCAGTAGCGGAAATTTTGAGTGGTTCGGAGAACCGGCAAATGCCACCCCTGGCTGGCCCCAGAGTGGGGAGGGAATGGGGATTTTGCAGTATCCTTCCCCTGCCACGCCCACCAAGCCACGCCCACCAAGCCACACCATGCCCACCAAGCCACGCCCACAGAACCGGTAGTAAAAACATTTGGATTTCACCACTGCCTCCTAGGCCCAAAATGGGGCGTGGGGGGGCGGTGCATCCCCCCACCTCCGCAGCCCATTTTTGCTCCCAGGGGGGTGCAGGAGGCCAAGAGCTGCCTGTCACATCCCCTGGCCATGCCCACCATGGCCACGCCCACCCAGTCACATGACCACCAAGCCACGCCCACAGAACCGGTAGTAAAAAAATTTGAATCCCACCACTGGCTATCTCACCACCAACCCACCATCACCTCTTACATCATTTTTGTTGTAGTACTTCAGGGCTCCTTCCCTTTCCGAAAGGACAAATTTTCTGCTCAGAAACTGCCCGTTGTCACGTCCTCTCTTCCACAGATATCCTTCCCGGTAGCCTAGGTAGAAACAGGAAGAAAAAGCAGTGTTTTCTACTGGAAGCAGATGGCTATTTTGTAAAAAGAAGATGAAACCTGGATTGGTCCTTTATGATGGACCATCTCCTGGTGGAGATAAGAAGTTCAGTTTCTGCTTTGGCCTGCCAAGATTCTGTCTGTAGGCGAACAACAATAAAGAAACTTCTCAGAAGGAACTCCAAGTGTCGTTCCTGGGGATCCCGTTCATATAACCCAGAAGTATTTTAGTTGGGACCTCAGGACCTGTTTAAAATCTAACAGAGTTTATGTGATACTAGTAGCTTGATACCCGTGCTTCGCTATGAAACTGAACTCCTTAGCATGTAGTAGAATGTCTAAACTCCCAGCCCACAGGCCGGATAAGTCACGTGCACATCCACTGGCAGTTGGAACAGAGTTCTTTTCAGGTGAGGAGGGGGAGTAGAATGTCTAACGCCTTAGCATCAGAGCGTGTTAATAATAATATAAGAAGTAACTAATGATCTGATGGTCATTTTGAAAAACCCTTTCTTAGCGAGCACCTAGAAGCCAAGAGGAACATACGTGCCAAGTTTCACGTTTGTAGGCTTTACGGTTCTGGAGATTTCGTAATGATGCGTGAGTGGTATTTGGCTTTTATATATATAGATTAGTTTTGATACTCCTGCAAAACCCAGTTGAAATGGGACATGTTCATCTCCTTGCAAAGAAAATTATCATGGCCTTCTTTGACATTCCTACTTGAGAAAAAGATCCATTTTGACAAAAAAAAAACCTGAATTGGCCACAATTCCTGGCAACCTCAACTTTTTCTGGCCCTTGATTTGATTTTCAGAAATAACCCCATCTTAGACAATCTGAAAGATCTGGGTCAGAAGATACCTCCTTTTTATCAATGTTCATGTTTTAAGAGGACCTCAGGCTTGTCCCTTGTTTCTTCTTGGTTCCATTTCAACCTGCCCTTGAGTCCAACATTGGTGAGAACATGTCTCGATGTTCTCTTCTTTGTTTTTTTTTTATCACAGACACCATTTCTACAGGGCTTCCTTCATATCTGTGCTAGTCTCTCCAGAATTTGCTTTTTAGTGTCCTTTAGAAGGAAGGGCATGTTAAAGTGAGAATAAATCTCATAGAGGCGATGTGGATCTTTTCTTGGAATTCAGACATTTAGAAAATAAAGCCGAGATTAAAGTCTAATAGGAAATATTTATTTCGGTACAAAAACAACAAATCATGAATAGTTACATCCTTGCTAATAAATCGTGACCGCTCCGGTCAGAGTCAAAGGCAGAAGAGGAATAATGGAGAATCAGAAATGCACACATGCGCAGAAGATCACATCACGTGTCCTGCTTGTATTGGAATGTACCATAATATTAGGATAGGGATGCATCACCCTGCATAGACATACAACTGGCAATATTTACACCGTGACAGGGCAGATATCGATCTACTCCCGGGCTCCTTGGTGCAACTGAGGAGGAAAACAAGAGTTTGTATGTTCCATCTTGAGACAATGAGGAGTGAGAAATGCCAAAGTTCTCACAAGGACACCGTGAAAGCTGTTGTGTGTTGCTCCCACCCACCCCCTGCAAAAAAAACGCCTTCTTACCCTAGACTCCAGCTTTGTAACCACCACGTTCCCAGCCGCACCATTTCCACCACACACCCACTGTTTTATTAACAACAATGCTATTGTTGAGCTCTGCACAGAATGAAGGATTGAGGGCCAGGCATGAAAGAGGCATGCATTTTCCTTGGAGGCAAGAAGAAAGGGCCTTGTGTAGCTTTTGTGTTTAGCATAATGAGCACCAAACATCTTATTTTACGCTTCCACACCTCAGCCTGGATCTTTTAAACGGTTCCATCAACACTGTGATGTCCATGCCAGCCTCTTGGGAGAACCCACAACTCCCTTCTGGAATCCGCCTTCAGAAAGTCTTAATTTGCCTCCAAATGCGAGGGATTCCATTTCTTCCCTTCAAATGCTAGGGATCTTCTCGCTCTTCAGACATTGTTGGACTCCAGTTCCCATTGTCCCCACCTGACACACAACCAATGGTTTTCGGTAATGGGAGATATAATCAATCATCTCTAGAAGATCGCTCACTTCTCGTCCTTGAGTTAGAAGAATTCAGGAAAGGCCTCTTGGCCAAAATCTCTGGGAGGACCACCGGCACAAATCAGGCTTCTTCAAAAGCCATAAGTCCTGGTTTAAAACTGCCTTGGCGATCATGGCTTCTTTTGGGGGCACCAAGTCATCTTCAAAGGCAGGAACGGGGAAGGACAAAACGAACAGCCCCCAGATTGTTCTTTGATTTACGAAGCCGTAACATTTAGTTTTGCGAGTGTTGTGACATTGTTTCGGTGTCTACTCGTTCATCTTTGTATTATAACTTCTGCTGTTTTGGCTGTTCTCTAGCTAACATTTCCCCCTCCTTCTCTCTCTCTCTCTCTCTCCCCCTCCTGCAAGAATCTCTTGCTTGTCCTTGTAAGGAAGGGGTGCCAATGCTTCTCAATTTCTACACAGTTGCCAACACCAAAGAATCAGGAAGCAAACAGCTTGCCTGTCGGAGCTGCAGATCCTAGAGGCAGGCTGACTACGCTAAGAAGCAACTCCAACACTGGAAGTTTTTCAGAAGAGATTGGATTGCCATCTGTCTGAAATGGTATAGGGCAGTGATGGCGAACCTATGGCACACGTGCCACAGGTGGCACGCGGAGCCATATCTGAGGGCACGCGAGGCATTTCCTTATGTCAGCTCCAGCGGCCAGCTGATTTTCGGCCTTCTTTTCGGCTGTTCTCGCTCTCCCCAGGAAAGCCTCCTGAAGCCTGGGGACGGCGAAAAATGGCCTAACGGGCCAACCGGAAGTTTGGAAACGAACTTCCGGTTGGTCCGTGGGCCCGTTTTTTGCCATCCCCAGGCTTCAGGAGTCCTGAGGTTTCAGTGAGGCCTGTGCGCATGCGCGGGGGGCAGCGCAAGGGGTTTTTGCACATGCGCAGGGGGAGGGTATGGGTGTGGGTGTGCGCACACCCTTTTGGCACGCGAGCCAAAAAAGGTTCGCCATCACTGGTATAGGGTTTCCTGCCCAAGCAAGGGGGGTTGGACTAGAAGACCTCCAAGGTCCCTTCCAACTCTGTTATTCTATTACTCTGTCAACATCTGCCCCCAAAGCACAATTGCCCTGGTGCCATTGAAATTCTGGTCAATACACATTGCAGGAGGAAAGTCAGAAAGTATCAGCTGAGAAAAGCTTATTGTCTCGCAAAAAATATATATTTTTAAAAAACATTTCCTGGTGCTTTCTGATTTTTTAACGAAGTGTCATGCTCACACATAACCAGTATTTCTCAGGCATCAGAAAACCTTGCATTTTGTCCCAACGGGATTTGGCATTTCCCAAAAGGAGTGACTGTGCTATTTCTTTTTATTTATTTATATCCTGCCTTTATTATTTTTATAAAGAACTCAAGGCAGGGAACATATCCAACACATCTTCCTTCTCCCATTTTCCCCAAAAGAAGAGGTGGGCTGGGCTGAGAGGGAGGGAGGGAGGGACTGGGCCAAAGTCACCCAACCAGCTTTCGTATCTAAGGTGGGACTAGAACTCACAGTCTCCTGGTGATTGGCCCAAAATCACCCAGCAGGCTTTCATATCTAAGGCGGGACTAGAACTCACAGTCTCCTGGTGATTGGCCCAAAGTCATCCAGCTGGCTTTCGTATCTAAGGTGGCACTAGAACTCACGGTCTCCTGCTTCCTAGTCTGGTGCCTTAACCACTACTAGACCAAATTGGTCCTCTTAACTTTTAAGTCTGGCTTAAGTTTATGTTAGCCATTCAAACCATACCTGTAATTTATTTCCACCATACACACAGGCCAATCTCTCAAAACATTCACAGGTAGAAGAAACAAGAAACAATCAGTTTCCAAATGAATATGAGTCTTACTAATTTTAAGACCGACCTGAGCTCAAACCAACAGTGGCTTGCTTCTGAACAAGTGGTTCACATCCTGTTTGGCCAACTAAAAATAAATCAAATTACTCAGGTCTTTTTAAGTGAGCATGCAAGGTGTGCTTTCCCCCCTTTTCTTCTTCTTCTTCTTCTTCTTCTTCTTCTTCTTCTTCTTCTTCTTCTTCTTCTTCTTCTTCTTCTTCTTCTTCTTCTTCTTCTTCTTCTTCTTCTTCTTCTCCTTCTCCTTCTCCTTCTCCTTCTCCTTCTCCTTCTCCTTCTTCTTCTTCTTCTTTTCTTTTGTAGGAAACACAAGCCTCTTTTGCACACCTATATGGCAAAAGCATCAAGAACTAACACAGCTGGAACACAAGCCAGATTTTAAAAAATGAGGAGGTTGAGAAACCCTGATTTAACCAGTGAAGTGTGAACAAACTAACGTGTAAAATCAGGATTCTATGTAATCCTTGCTCACGACAATCAGTTACTCCGTTTTGGACCAAACACAGAACTATGGTTAAAAGTGGAAGCAAATATGCCGAAAAATTTTTTTCCCCCCCAGAGGCTTAAGTCAATAAGAACTTTGAACGGTAAACATTTAGATTCATACTAACAAAAGAAAAAAAAATATTCTCCATTACCTGCAGAATAAGGCTCCTGTTTCTCGGTGAAAATGAATTCTTCCCTTTCGTATTTAGCCCTGATCCATTGTTCTCGTAACAGTCTGACAAAAAGAAAAAAGAAAGAAAACCAGAAAAAGGATGGATTTAAAAAGCACTGCAATGATGAATTTTTCACCCAAAGCAATATCCTCCAGCAATACAGGCCGATCTCGGCTTACGACCACAATTGAGCCCAAATTTTCTTTTTTTAAAAAAAATATTTTTAATTGTTTTATATCACACATTTGCTTTCTATGTTGAGCAGTGTGCTCTCTACGTATCCAAAATGTTAACATGCGAACGTACAAACATTATCATCATTATAGTCATATACTGTATATATATTAACAAATATGCAGTAACATATAAGATATGCGATAACACCCATCATATTATAAAATATATTGTCTTCCATTATGGTGTCCATTATATAACCATCAAGTTAAAAAAAGTAAAAAAAAATACCCGTCTGTTTTCCCTTCTCATATACACTATATTTCACCCAATTTTACGACGACAGTCCATCTCTTTCCATCTTCCTTCTCCTTCCCTCCCTTCCCTTCTCCCCTTCACTTCTCTCTCCTTCCCTCTTTCCTTCCCCTCTCCCTTCTCTACTTCCCTTTCCTTCCTTTTCCTCTCCTCCTCTCCCTTCTTCTCCGCTTCCCTCTCCTTCCTTTTCTCCTACTCCTCTCCTCCCATCCACTTCCCTCTCTCCTTTCCCCTCTCTACTTCCCTCTTCTTCCATCACCTCTTCCCCAACCTTTCTCCCCTCCTCCTCTCCTCTCCTCTCCTCTCTTCCACCCCACTCCACTCCCCTCTTTCCTGTCATCTCTCCAGTTCTCTTTCCTTCCATCTTTTTCTTTTCGTTGTTGCATATAGAGCCCAAAATTTCTGTTGCAGTTAAGTGAATTTTGTCCCATTTTCCCGAACATAGCATTATAAACTCAATCAACATGCGATGAATTCCGTAGTTTATGTTTTGTTCCGTTCACATGTAAACATCTATTTTACTTTTTCTACAAATTAGTTTAACCCTGGAAGGGTTTTTCGGGACAACCAATAATGCAATTTAGTTACCTAAAACAACAACAACAACAAAAGCAAAAGAGAGCTATTGCTTTCATCAGTAACATCCAAGAGCTGAGTAAATAATCCAACTGCAATCTCATGCAAGTCAAGAGTTTTCAATCCATCAAGTTTCATTGCAGGTTTGTTTGTTTTTTTAATCTGCAGACAACCAGCCTTTAGGACGAAGATTATAGTCGCTTTCTTCGTACCTGGGAAATATTTCTCCCCAAAATGCTTGAGCAAAAGGTGGATACTTACAGGCAGTCCAAAAAAGTTGGCTTATAATAAAATGGTGGGATTTTGGATTCGTATTTCGCTTTGGAGACTGTGTTCCCCGTGGAAGCCATGAACTGCAAATAGACAGAGATATATTTAAAACAGTTCGTCCCTTTTAATAATTTAAACAATACAGTCAAAAGACAAACAGAGGTAGATGCAAGCATTTCGTATTGACTCATCAGTACCTACATTACAATAACATGGTTGAAAAATCAGCCTCAAATATAAGAGCTAGCAAGAGCATTAATTAAGCCTATAACGCAGTGATGGTTAACCTTTTCAGCACCAAGTGCCGAAACTGGAGTGCGCCGGAGTGCCAGAACCCGGAAGAGAGCAGCTGTCCAGCGTGCATGCATGTGACGGAACCCGGAAGAGCAGCTGGCAACGGCCCGCATGCCCACAGAGAGGGCTCTGCGTGCCACCTCTGGCACGCATGCCATAGGTTTGCCATCATGGCTATAACGTATGCAAAAAAGCAACCAATGACAAGCCTTACACCCACAGAAGGCACAGATTGACATAAAAACAACCAATGACAAACATGCATATATACACCGTATTTTTCGGAGTATAAGACGCACCGGAGTATAAGACGCACCTTAGTTTTTGGGGAGGAAAATAGGGGAAAACAATCTGCCTACCAGGTATTCATCTGGCTAGCATCCTTAGTCTGGTCAGCTTCAGCACATTATTTTATCCCCTGGTTAGGACTTAAAAAAACCTTCTTCAGAGAGAGTAACAATGAAAGAGCCTGCAAGCCAGTAAGAGCTGGGAAGATCCTTAGCACCTGGTTAGGGCTAGAAAAAAACTTATTCGGAGCAAGTAGAGCAATGAAAAAAACCCTGCAAAGACTTAGGGCTGGAGAAACATTATTCGGAGAGAGTAACAATGAAAAAGCCTGCAAGGTAAGAGCTGGGAAGATCTGTTAGCACCTAGTTAGGGCTGGAAAAAAAAGCTACATTCGAAGTATAAGACGCACCCAAATTTTCAGCCACTTTTAGGGAGGAAAAAGGTGCGTCTTATACTCCGAAAAATACGGTAGTCTATTATATTAATTCATTCAATTGACCAAAAGCAACTAGACAGTATTCCCTTCTGTTTATTGATCTATCCAATGACCTGTTCAGCTTCAGCATATAAAGGTAATCCTTGACTTACGACCAGAATTTCCATTGCAAAGCAAGGAGGTTGTTACGCGAGTCACGCCCGATTTTATGACCTTTCTTGCCACGGTGGTTAAGTAAACCACTGCAGTTATTAAGCGAATTATGGGGTCCTTAAGCGAATCCAGCTTTCTCAGTTGACTTTGATTGTTGGAAGCCGGTTGGGAAGATCGCAAATGTTGATCACATGACCTGGGACATCGCAACAGTTGTAAATACCTGCCGGTTGCAAAAGTACCAGAAATCTGACCCTGTGATTGTAGGGATGCTGCTGCAGTTGTGCGAGCCTGTGGATTGTAAATCCCTTTTTCAGTGCCTCTGCAGTCGCTAAAATGAATGATCGTAAGGCAAGGACTAACTGAAGTTGGGACCGCAGACAGGACCAATGGTGGCATCTCTCACCCCGTAAGGTTTTGCTGCAGATGCCTTCAAATCACTCCATTATCCATCTCAAGCAATGGCTTAAGGCAGTGGTCCCCAACCTCCGGTCCATAAACAAGCACCGAGCTGCGGCATGCTAGGAACCGGGCTACGCAAACAAGCAAAGCCCCATTTATGGGGTGCAGGCAGCACGCGAAATCACGCCCCCTCCGGTCCGTGGAAAAAGCTCTCTGCAAAGGAAATGGTCCCCGGTTCCCAAAAATTGGGGGGGCACTGATTTAAGTGACCTCTACTTGCTTCGATTTGTTCCAGTTTTGTTTCATATAGCATCAACTCTCAAGTTTCCGCTTATGTATTCAAAATGGACAGTGATTAATATATATAATATACCGTATTTAGATAGATGATAGATTAGATGATAGATGATAGTAGATAGATAGATACGATAGATAGATAGATAGATAGATAGATAGATAGATAGATAGATAGATAGATAGATAGATAGATAGATAGATAGATAGATCATAGATAGATAGATAGATAGATAGATAGATAGATAGATAGATAGATAGATAGATAGATAGATAGATAGATATAATACAGATGATTAGATATAGATAATATAGATAATATAGATGATAGATTAGATAGACAGATAGACTGATGGACGGATGGACAGATGGGATGGGATGGATAGACAGACAGACAAACAGACACACACAACAAGTGATAGAAGATGATAGAGATAGATAGATAGATAGATAGATAGATAGATAGATAGATAGATAGATAGATAGATAGATAGATAGATAGATAGATATAATACATAGATTAGATAGATATAGATAATATAGATGATAGATTAGATAGACAGATAGACTGATGGACGGATGGACAGATGGGATGGGATGGATAGACAGACAGACAAACAGACACACACAACAAGTGATAGAAGATGATAGATATAGATAGATAGATAGATGATAGATAGATAGATAGATAGATAGATAGATAGATAGATAGATAGATATAATACATAGATTAGATAGATATAGATAATATAGATGATAGATTAGATAGACAGATAGACGGATGGACAGATGGGATGGGATGGGATGGATAGACAGACAGACACACACACACAAGTGATAGAAGATAAATCGATAGATAGATGATAGATAGATAGATAGATAGATAGATAGATAGATAGATAGATAGATAGATAGATAGATAGATAGATAGCTGGGATGGGAGGGAGAGAGAGAGAGAGAGAGAGAGAGAGAGAGAGAGAGAGAGAGAGAGAGAGAGAGAGAGAGAGAGAGAGAGAGAGAGAGAGAGATGTGTATAGAGAGTATAGCATGTGTATATATGTGTTATGTGTGCGTATGGGTTGATATAGACTTTCTTTTGCCAGCGTGCCCACCGTAAAACACGACCCTCAAGGTGACCTTATCTATCTGATCTTCTAACAACCCATCACCTCAATTTGCGCCGAGTCCCATTCATCCATACGGACGGATTTCACCTTGCTGATCTGGGGGATGTTGCGATGGATCCCCGAACAATTTAAGCAAATGAAGACCCCCAACGTGTGAGAGGCCCAGTCTGGATCTGCGGAGACAAACATTGGAGGGAGAAACAGGCATCGCAGCGTGTAAGTGATGGGGGAAAAACTGGCATTAAGTGAGAGGAAATTGGGCAATTAGGTTAGGCGGTTTTACGAGCAGCATGTAATATATGATATCACTGCAAAGTTATTGTCACACCCAAGACGATCCTCAGATCACAATCAGCTGTTTTGATCGGGGATTCCAACCATCCTGCTTTGTTATTGCTGTTGTCTACCCACCCTACCAATACAGGTAGTCTTCGACTTATGACTTGTTCATTTAGTGGCGGTTCAAAGTTACAACGGCACCCAAAAAAAGTGACCTAAGACCGTTTTTCAGAGTTACGACTTTTCCAGCATCTCCATGATCGTGTGATCTAAATTCAGATGTTTGACAACTGGTTCATACTTATGACGGTTGCAGTGTCCAAGGGTGTGGGGGTGGGGGTGGGAGGTCACGTGATCCCCTTTTTGTGACCAAAGTCAATGGGAAAGCCGGATTCACTTAGCAACCGGGTTACTAACTTATCAAACTGCAGTAATTCACTTAACAAAGGTTATGGAGCGGGGAAACCCACTTAACAAATGTCTCACTTAACAACAGAAATGTTGTGCTCCATTGTGGTCATAAGTCAAGGACTACCTGTATCACATTTTAGAATGGATCTTTTGATTCTAAATAAGAGTCTAGGAATCATGGTGTCATTATTAAGATATATGACGTTTCCAGGAAGTGGCAGCTGTGGGAAATGAGATACAGGTAGGGACAGTCCTTGTTTAGAGACTGCCTCATTTAACGACAGGGATGAAAAAGTACTTTGCAACCAATCCGCACATTTAATACGACCCTGGCGGGTCTGAAAAGCCCAGGAAAGCTGGGATCAGATCACAGGCACTGTCATAGTTTCACTTAGCGACTGCTTTGCTTAGCAACGGAATTGCCAGTCCCCGTTGCGGTCACTAAAGGAAGATGCTTCACGCCTGGCAAAAATTCAATAACGGGAGGATTTGGGTTGCAAACATGAAGCGCCCGTGCTCCATAACCAAGAAGATATTTCCTTGGATTTTCCTCCCATTTCCTGGGAATGCTACGATTAAAACCCAGGATCATTTTTCTTTTTTGCATGCCCAAAAAATATGCCAGGTTCCCAAGTTGCACTTCCTAAAATGAAAGCATGATTCTAGACCTCATGATTCTGTGCAAAGAATTGATTCTCCTGTGAACTGCCTAAGCTGCCACCACCAGCAAACTGATTATCCATCTATTTATTTATTTATTTATTTATTTATTTATTTATTTATTTATTTATTTATTTATTTATTTATTTATTTATTTATTATATTCGAATTATATACATATATATATATATATATATATATATATATATATATATATATATATATATATATATATATATATATATATATATATATATATATATATATATATATATATATATATATATATATATATATAATTCGAATTCGGTTCGAATCCTATAAGGGTATGGCTAGCTGATGAGAGCTAAATAGCTTGAAATAGATCTATACTAGTCTCCCTTTATTTCTTTATCAGTTCAGGGGGGTGGGTTTCAATCTAGCTGTGTCCACTGGGACCCTTTACAGGCAAAGCACCCAGTGTCTCCCCCACCCCACTCTCCCCTAAAAGACCAACTCTGTGCAGTAACACTATCCTATATCAATGTTTGTGTAGGTGTGTGCTGAGACAAAAAAAAAAGAGGCATGTACTAATTGGCATTTCAAAAAGAGACTTCATTGGCACTTTTACTACAAAGCGGATCAGAAAGGTGGGGGCATCAGAGTAATAATCCCTACAGGCTGCATTGGGGGCTGAATCACACACACACCCAAAAAAAGGGGGGGAGAGAAAGAATACAGAACCAGCCCCAAAACTATCTCCCAACCCACTTTATCTGGGGGGGGGGAAACACACCTTGCCACCCCAAGAAGTGGCTCCTTACAAAGAAGGGGGTGATGCGCCCAACCCCATCACCTCCATTTAAGTGGATTCCAAAGTGGGGAGGGGGACCCATTAGTCCCCCCCCGCAAGACCTCTCCCACCCGTGTGTGCAAAAGGCGAGGCTGGCATTCCCACCCCACCCAGACCAAGCCAAATAGCTGGCCAGACCCAGCCAGCTGTACTGCTCACTTTAGTGCCAGAACCCTGGCCAAGCCCCCTTCCCCTCCTCTCCTTCCCCATCACCCGGGGCAGGGACCTCTGCTACACACACACACCCCACAAAACCGAGCCAGCCCCCCTCGCTGCCCAGCCAAAGTCGGCATCCCCGCGGCTGATCTGCACTGCAGTTCGCAGCCGGCGAGCCCCTCGCTCAGCATGGGCGATGACATCACCATTGGCTACGTCAGCCGGAGACAGCCGGGGGGGGGGGCGGCAGAGGGAGAGAATGGGGACGGGTCCCCCAATGGGGAGGAGGGAGGGGGGAGCAGGCCGCTTTCTTCCTCTTCCTTGGCGGGGGGAGGAATAAACCTTCCCTTTGGGGGGGGGGGGGGTCCCAGGATCTTCCCTGGATTTGACAGGGGAGGGGGCGGCAAGAAGGGGAGGGAGGGGGGAGGCGTTGGAAGAGTTTCACCTGCCCATCTCTTGCCAGCCAAGTTGCCGGGAAAGGCGCCGGGCGCCCCGAGAAGCGAAAGGGGAGCCCCCTGATTTTCCTGCCTACGTTGGCAACTTTGGCTGAGTTGGTCGCGGAGGGGAGAAATCCAGAGGAGGGTCTTTCTTCCCCCCCCCCCCACACACACATCATCCCACCAGAATTTAGGGAGGGTGGGGTCCCCTGCTTTTCTTGGGGGGGCGAAGGCAACCCACGCTTTACACCCCATCTCTCTCTCTCTCTCTCTCTCTCTCTCTCTCTCTCTCTCTCTCTCTCTCTCTCTCTCTCTCTCCCCTTGGGGACCCCTTCCTCCCCCATCACCGTCCCCCAGCCGCGCCCCATTCCCGGTTCCTCTTTCTTCCCCCTTCCCAGCAAAGTGAACCCAGAAGCAGCGGGTGGGGAAACTGAGGCCGGGAGGGCGAAGAAGCGCTTCCCTCCCTAAAACACTCCCAAACCCCTGCGCCACTGGGGGAGGGAGAGAAGACCACGCAGCCAGCCTGCCAGCCAGCCAGCCAGCCGCCCCCAGCCCCATCCATTCCACTTAGAAAAGAATGGGGTGGTGGGAGCAAGGGGTTTCTCTCCCTTCCCCTCCCTTGCAGGCAAAGCGGGTCCCTGGAGCCATGCACCTGCCCGAGCCGGGGGGATGTAGTTGACGCCCCCCACCCTCCTACCCCCCAAAAGGACACCCGGCCCCCTCCCCATCTCACTCACCGCTGGCCTGGCAATCGGCGCACCCGCCGTTCCCCTCGCTTTGCAGCAATTCCAGCAGCGCCGTTTTGTTCCTCTCCTTCGCCATGGTGGGGGTGGGGGGGTAGGGGGGAAGTGCCGAGTCGGGGGTCGGTCCTGGGGAAGGAGGGGAGGGGTCGGCAGAGGCGATCTCCCTCTCCTCCGCCCTGCCCTCTTCGCCTTTGCCCTAGTGGGTCTCCAGGGCGCCTCCCCGCCGTCCAGGGGGGGCTGCTTCATTCAGAGAGAGAGACCCCCACCCACCCTCCTCGAGGGGCCCTGGGGAGCCGGAGGGGAGGGCCAGGAGGGGTCCCTCGGCCGCCCAGCGGCTCAGCATCCCCGCCCGGTGCGCTGGGGGGCTGGGGGGAGATCGGGTGGGGGGAGGTTCCGCATGCCTCCAGCCCCGAAGCGGAGCCAGCCAGCAAGAGAGAAAATTAAAGCAACTCCGAGACTCTCAACCTCCCCCCCCCCCGCCCGCCCCGCCAGGCGCGCACCTATTCGGAGCCCGGCTCGAGCGCGACCCCTGCTGGCCGCCGCGGAGATCGACAGGCGGGCGCCACAGCCTCGCTGCCCGCGCCAGGTGAGACGCCGAGCGCCAGGTTGCCCGCTGGAGAGGCTGCTGCGCCTTTTACCCCCTCCGGAAAAGAAAGAAAGAAAGAAACGGGCATCCTGTCTTTGAGTTGAGTCAAGCAGGGCTGGGAAGGGAGGGCCTGGCGCCCCCATCATAACCCCGATGAGCCCAGCAGGTGATCAACCAGGGTCAAAGCAAGCCATGGTTTGGTGTGATGGGGAGCCGGGGTTAGCTCTTAAACCCACCGGGCTCTCGTGCATCATTGAGTCTTCTGGAAATCATCTAGAGCTGATCCTTTTTTTAAAATAATAATAATCTGCAGCTATTAAAGGTGTTCTGTTTCTATAGAGAAAAGGACTCAGGAAAGCAGATAATTTCTCTGGAACAATCCTCCCCCAGAGATTAGAATGGCCCCCCACTCTTAATATTCTTCCCGAAGGCGCTGAAGGTTCTGCCAGCGGGCCTGGGGAACACAGAGCGGGATGGAGCCCATTAAATGGCTCGTGTCACCGAGGCGGGGGGGGGGTGATTTTGTTAATTTTACTATATTAATTTATTTGATTTTTTGTTAGTTTTTATTGTTTTAAATGCGGTTTTATATTCTGTAAGCCGCCTTGAGTCTCCATGGGCGAATAGACAGCAATATAAATTCAATAAATAGATGATAGATAGATAGCAATAGCACTTAGACTTATATACCGCTTCATAGTGCTGTTACAGCCCTCTCTAAGCGGTTTAAAGAGTTCAGCCTCTTGCCCCCAACAATCTGGGTCCTCATTTTACCCACCTCCGAAGGATGGAAGGCTGAGTCAACCTTGAGCCGGTGAGATTTGAACAGCTAAACTGCAGCTAGCAGTCAGCTGAAGTAGCCTGCAGTCCTGCACTCTAACCACTGTGCCACCTCGGCTCTTAATAGATAGATAGATGATAGATGATAGATAGATAGATATAGATAGATAGATAGATAGATAGATAGATAGATAGATAGATAGATAGATAGATAGATAGATAGATAGATAGATAGATAGATAAAGCAAGCAAGCAAGCAAATATCAAAAGGGAGAAAAATAATCCCACTCCTGCCTCCATCCCCACATTCCCAGCCTTGCAACCTAAAAGGAAGTTTTTACAGGAGGCAACTGGACTTCCTTGTTTTTTCTTTTGAAGATGTTTCGCTCCTCATCCAAGAAGCTTCTTCAGCTCTGACTGGATGGTGGGGAAGGGAAGGATTGATACCCCTTGCAGACAGCTGGTCATTTGCATCCTTTTAGAGTCATTGAGGCCACTTGGAGGTTTATCTGCAGCAGTTCCAAGAATGCTCCACACCCATTTGCACCACTCAGGGGACTTTGAGGACACAGATAAACCTCCAAGTGGCCTCAAGGACCCTCTAAAAGGATGCAAATGACCAGCTGTCTGCAGGGAAGATAAATCCTTCCACTCCCCGCTATCCTGTCAGAGCTGAAGAAGCTTCTTGGATGAGAAGCGAAACGTCTTCAAAAGAAAAAAACAAGGCAGTCCAGTTGCCTCCTGAAAAAAGCACATTTGGGACAACCATGACCTGGAGGACTGAGAATCTCTGCAATTTTTTAACCTAAAAGGAACTGGCAGGAAAGGAAAGGGAGTGAGGAGGGAGGAGGAAGAAAAGCAAAACAAACTAGGGCACACAAGTTGTTAATGGGACTCCGCTCCAAGTGAGTCCGCCATATTTAACTCCACGTTTTCTTCCATTTTTAATTCGCCTTTCCTCAATGGAGTTTGATACACGTGGCTCTTGTGTTTTGACCTACATTTCATCCCCCCCCTCCCAAAGTCTGCAGGTTAGGTGACTTTTCTGAACGGTCTAACCTGACAGGCTTGTTCTGAAGATTTAAAAAAGCCACATTATTGTGCTGCCCTAAAAGAATGTGACTACAATTCTTTTTTTTTCTTTTTTTAATGAAATGTTTCTGAGCCAGCTGAAATTCTACCGAACGATTCGCTCTTTGACGGAATGGCAGCTTCCGTGGCATAAAAGAACGAGTGGGGGGGGGCTTTAAACAATCCCCCCCCCATGGAATTGGCCATTGGATTTATTGAACAATATTACAATCCATCCCGTCCTGATTGACGCTGAGTGGCAGGGGCCATAATAAAATGAGTCAACCAATAGAATAAAACTTGTTTTATGTCGGCAAACCATTTGACATGCATAATGTAAAGCTACCGAAGACGGTTTTAAACCTTTGCAAATTCATGTTTGGTCCAGTAAAGGAATTGCAGGAGGGTTAAATCAATAAAAGAATTAGAGCTTCCCATTGTTGCAAACTTATGGGAAATCCATCACATTGGACCAGGGAGTGTAACGATCAGGAAGAGAGAAAGAGAGCAGCTGAAATTGATCCAAGATACACAGAGTAGTAGCGCCAACGGCTTTTTTTCCCTACCACAAGGTTTTCCCTGGTGCCCTCACTTGCATCATTCTGTTTCTCTCTGAACTGGCCTAGCAGCAAACACAACAGGATCCAAGATGAGTTCATCCCTTTTTCCTGCTTCCTCACCAGCATCTCTCCCAGTAGAAAATTAATCTATTCATTTACCGTAATTAATATTACAAGGAAGCCGGTTTGGTCTAGTGATGATGGCACCAGGCTAGAAAGCGGAAGACTCATGCCTCAGGCAGGAAAGCCGGCTGGGCGACTTTGGGCCAATCGCCAGGAGACCGTGAGTTCTAGTCCCGCCTTAGTCCCGATAGACAGCTGGGTGATCTTGGCCAGTCCCGTTCTCTCCGCCCAACCCACCTCATAGGGTTGTTGTGGAGAAAATAGGAGGAGGGAGGTGTATTTATTTATTTATTTATTTATTGGTATTTCTTATATGCCGCCCAACTCCCGGAGGACTCCGGGCGGCGTACAACAGAAAAAATACAAGAAACCAATATAAATAAGCATTAAAACAACTATAAAAATTAAAACCGTAATCTTAAAAACATTGATATCAATTTCAACTTCATACATACTTGGGGGTGAGCTCAATGGATTACGCTCTACCCCCTGCCTGCAGGAAAAGCCACGTCTTAACAGCTTTCCGGAAGGCCAGCAGGGTGGGGATAGTTCGGGTCTCTGGGGGAAGTTGGTTCCAGAGCACGGGGCCGGCCACAGAGAAGGCTCTCCCCCTAGGGCCCGCCAGCCGGCATTGCTTGGCCGATGAGACCTGGAGGAGGCCAACTCTGTGGGCCCTAACCGGTCGAAGGGAAGTGTGAGGCAGAATGCGGTCCCGGAGATAACCTGGTCCTAAGCCATGTAGAGCTTTAAAGATGATGATCAACACCTTGAATTGTACCCAGAGACCAATGGGCAGCCAATGCAGCTGGCGGAGTATGGGTGTTACGTGGGTGTATCTTGAGATACCTACTATAGCACGCACAGCCGCATTTTGCACCAGTTGGAGTCTCCAAATACTCTTCAAGGGTAGCCCCATGTAGAGCGCATTGCAGTAGTCCAATCGAGAGGTGACAAGGGCGTGAGTGACCGTGAGTAGAGCCTCCTTCTCCAAGTATGGTCGCAATTGGTGCACCTGGCGAACCTGTGCAAAAGCCCCCCCTAGCCACAGCTGTAAGATGTTGGTCTAATTTTAGCTGTGGATCTAGGAGGACCCCCAAATAAATACACAATAAAATACACGAAAATAAAGACAGGCTCTCCCATACACACACACACATACAAATCACAAGGAGACCTTGATTGTCTTTCAACAAACCTTACCCTCCCATTTGGATAACACAACCACATCGGGCTGGTTGAGGAAGGCTTCTCATGCCATCCTGGTGGCTGCACTAGAGGGAGAAAAGCAGGGGTAGGCAGAGGTTTGGTCCTTTTTGGGGAGGGGACAGATCAAGTGCAATGCCAGCCGCTTCTTGCCTCTTCCTTGGCTCTTGTACTTGAGCGTTAGCCAAAAGAGACAGTGTGAGCCTCTGGGTTTTTGTTCCTCCCCTCCTTTGATTGACCTAGGATGGGGTGGGTGGGTGTTAACTATTTCTCCTCATTTATTATCCAGGTTGTGGCCAAGCAGACATCTTTGGTCAAAGGGAGCCATTGTGACGCCCGGATTCTTCCCACCGTTTGTTGGGTTCTACGATAGCCTGGAGCAGAATTCTCCGCATAATCTTTTAAGAACAAGAAATGTTGTTTATTTTCCCAGGAACCATCAGGAGATGGTCTGCATAGTTTCAGAAGGCCTCGGTTGGCCCGGTCTGAAAAGATTCTGACCCCTTTCCCCCCCCCCCATATAGCTCTTTCTATAGGTAGTCCTCGACTTATAACAGCTCACTTAGAGACCATTCAAAGTTACCACGGCACTGGGAAAAAGTGACTTATCACCGTTTTTCACACTGACGACTCAAAATTCAGATGCTCGGCAACTGACTCGAATTTATGACGGTCGCCGTGTCCCGGGGTACTGTGATCCCCTTTTGCGACCTTTTGACAAGCAAAGACAGATTCACTTAACAACTGTGTTACTAACTTAATAACTGCAGCGATTCACTTAACAACTGTGGCAAGGAAGGTTGTAAAGTTAGAGCAAAGCTCCCTTAACAATTGTCTCGCTTAGCAACAGAAATTTTGGACTCCACTGTCGTCGTAATTTGAGGACGCATGGTGTATTTATTTCACCAAAGAGCGGTTTCTCCTGGAAGACCTCCAAGACAGGTTCCCGCAGTTTCACCAATGGAGACTTTCTTCGATACAGGTTGTCCTCGTTTAGTGGCCACAATTGGGACCAGCGACTCGGTCATTAAGTGAATCCGCAATTGTGCTTACAATCTTCCTTCAGCTTTTCTCTCTTGCTGAACTGTGAAGGCTATCCATGGGGGGGGGGGATCGGTTGCAAATTCACTTTTTCACCAACGTCATCACTATGAACAGCCGCTAACCAAGTCAGTCGCTAAATGAGGACTGCCTCTATACAAACACACTCATACACATCCTGTGGCAGCTAGAATCCATTCCTCACATGAGGACAGAGAAAAAGAAGGCTAAAACTTGAATAAAAACTCAGTACAAAACTCTAACAGGGTACGGTAACTTCTGATTATTGGCTTAAGTTTTTAATGTTCTAATATCGGTTTCAATAAAAGTCCAAACATTCTACCCAAAGGCATTGCAATCTTCTTTTCTTTTTCTTTTTTTTAAGGGAAAAACCATCCCAAAACTACTGAAACAGCTGGAAAACAAACCTCAGCATCCTTCTGGAGCGAATGCCTTCAAATTCGCCATTTGCTGAATTTCTGTGACCTTTTTCGAGAATAACTTTCTCTTAAAACGAAACGCCAACGAGGCCACGTACAATATGCACACATATATATAGATATATATGGCTGCAGATTCTGGGATCAGAATTGAGGGTCAGGAGGGATTTTGTTGCACTGTCTCACGTTGGTCTTCGGATTTCTCTTCCTTTAGGTCTTTAAACCCCAGTTTTTCCAGGGGCTCTTTGGCCATCAGTTGCCTTGAAGAAATCAAACAAGATCGAATAAATCGTTAAGGCTTCAACGCTGCACATTTGGCCATGTTCATTTCCATTGTTGAATAATTTAGTCTCTCTAAAAGCAATCACACACACACACACACACACACACACACACACACACACACCAAAGGATTATATCGAGTTCTCTCTCTCTCTCTCTCTCTCTCTCTCTCTCTCTCTGTGTGTGTGTGTGTGTGTGTGTGTGTGTGTACGATAAATTCTAGAACAGATACAGAAGGCTCTTTCACATGGTACAGGACAAGAGAATTTAGCTTCCTACGAACCCCAGCACTTACTTTTAATTAGTACATTTCTGTTTCTTCTGTAAATAAAAATATACTTAACAGTTGGCAGGCAGCGATTCACAAGACAGCAACTAAACAACAACGATATACGCTTGCTAAGAGGGTCAACCTTTTCTTAAAGCAATGTTGGCTTTTTACATCATCATCATCATCATCATCATTATTATTATTATTCACAATTATATCACAGTGGCCAGTTTTTTCACCGGATTTGGCATTAATTACTAGTCGAGCCCCACCCAGGGGCCTAGGACATCGTAATATATTTTCGAAGTATATGTGCAGAACCGAGCAGTGCGGCTTTCTGCATTTGACTGATGGTGATTTTGTTGATTTTGAGCTGTTTTAAATGTAATTCCAGTGCTTTTGGAACAGTATTATTATTATTATTATTATTATTATTATTATTATTATTATTATTATTATTATTATTATTATTATTATTATTATTATTATTATTATTATTATTATTATACAATTGTATCACAGCGGCCAGTTGTTTCGCCGGATTTGGCATTGATTACTAGTCGAGCCCCACCCAGGGGCCTAGGAAGTCGTAATGTATTTTCGAAGTATATGTGCGGAACCGAGCAGTGCGGCTTTCTGCATTTGACTGATGGTGATTTTGTCAATTTTGAGCTGTTTTAAATGTAATTCCAGTGCTTTTGGAATAGCACCCAGTGTTCCAATCACTACTGGAATTACCACTGCTGGTTTGTGCCATAATCGTTGGATTTCAATTTTTAAGTCCTGGTATTTTGCAATTTTTTCGTGTTCCTTTTCATCGACCTTGCTATCTCCTGGTATTGCAATGTCAATTATAGTCACCTTGTTGTTCTCGACCAACGTGATGTCTGGTGTATTATGCGCCAGTACCTTGTCTGTTTGTATACGAAAATCTCACAAGATCTTGACCATCTGATTTTCAGTGACTTTTTCAGGCTTGTGTTCCCACCAGTTTGTAGCAGTATGGATGTTATAATTTTTGCATAAATTCCAGTGGATCATTTGTGCAACAGAGTTGTGTCGTAATTTGTAATCAGTCTGTGCGATTTTCTTGCAGCAGCTGAGCACATGGGCTACAGTTTCATCAGCTTCCTTGCATAATCTGCATTTAGCATCATTTGAAGATTTATCAATTTTGGCCTTTATGGCATTTGTACGAATTGCCTGTTCTTGTGCGGCCAGGATCAATGATTCTGTTTCTTTCTTTAAAGTACCAGATGTTAACCATAACCAAGTTTTTTCACTGTCCACTTTGTCTTTTATTTTTTCCAGAAATTGGCCATGTAATGCTTTATTTTGCCAACTCTCCATTCTTGATTTTATCACATTTTTTCTGTATTCTTGTTTCGTCTGTTGGACCTTCAGTAGATTTTTGTTCTTTACTTCAATTAATAGATGTTCTTGACTTTCTTTTAAATAATCCGCCAATGCATGCTTTTCTTCTTCAACTGTTTGCTTTACTTGTAGTAGTCCTCTGCCACCTGATTTTCTGGGCAGGTAAAGTCTATCAGTGTCACTACGTGGATGTAAACTGTAGTGCATTGTCATTAGTTTTCTGGTGTTTCGGTCCAAAATGTCCAAATCAGCTTGTGTCCAGTTAATTATACCAGCCGTGTATCTTATGACTGGTATTGCCCAGGTATTCATGGCCTTGATGGTGTTTCCACCATTTAATTTAGATTTCAAAATTTTCCTAACTCTGTTGGTGTACTCTCTTCTAATGATAGTTTTCACTTCTCCATGTCTGATGTTATCCAACTGCAGAATGCCCAGATATTTATAGGCTTCATTTTGATTGCATTTAATTAATTGGCCATTGGGCATTTCAATTCCGTCACATGTAGTGATTTTGCCCCTTTTCATAGATACAGTGGCACAATTATTATTATTATTATTATTATTATTATTATTATTATTATTATTATTATTATTATTATTATTATTATTATTATTATTATTATTATTATTATTATTATTATTATTATTATACAATTGTATCACAGCGGCCAGTTGTTTCGCCGGATTTGGCATTGATTACTAGTCGAGCCCCACCCAGGGGCCTAGGAAGTCGTAATGTATTTTCGAAGTATATGTGCGGAACCGAGCAGTGCGGCTTTCTGCATTTGACTGATGGTGATTTTGTCAATTTTGAGCTGTTTTAAATGTAATTCCAGTGCTTTTGGAATAGCACCCAGTGTTCCAATCACTACTGGAATTACCACTGCTGGTTTGTGCCATAATCGTTGGATTTCAATTTTTAAGTCCTGGTATTTTGCAATTTTTTCGTGTTCCTTTTCATCGACCTTGCTATCTCCTGGTATTGCAATGTCAATTATAGTCACCTTGTTGTTCTCGACCAACGTGATGTCTGGTGTATTATGCGCCAGTACCTTGTCTGTTTGTATACGAAAATCCCACAAGATCTTGACCATCTGATTTTCAGTGACTTTTTCAGGCTTGTGTTCCCACCAGTTTGTAGCAGTATGGATGTTATAATTTTTGCATAAATTCCAGTGGATCATTTGTGCAACAGAGTTGTGTCGTAATTTGTAATCAGTCTGTGCGATTTTCTTGCAGCAGCTGAGCACATGGGCTACAGTTTCATCAGCTTCCTTGCATAATCTGCATTTAGCATCATTTGAAGATTTATCAATTTTGGCCTTTATGGCATTTGTACGAATTGCCTGTTCTTGTGCGGCCAGGATCAATGATTCTGTTTCTTTCTTTAAAGTACCAGATGTTAACCATAACCAAGTTTTTTCACTGTCCACTTTGTCTTTTATTTTTTCCAGAAATTGGCCATGTAATGCTTTATTTTGCCAACTCTCCATTCTTGATTTTATCACATTTTTTCTGTATTCTTGTTTCGTCTGTTGGACCTTCAGTAGATTTTTGTTCTTTACTTCAATTAATAGATGTTCTTGACTTTCTTTTAAATAATCCGCCAATGCATGCTTTTCTTCTTCAACTGTTTGCTTTACTTGTAGTAGTCCTCTGCCACCTGATTTTCTGGGCAGGTAAAGTCTATCAGTGTCACTACGTGGATGTAAACTGTAGTGCATTGTCATTAGTTTTCTGGTGTTTCGGTCCAAAATGTCCAAATCAGCTTGTGTCCAGTTAATTATACCAGCCGTGTATCTTATGACTGGTATTGCCCAGGTATTCATGGCCTTGATGGTGTTTCCACCATTTAATTTAGATTTCAAAATTTTCCTAACTCTGTTGGTGTACTCTCTTCTAATGATAGTTTTCACTTCTCCATGTCTGATGTTATCCAACTGCAGAATGCCCAGATATTTATAGGCTTCATTTTGATTGCATTTAATTAATTGGCCATTGGGCATTTCAATTCCGTCACATGTAGTGATTTTGCCCCTTTTCATAGATACAGTGGCACAATTATTATTATTATTATTATTATTATTATTATTATTATTATTATTATTATTATTATTATTATTATTATTATTATTATTACTACTACTACTACTACTACTACTACTACTACTACTACTACTACTACAGCGGCCAGTTTCGCTGGATTTGGCATTAATTACTAGTCGATAATAATAATAATAATTATTATTATTATTATAAATATAATAATTATTATTATTATTACATGCCGGTACAACTCACAGTAACTCTGGACCGCTTGGAGAAGGAGTAGCTTTATTCCCCAGAGGAAAAAAGTGTGTGTGTGTGTGTGTGTGTGCCTAATTGCCTTCCTGTCTTGACATTGCACAGATCAGAGATGTCTGAAGAGCTAATTTAGCCAATCCGGACTCGTGCAGAACGAACCAAACATCCATTAACCTCAGCAGTTCTCACCTCTCCATTCGGCATTCGAGGTATTCTTTCGACTCCTGTCTGCACAATCCGTTCTCAAAGTTATTTGCCTGCAGACACTTCATGAATTTTTCTTTGAAAAGCGTACATTCTCCTGTACGAAAAACAGAACAAAAAAAAACCCACACCCTTTTTGTTTGTTTTCGTTTAGAGGAAAAAGTAAAAGACGCCTGGAATTAAGAGGACTCCAAAAGAATAGAGTATGCCAAAGACAAGATGAGGGGTCTGGAAAAAGGATGAAAGTTCTGTGACAGATGAAAAGAAGGATTAGGGGAGAGATGATAGACGTCTTCCAATATCTCAGGGGCTGCCACAAAGAAGAGGGAGTCAAACTATTCTCCAAAGCACCTGAAGGTAGAACAAGAAGCAATGGGTGGAAACTAATCAAGGAGAGAAGCAACTTAGAACTAAGGAGAAATTTCCTGACAGTTAGAACAATTAACCAGTGGAACAGCTTGCCTCCAGGAGTTGTGGGTGCTCCATCACTGGATGTTTTAAGAAGAGATTGGATAACCCTTTGACTGGAATGGTATAGGGTTTCCCACCTGAGCAGGGGGTTGGACTAGAAGACCTCCAAGGTCCCTTCCAACTCTGTTATTCTATTCTATTTCACAAACTATGGCTTATTTAAAATGTTCACCCGAAACTACATTGTGGCTCATCCTGAGATGCGAATCTTCCTTTTGACACAATTGAGCCCAAAATTTATGTTGCTAAGTGAGAAATTTGTTAAGTGAGTTTTGTCCCATTTTACGACTTTTCTTGCCAGAGTTGACAAGTGAATCACGGCAGTTGTTAAATTAGTAACACGGTCATTAAGCGAATCTGGCTTCCCCTTGGACTTTGCTTGTCAGAAGGTCGCAAAAAGGGAATCACATGACCCCGGGACACTGCGACCGTCATATATGTGAGTCAGTTGTCAAGCATCCGAATATAAATCACGTGACCATGGGGGGATGCTGCAACGGTCATAAGTATGAAGAACGGCCATAAGTCACTTTTTTCAGTGCCACTGTCACTAAGCAAACTGTTGTAAGTCAAGGACTACCTGTAGTATTTTTCAAACTTAGCCACTTTAAATGTGTATGGACTTCAACTCCCAGAATTCCCCAGTCAACATGGCTGACTGGGGAATTCTGGGAGTTGAAGTCCACATGCCTGAAAGCAACTGAGAAACCCTGTGTAAGAGAGCGAGGGTGGCGACGCTCTAGATTTGCCATCTCTATGGTGGGAGTTCTCATCGCCGGGAGTCTCTGTGGCATGAAGAGCCGCGCATGCGCGCTTTCCCCCCCCCCTCACCGAAATGATCCAAGGGGAAGGCGCCCTTGTCCGGCGGCCTCGGCTTGAAGCTTTTCGACCCGAAAACCATGGTGGACATGACGGAGGCGGACGAACCGACGGGACGAGGCCCGGCGCTGGCTACGATCGCGGTTCTCCCCCACTTCCGGAATGAGGGAGCCCAGCCCAGGCCTGGCAGCGGAGCACCGGGCCAGGCCGAAGGAGAAGAAAGCCGAGCGAGTCGAGCGGGAAACGCTCAGCCCCGCCCCTTTCGAACGCTGGCGGGGAACTGATACCGATCGGGCGCCACGTGCTCAGAGATGCTGCCTTTGGTTGCTGCAAGAAAAGCAAAGCAAAGCCCGGGCTGGCCAGAGAAACCACAATGGGGCGGGACGGATAAGCAGAGATGCTCCTGAATCCTTGCACCCATCGCCCAGGGAGTCTGTGGGGCAAAGATGGGCTTTTCCTGGAAGGAAGCTTTTTTTTTTGCAACAAGTCACAATGAACAGGGGTTTCCCCCCACCCCACCCCCATTCCCTAACGTTTCGGGTTTCAGACTTAAATGTGAACAGGACGGACTGGGATATCCTGTCCAGGTGCTGGACCTGGGGAGGGGGTGTCACTTTCTAATACACCCTTTTAAATTCCCACCTGGCTTGGATTTTTTGGTGCTGGTTACAATACTGGGTGCCCCTTCTCTATCTTCTCTATCTATCTCTTCTCTCTTTCCCCCCCAGCCCATCCCTTTGTCTGTCTGTATCATCTATATTATCTATACCTACCATCTATCTAATCATCTGTATTATCTCTATCTTATCTATCTATAGATCTATCTATCTTTATCATCTACCCTATCCTTCAATCTATCTATCTATCTATCTATCTATCTATCATCTATCTATCTATCTATCTATCTATCTATCTATCTATCTATCTATCTATCTATCTATCTATCTATCTATCTTTATCATCTTCCCTATCCTATCTATATCTATCTATCTATCTATCTATCTATCTATCTATCTATCTATCTATCTATCTATCTATCTATCTATCTATCTATCTATCTATCTATCTATCTATCTATCTTTATCTATCATCTACTGTATCATCTATCCTATCCTATCATTGATCATCTCTATCATCGTCTGTCTAACCTATCTAATATAAATAAATATATTTATTATTTTATTTATTAAATTATTAAATTTATATGCCACTCATTTTTATATTTTATTTATTAATTTATGTGTCATCTCTGGCTATTAAGCAACTCTTTATGTCGCCTTTATTACTTTATAAGTACAAGTAAGTTCTCGATTTACAGCAGTTCATTTAGTGACTGTTCGAAGTTACAGTGGCATTGAAAAAAGCAACTTCTGACCATTTTTCACACTTAACGACCGTTACAGCATCCTCAAGGTCACATGATCAAAATCCAGCCGCTTGGCAACTGACTCGCATTTATGACGGTTGCTGTGTCCCCGGGTCACGTGATCCCCTTTTGCGACCTCCTCACAAGCAAAGTCCATGGGGGAAGCCAGATTCACTTAACAACCGTCTTCCTAATTTGACAACTGCAGTGATTCACTTAACAACTGGGCCAAGAAAGGTCAAATGGGGCAAAACTCACTTATCAACTGTCTCACAAAGCAATGGAAATTTTGGGTTCAATCGTGGTCATAAGTCGAGGACTGGCGGTAATGATTTAAGAGTGGTAATATTTCTTTTTCGTCTCATTGACTGTTACGGAGAAACAATAGCGAGTTATAAACCCATTTCGTTGGTGTGACCACAAGAAATAAAATCATCTCTTATCGTTGTCCTCTGTTTATGCTTCCGATGGCTTTCTTATTCTACCTCGTAAGTGGAAAAAACCACCTGGATGGTTATATAACCACTGGCTGGAAATACGAATCTGTATTATGTTGTGGCAGGGAGCGTGAAAAATAGGCTTTCCCGGGATTGTGAATAAATGACTCCTCGTGGTAACGCTAACAAAATCTCTTAATCCAATTTGTTTTCCTCGTCACGTGACTTGAGCTGCTGTGAAAGGAGAATATGAAACGAGGAATATTTTCCGCTCTAGATGTTGCCACCCAACTTCAAACTGGACATCTTACAGATTAACAGAGGTGGAAGAAGGGACCTTGTATGTCATCTAGTCCAACCCCCTGCCCAAGCAGGAGACCATACACCATTTCTGACAGATGGCAGTCCGGTCTCTTCTTGAAAACTTCCAATGATGAAGCTCCCACAACTTGCGAAGGCAACCTCTGTTCCATCGGTTGATTGTTCTCACTATCAGAAAATTTCTCCTTATTTCCAGGTTGAATCTCTCCTTGATCAGTTTCCATTCATTGTTCCTTGTCTTACCTTCGGGTGGCTTTGGAGAATAGGTTGATCTCTTCTTTGTGGCAGCCCCTCAAATATTGGAAGACTGCTATCCTGTCTCTCCTGGTCCTTCAAACCAAATGCTTTTTGGGGAGCGACAATTCCCATCTTCCGCAGCCACTGGTGACGCAAATAATGGATATTTTAGAGCATTGGACTTTTGTTTTATTTATTTATTTGTATCCCACCTTTATTAGTTTTACAAATAAGGTGGTGAACATGTTCAACTCACCTTCCTCATCCTGTTTTTCCTCACAACAACCTTGTGAGGTGGGCTGGGCTGAGAGAGGGACTGGCCAAAGTCACCCAGCTGGCTTTCATGGCTAAGGCAGAACTAGAATTCACGATCTCCTGGTGATTGTCCCAAAATCATCCAATTGGCTTTTATGGCTAAGGCGGGACTAGAACTCTCTGTCCCCTGGTGTTTGGCCCAAAGTCACTTAGCTGGTGATTTGATGGCTAAGGCAGGACCTGAACTCACTGTCTCCTGATTTCTAACCACTACACCAAAGTGGTTGAAAAGACAGAGTGCAACACTTCCACTCCAGAGGTAAATTCTCCAGATGTTGGTTCACTCCAACTTCCATCAGCCACACCACAAACGGTGAGGCTTTATAGAAGCTACCCTCATGGCTGGCCATGAGGATCTTCAACCTTGCTTTAGCTTGGTCACTCAGCCCCACGAATTGTGAGTTGTGTAAAGCCAGAGTTAAATAAAATTGGGCACACAAACATGTTACATAAATATAAATATATATATAAATATGATGAGAGGACGGGGGTGTGTGTGTGATCAGCATCGAGCAAGCCCTGACAGACTTAATCCCTAATCTTAGTAATTTGAAGAGACATGAAGGAATGTAATCTGATCTTTGGCACTCTCTGGACATTAATCTCTGTTTTTGCTAATTTAGTAATGCACCAGAGGAGCTCAATGAAAATGTCTGACGAACAGTATTTTTCAGGATAATGATTTGGAGGACGCTAAACTTTGGGGAATCTTGGATAATTTTGGGCTAATTGTCTCCAGAATTACGAACCTTACTCACACAAAACTGAGAAATTGTCACCAATCTAATTCCGAGAAATTTCCTCTCTCTCTGAATAAATGCCTTGCCTAAAACTGTCAGTTAATATTTGGTGCTCATGTGTGGTAAGATTCTGTCTGTCTGTCTGTCTGTCTGTCTGTCTGTCTGTCTGTCTGTCTGTCTGTCTGTCTGTCTATCCATCTATATCTATCTATCATCTGTCTGTCTGTCTGTCTGTCTGTCTGTCTGTCTGTCTGTCTGTCTGTCTGTCTATCTATCTATCTATCTATCTATCTATCTATCTATCTATCTATCTAATCTATCATCTATATTTCATTAATTGTCTCTTTCCTTTCTTTCTTTCTTTCTTTCTTTCTTTCTTTCTTTCTTTCTTTCTTTCTTTCTTTCTTTCTTTCTTTTTCTTTCTTCCTTTCCTTTCTTTCTTTCCTTTCTTTCTTTTTCTTTCTTTCTTTTTCTTTCCTTTCTTTCTTTCTTTCTTTCTTTTTTCTTTCTTTCTTTCTTTCTTCTTTCTTTCTTTCCTTCCTTCCTTCCTTTCTTTCCTTCTTTTTCTTTCTTTCCTTTCTTTCCTTTCTTTCTTTCTTTCTTTCTTTCTTTTTCTTTCCTTTCTTTCTTTCCTTTCTTTCTTTCTTTCTTTCTTTTTCTTTCTTCCTTTCTTTCCTTTCTTTCTTTCTTTTTCTTTCTTTCTTTCCTTCTTTTTCTTTCTTTCCTTTCTTTCCTTTCTTTCTTTTTTTTCCTTTCCTTTCTTTCTTTCTTTTTCTTTCCTTTCTTTCTTTCTTTCTTTTTTTCTTTCTTTCTTTCTTTCTTTTCTTTCATTTTCTTTCTTTCTTTCCTCCTTTCTTCCTTTCTTTCTTCCATCATACTAGCTCTCTGACTTATTTATTCCTTACATAACAATATATTCTAGTCCACTTTAGAGGGTTTTTTTTAAAAAAAAAGCAAGCTTGCCAAAAACAATTTGCAATTTGAAGAGCTGCATTCAGCCACCCTCTCCCAACTTTGTGGATCCCTCCCTCCCAGAGCACTTTATTTTTATTGCTATCAGCACAATAAAACCGCCCAAAGATTTATTTATTTTTTCAACAAAGTCTCATCAATCGACCGCCGGAGCCAGAAAACCTCACCGGATAAAAATCCCAACAATGGTTACCATTAGGAGCGAGAGAAGAAAAAGGGTGTGTGTCAAAAGCCTTTTTTGATTTTTCCATGGGGCCCCAGGCAAATATTAACCTTTGTGGTGACAGGAAAAAACGCCTAGAAGACAAATCCTAGCGCACAAAAACCTTGAACACAAAAGGTCTATGAAGAAAAAAGAAAGAAAAACCCATCGTGGATGGAAAAAAGAAGAAAAGTCATTAACTTTTTCTCTTTTTTTTTTAGCCGTACACCTGTTCAGCTTTGCTAAGGAAATTCTCGCCCCGCTGTTGTTTGACAGGAAAGCAATGCTTAATAGCTTGGGTTTCAATGAGATTAATCTCTTGGCTTTTCAGTGTTGTCTTTAAAAATGGTTTACAACACACACGCCTAAGCCAGCCCACATTTTTACCAAACACGTTAGGCTTAAAAGTAAAGCACTAATCACAGGAACGAAGAGCTCGGCTGTCAAGTTGTACTTGTGGTTAAGATACAAGGCACATCCTTCATCTTCTAAGCTGACCTGCCTTCAGGCGGGACCCAGGTATGTCGCTGACAGGTATTAATCTCTTGGGGGAGATGCACCAGCTTTCCCATCATGAGTGGAGGAACGAGCGTCGAAAAATAAGATTGCTAAGATTTTTTTTTAAGAAAGCAAATTGTTTTACTGTAAGGGGGAAAAATCTACCCCTGTAACTGTATTTGCAATGCGCTGTTATATTAAGGAGGAGGAGGAGGAAGAAGAAGAATTGTGGAGTGAGTGCTCCCTGAGCTTGGTTGTTTTGTTCTAAACCTTTTATGACCCAACTAGGCAACATCATCAGTGCTAGAAAGGATTGGGATTTGTGGAGAGGAGGAGGAGGAGGAGGAGGAGGAGGAGGAGGAGGAGGAGGAGGAGGAGAAGGAGAAGGAGGAGGAGGAGGAGGAGGAGGAGAAGAAGAAGAAGAAGAAGAAGAAGAAGAAGAAGAAGAAGAAGAAGAAGAAGAAGAAGAAGAAGAAGAAGAAGAAGAAGAAGAAGAAGAAGAAGAAGAAGAAGAAGAAGAAGAAGAAGAAGAAGAAGAAGAAGAAGAAGAAGAAGAAAGTTTAGATCAGGGCACCCAATCTTGGTAATTTTAAGACCTGTGGACTTGAACTCCCAGAATTCCCCAGCCAGCTATAAAATATAAGGATAGTTCAAGGGAGGTTTCTTAGCAGAAGACCAATTTTGAAAGCTCTTAGCCATACACGGATGAAAGAAAGCCATCACTGGGGGGGGGGAAGCAAAAACATATCTTGGCTGTGTTCGACCAGAGAAGCACGTAGACTTGCGAGGCAGAAGGTCTTCTGGAGAAGCGACTTGCGTCACTGACTCCTTCCCACCCCTGTTCTCAGCAAGCCGCGACTTTTGTACAACATAGTTTCAGCTCGCAATGGAAAACATGCTGTCAATAGTGGGCAGAGGGCCAACCTCGGTGGGCAATGGCACACATACCTTTGGGGACCTGAGGTGTGTCTCAGTGCAGCAATAATCCTTTGGGATAATACATGTCAAATCAGCCTGGCACTTAAACACACACACAGCGCGCGCGCACCCACCCACCCACATACACACACACACACGGAGGGAGGGAGGGAGGGAGGAAGAGATATGGTTCATCATCAGCTAATGCTACTGCAAAGAAGTTCTGCTTTTGGTTTGTACAGAATGGATAGGGTCTCCTGCTTGAGCAAGGGGTTGGTCTAGAAGACCTCCAAGGTCCCTTCCAATTCTATTATTCCATATTCTGTATTCTGGTTCTAACTTTTGCTGGGCTTCCTCTCGGTCCCTGCTCTATGTATGTTATTATTATGTATGTTCAACAAAGATGATTTCGGGACTGGAGGCTAAAACATACGATGAACGGTTGCTGGAACTGGATAGGTCTAGTTTGATGAAAAGAAGGACTAAGGGGAGACATGATAGCAGTGTTCCAAGATTTCAGGGGCTGCCAGAAAGAAGAGAGGGGGGGAACAACCTATTCTCCAAAGCACCTGAGGGCAGGACAAGAAGCAATGGGTAGAAACTAATCAAGGAGAGAAGCAACTTAGAACTAAGGAGAAATTTCCTGACAGTTAGAACAATTAACCAGTGGAACGACTTGCCTCCAGAAGTTGTGAATGCTCCAACACTGGAAGTTTTTAAGAGGAGATTGGACAACCATTTGTCTGAAATGGTGTAGGGTTTCCTGCCTAAGCAGGGGGTTGGACTAGAAGACCTTCAAGGTCCCTTCCAACTCTGTGATTCTATATTCTATATTCTTCCACCCCCTTTAACTAAATCCTACCATGTCTTGTTCCAATCTAGAACCAAGGAGAAATTTCCTGACAGTGAGAACGATTAACCAGTGGAACGACTTGCCTCCAGAAGTTGTGAACGCTCCAACGCTGGAAGTTTTCAAGAAGAGCTTGTACAACCATTTGTCTGAAATGGTATAGGGTCTCCTGCTTGAGCAAGGGGTTGGACTAGAAGACCTCCAAGGTCCCTTCCAACTCTGTTATTCTGTTATTTGACAAATGATCAAATGTTGGAGGTTTTCAAGAAAAGATCAGACAACTATTTGTCCGGGATGTTATAAGGATTCCTGTCGTAGCCAGGGGGTTGGACTAGAAGACCTCCAAGGTCCCTTCCATCCCTAACATTCCATAATTCTATGAGAATGTATTCTTTCTTTTGCCACTTTCAAGAGAGAAGAGAATTTAGATGAAAATTTGACCGAGTTGGGTCTGGTCTATGTTGTGTCTATTTTCATTTGCCTTGTACAATACCAATCTTATGGTTCATTGTTCCTTTGGTAACCCCAAGGTGGAATTTTGGGGAACTGCTGATGAGTGATTCCAGACTTTGAAAAAATATACAAAGCCAGGAATTTGGTTGGTCTGCATTCTTTGCAAAACTGCAAGGAGGACAGACGGGGGTCTGCCCTCTTGCTTTCAACTCTTGATGAAATGTTCCCAGTCAAGCATCACATATAAATATATTCTACGTGGTTGGAGCACCTACTGCAGAGAGAAGAAGTCAGAAGCCACGACCAACCCGCCAGGTGAAGAAACTCAACAGAAATATTAAATTGAAGGGTTGAGACTTTGCAGTGAAGTTCACCCAAGTTGGTGACAAGCCATAATACCATTGAAACCCAATATGAGCCGTTATTTATTTTACCCAATATACTCACGGAGACCTGGACAGCTTACAGATATAGAAACCCAAATAGAGAATTGATTGAATCCCCCCCAACACACCCCAGGGACAACAATCAAACAAATCACTTGATGGGTCCCCGTATCAACCTGGGGTCACCAGGACTGTGTCTTCAGAGCCTTAGAATAGAATAACAGAGTTGGAAGGGACCTTGGAGGTCTTCTAGTCCAACCCCCTGCCTAGGCAGGAAACCCTACACCACTTCAGACAAATGGTTATCCAACATCATCTTAAAAACTTCCAGTGTTGGAGCATTCACAACTTCTGGAGGCAAGTTGTTCCACTCATTAATTGTTCTAACTGTCAGGGAATTTCTCCTTAGTTCTAAGTTGCTTCTCTCCTTGATTAGTTTCCACCCATTGCTTCTTGTTCTACCTTCAAGTGCTTTGGAGAATAGCTTGACTCCCTCTTCTTTGTGGCAGCCCCTGAGATATTGGAACACTGCTATCATGTCTCCCCGAGTCCTTCTTTTCATTAAACTAGACATACCCAGTTCCTGCAACTGTTCTTCATATGTTTTAGCCTCCAGTCCCCTAATCATCTTTGTTGCTCTTCTCTGCACTCTTTCTAGAGTCTCAACATCCTTTTTACACCATGGTGACCAAAACTGAATGCAGTATCCCAAGTGTGGCCTTACCAAGGCATTATAAAGTGGTATTAATACTTCGCGTGATCTTGATTCTATCCCTCTGTTAATGCAGCCTAGAACTGTGTTGGCTTTTTTGGCAGCTGCTGCACACGGCTGGCTCCTATTTAAATGGTTGTCATCCTTGAGAAAGGATGTCAAGATGAGGTCAATTTTATATCTGCATGGATGATGTTCCACAGGGAGGGAGCCACCACAGAGAAGACCCTTCGTCTTGGTCACTCTAGATGGACCTCTTTAAGAGAGAGGGCTCATAACTTTCTTCCCGGTCTGCTGAGTTGGGTAGATGAGAAAAGACGACGTCCTTCAGATAACCACGTCTCAAACCTTGTAGGACCTTGAAGATGACCACCGACCATTATGGAAGTGTGAAACCAAGGTTAGCCAGATGAAGACCTGAAGAGGAGTCAGTTGCTTACTGGCCAATTGGTTGTGCCCAGGTGGATACTAGCATGTTTTCCCACTCAGATCTCCATCACATGCAGCCATTCTGGAAAATGTCCTTTGGCTCCTGAATTGGATCCAAAAACCAGATGGGTCTAAAATTATAATTTTGATGATTGCTTTACCTGCCTGATACACAGAGCTGGTAACTTAAAACTGCTATTCTCCTCCAATCACAAACTGCTTAAACCACATTCTCCAGTAGTGGTTAAAGAGGGTGGGGTTTAACAGTCTTTCTCTTCACATTATTGCAGCCCGGCTTATAAAGCTTAGCGCTGGCAAAGGTTTGAGCAAACGAGCCAGCCGATGCCCACGTTCCTTTCCCCCATACCTGGGCCAGCATTTCATTTCTCGTTGGCAAATGGCTCTGTTGAATTTCCTTTTTTCTTTCCCTGCCTCTGTCGTTCTGTTGCTTTTTCTGCTGCTTTTCGCTTCCTATTATTTGCCGGCTCTCTTTCAAAAATCATCTTTAAAGTTGCCGCCCGGCCCTTGGCCGCTTCCCATCATCGGACACCTTCACTTGCTCGATTTTAAAAGGCAGGACAAGTCCTTGCTGAAGGTAGGAGAGAGAGAGAGAGAGAGAGAGAGAGAGAGAGAGAGAGAGAGAGAGAGAGGGAGGGAGGGAGGGAGGGAGGGAGGGAGGGAGGGAGGGAGGGAGGTGTTTGTATAGCATGTGTATATATGTGTTATGTGTGTGTATGGGTTGAGGAGGAGGAGGAGACGAAGAAGAAGAAGAAGAAGAAGAAGAAGAAGAAGAAGAAGAAGAAGAAGAAGAAGAAGAAGAAGAAGAAGAAGAAGAAGAAGAAGAAGAAGAAGAAGAAGAAGAAGAAGAAGAAGAAGAAGAAGAAGAAGAAGAAGAAGAAGAATTGTGGAGTCGGTGCTCTCTGAGCTTGGTTGTTTTGTTCTAAACCTTTTATGTCCCAACTAGAGAGAGAAGGAGGGCTGACAGGTTGCCCTGTGCAAATTCCAGAGTTTTCCCTCCTTAGGATGCTAAGATCTTTTTTTCCCCTCCAGGATGCCTAGTTTTAAACCAGTGGATTCCACGGTGCTCTGCCGGAATGCAGAATGTGAATTCTGCCTAGGTTTGTTCAGTGTTTGCTTGAGCTATTCGTCAAGTTTTGCTTGGTGCGAAACAAAACAGGTGCTTTGTCCGTCCGTCCATGTATGCGTTTCATTTGACTCTCGACTTTGAAATTCCTTAGAAATGAATGCCTTGCTTGCATTCTTGGGATTTAAAAATGAGGCATTTTTTTTTTGTTTCTTTGTTTGTTTGTTTGTTAGGATGGCACAACCAATTTCCATCTGAGGAACAGTTAATGGGAGAGATGCAAATTCTGCTAGTAAAAATAGCAATGTGGCTTCATATAAACCAGAGGTCTTCAAACTTGGCAACTTTAAGACTTAAAGTCTTAAAGTTGCCAAGTTTGAGGACCCCTGAATAAACACTGAAGATTCTTCTCTTGCTCCCCGAATTGCAATAGTACTCGTTCCAATTCTACTGACTTTTTAATATATATATATTAAAATTTTATATGTGTGTGTGTGTGTGTGTGTGTGTGTGTGTGTAACATTTTTTTTGCTAATAAATGAAAATAAAGGGAGACTACTATAGATCTATTTCGAGCTATTTTGCTCTCATCAGATAGCCATACCCTTAGTGGGATTTGAACCTGGGCAGTCTGCTTGTAAGGCAGCAGTTTTAACCTCTAGGCCAGGTTCTCTTCCCTATCAGCTCTTCACCAGGAAAGGGTTTTATATATACTTTGCACACAATTCTACTGACTTTGGGAGTTGTAGTCTATGATGGTCTTAGTTGTAGTCTTAGGATGGGAGTTGTAGTCTATGACCTTTATAGAGTGCCAGGACAGGAATGGAGTTTTTTTTTTAAAGAGCAGCTTGGTCTATCAATGTTAGGTGGGGCAGTTATTGGCTGGCTCTGGCAATGCCACCATGGGACCATACTTATTAACCCAAGAAAACCTGTTTGCTCTTAAGAGGAAGGAGTGGATATCATGCCTGGGAGCTGGAATCGAAAAATCAGAATTGTTCTAAAGTTCAGCCGCTCAAGGCAGGTAGGTCACCGTAGAGAGAGTAAACTACAAGCCTTCCAGTATTGACTTCTGAAAGATATTGGAAAGGGTGTGGCTTGTGCAAGCGTGTGGACTGTGCGCATTACACGCACAGATACACACACACACACTCATGCACAGCCCAGAGAGTTGGCCTTGAACAGACATCGCATATTTAAGCCCCCTACCCTAGTTTCATAAACCGCAATGGGAAGAAACAAACTTGTTTGAAAAGAATAGAATAGCATTCTTTATTGGCCAAGTGTGATTGGACACACAAGGAATTTGTCTTTGGTGCATATGCTCTCAGTGTACATTTAAAAAAATACATTCCTCAAGAATCATAAGATACAATACTTAGTGATAGTCATAGAATACTAAATAAGCAATCAAATTATACTAGGAAACTAAATAAAACAATATACATCATAAAGATACTAGCAACAAGGTAATAGTCATAAGTAGAAAAGGAGATAGGTAATAGGAAGAATGAGAAGAATAATAGTAATACAGTCTTAGTAAATAGTTTGACAGTGTGGTGGGAGTTAGTTGTTTAGCAGAGTGATGGCATGCAGGAAAAACTGTCCTTGTGTCTAGTTGTTCTGGTGTGCAGAGCCCTATAGTGTCGTTTTGAGGGTAGGAGTTGAAACAGTTTATGTCCAGGATGTGAGGGGTCTGTAAATATTTTCACGGCCCTCTTTTTGACTCGTGCACTATACAGATCCTCAATGGAAGGCAGATTGATAGCAATTGTTTTTTCTGCAGTTCTGATTATCCTCTGAAGTCTGTGTCTGTCTTGTTGGGTTGCAGAGTCAAACCAGACAGTTATAGAGGTGCAGATGACAGACTCAATAATTCCTCTGTAGAACTGAATCAGCAGCTCCTGGGGCAGATTGCGCAACTTTCATAAACCGCAATAGGAATAAACAAACTTGCTTGTTTGAGCACAAGGCTGGTGAATCGGGTGCCTTTAATTAATCAGACTCTGAAAAAGCCTGTTTCTGCCTCCAGTTGCCATCAGATAATAAACCTTGCAAATCTGTCTCAAAATAGGCTGACGCATCCAAGATTCGGTGAGATCCTTCTGTGTTTTATTTGATAGACCCTTATTTGGTAGATTGTAGGGGTGACACCGACATATAATTTTATCATATTTTATTTATCTATATGTTAAATTAAATTATTGTATTTTATTCCGCCCAGAGTCCTTTGGGAGTTGGGCAGCATACAAATGCAATTACATAAATAGATAAATAAATAAATAAATAAATAAATAAATAAATAAATAAATAAATAAATAAATAAATAAGCAAACAAACAAATAAATTAATTTTAAAACTGTATTTTATTCCAATTTCATTTTAAATCGTATTTTATTCCAATTCCATTTTAAATTGTTTTTATCAGATTTTAGTAATAATTTGTGTCTGGAACATTGCACTTTGATATGGCCCAAGGGCTAATCAATAAAGTAAACTCTAATTGTTGATAGACCCCAAGATAGATCTGGCTATCATGGTGAAACTGCTATTTCCTGGTTTCTGAGAGTTGTATTTGTGGCCCCATCTTTAAAAATGCCCCCCTGAGACATGGGCAGGGTACTCAATAAACCTCTTATTAGGGTTGGTCTCACAGTCAGACAGATGTTTAGATTGGATTCTTGGTATTTTTCTTCCTAAGGAACTGGGATAGACAGACAGATGTGCATGTTTGATGGTGTTACAGATATTGTCGGAGGATGTAAGCTGCTCCAAGCAAAACTGCCTTTTGCAATTGACAGATGAGGATTTTGTCAATGCAGATGGTGTTCAAGGGATGCTCCAGATAACCAATTATTAGTATCATGGCTTGTCACACAATCAACCAGATGTTTAGACCAGATTTGACATTTTTGTCCATCTGTTGAGTCCTTGCCAAGGACCTGGGAGAGGCAGATGTGCATGTTTGATGGCATTATAGGTCTCATCGCAGGATGTAAGCTGTTCCAAGCAAAACTGCCTTTTGCAATTGACCGATGGGGATTTGGTCAATGCCGATGGTCTTCAAGTGGTTCTCCAGTTGGTTTGGGATTGCACCCAAGGCACCTATGGCTGTTGGGACTTCCTTTACTTCCTTTTGACACAGTCGTTCTATTTCTATTGGCTCTCTTTCAGCTTGCGAAAAAATACGGACCCGTCTTTACTCTCTATTTCGGGTTCAAGAAAGTGGTGGTGTTGACAGGCTACGAAGCAGTGAAGGATGCTCTTGTGAACTTCACCGAGGAATTTGTGGACAGGCCTTCCATTCCTATATTTGAGCAAATTCAGCATGGAAACGGTAAACACTCACTGCTCCCCCCCAAAGGAAAACTAAAACACGATGTACCTTCAAAACTGGTTACCCCGATCTTATTTCCTGGGGGAAGTCAGCATGGCATTGTTAATCATTTGTGCTAAAAGCCTCTTTGAAGAACCTCAATAGATACAAAGTGCTGAACATCTCTGGGCAGGGTGATATGAGGGAAAACAGATAATAGGTAGACCAGGGGTCCCCAAACTTGGCAACTTTAAGACTTGTGGACTTCAACTCCCAGAATAGCTGGCTGGAGAATTCTGGGAGTTGAAGTCCACAAGTCTTAAAGTTGCCAAGTTTGAAGATCTCTGAGGTAGATGGAATCTGTCCAGAAAGGTTGACAGTTTCAATAATAGAACTTAAAGTCCCCAAGTTTGGAGACTCCTGCTCTAGATCTTACTAAATACAATTCCCGGCATTTTATTCAACTGTAGCTGAGCTGGGTTTGAGCTCCTGGGAGTTATATTTTGATCAACAAGTGGATAATCCCAATTTCCTGGCTACTCTTGCCCACTTGAATGGCTTGTATCCAAGGTGTATCTTGGTTGACTTCTCATCTGAAATTTCTCCCTCCTCTTTGTGGGGTCCTTGGTGCTCTCAGAGCTGGGTTATTTTCTTGCAAATGTTTGTGGGAGTTTGTATGCCTAAATTTTTTAAACTCCGCAGGAATAGAAGGTAGCTATAGGAGAAGAGCAGGCAGAACTGAGGGTGGAGTTAAGCATGTCATCAGCTCAGAGTCCTTAAGTTGCCACAAGTGATCAAAGTCCAACTACTCTTGAATTCCATTGACCCTTATCTGGTGCCAATTTAGTATTGAACTCTAGCTGACCAGATTCTTGGGTATAGGAGATTCAAGATTTATTTATCTTGAATAAATCTTCCATGCTACGACTTAATGGATGGTCCTGATCTTTTGCCCTTGACAGTTAGCTTGGAATATTAACAACTCTTCTTCAATCGTATCTTCTATCTTCCCCAACAGGGGTTTTCTTCTCCACTGGAGAGTTATGGAGGACTACCCGAAGATTTACGGTGTCCACCATGCGCAACCTTGGGATGGGGAAAAAACACATTGAGGAATGCATCCATGAAGAGCTCGGTTTTCTGATAGAGAATATTAACTCTTTCCAAGGTGAGCTCAGAACAGGGAGAGCCATTCAGCTGGGTCCAAGACCTCACAAAAGTAAATCCTTGTTCCAGGCACAAACCCCCACAGTCTTCTTTAACAAGAGTTATTTTTTTTTTTCTCAAAAAAGTTTTATTAGTACAAACTTACATAAGTGGTAACAAAATATTAAATCCAAAGTACAAACATTTTTATTTCCCCCCCCCAGACCCACCCCCTTCCCTCCCCACCTCCCCCCCCGGACTTCCCAGAGATAATACAGGGCATAATAATAAGTTTAAATTGTTAATAAAAAGAAAAAGGAAAAAGGAAAAAAAGAACACTATTTTTAAAAAAACTTCAACTCCATACTATATAGTGCTAATATATCGCATTTGTATACAATAGTAAAGATACAAAAAAAAGAGAGAAAAAAAAGAAAGAGAATAAAAAAAAAAGAAAGAAAGAAAGAGAAAACTCTTTAACACTACAAACAAACAAACCTCCTACCTCCTCCCTTCAGTCCTCTATCTTATACAAGGTAAGTGTTACATAAGTAATAACTAAATATAAAATACACAAATCTTAAACTAATATTATTGACATTAGAAATAACCTCTAAGATAAAACTTAACTAAATGTTACATAAGTAATCATCAAATATTAAATTTCATCATGATATTAATAAGATAATATTATTCTAAATTAATTCGCTAACTTCAATAAACAAAAAAAGAAAATAAAAGAAGAATAAACAATAAACAAATCTTCAACAAACTATATATATCTAATATTATCAACATTAAAAATAACCTCAAAATTATATAAAACTTAACTAAATATTGCATAAGTAATCATTAGATAGGGAAAAGATAAAATACAATCATATTAGTCTCTATCCATCCAATATATTTCAACATCACATTGTTTTGTATCTTGATAGTTCATCTTTTAATAGTTCAATAAATTCAAATTTGTCAAGTCGTCTCCCGTCTGCTCCCAAACCTCCATCTCCTCTTCCCCAGCTATCTGATTCAGGCACTCCTTTTGGATTTTTGAGTCTATTTCTTTTTGATCCATCGAAGGTGGCTTCCCCTCCTCCTCCTCTTTTATTTTCATACACCCTTCTTCTGGAATCTTGGATATATCAGCCTTTAGAACATTGACATAAAATTCAGTAGCTTTTTTTATCGTGTTGAGCCGGTATCTTTTTCCAGAAAATTTCACTGTTACTCCAACTGGTGCTTCCCATTTATATTGTAAATTTAATCTCTTAAATTCATCAATCAAAAAAGTATAGCTTTTCCTGGCTTTAAGCATTTTAGAGGGGATTTCTTTCCAAATCTTTAGTTCCTGACCATTCACCATAAGATTATTGTTAAACGTTGCTTGTATAATTCTGTTCCGTAGAGCTCTTGTGGTAAAATATATGACAATATCCCTTGGTAGATGCTTTTGTTTGGCGTACCACGAGTTGATTCTGTATGTTTTGTCGATTTGTGTAGCCAATTCCGCTTTAGAAATTCCAGACACCTGATCCAATATGTCAACCATCCTGCCTTTTAAATTTTCATATAATCCTTCTTTCAAACCTCTAATCCTTATAGCAACTTCCATAGATCTGAACTGAGTCATTAAGACCTCTTTTTCAAAATTTTTTAACAAGAGTTATTGATGTGAAAGGGATAGTTACCAGCAACGGAGCTATTTCTTAGTAACAACTCATTTTGTCTTCTTGGATAGTGTTTCTCAAACTTGGCAACTTTAAGAGGTGTGGACTTCAACTCCCAGAATTCTCCAGCCAGCCAGCATGGGGAATTCTGGGAGTTGAAGTCCACACGTCCTAAGGCTGCCAAGGTTGGGAAATACCATTCTAAGTTGTCAGAGCAAAGCCTTCGTAATTCTATCTCATGGTGCTTTTATGTCAACTGGAGAATAGGTGGGGCAGTGGTGATGGATGGGCTTACAGGTGTCTCTTTACAAAACAGGCGCTAAATCCTGAACAAGCGGTGAGAATTGACCCTTACAGGTCATGGGATAATGGGAAAAGGTCCAAGCAGAGAAATGTTGTATACATTTTTCACAGTGCCCTAAAACGTCAACACTTTTGTGTGCTACCAGATTGGCAGCTACAAGATTAAACTATCCCCTTAGTGGTTTCTGTTTTGTTATGTTGTTCTTTTATATTTTATGTTATGGGAGGTGGGGGGTTTTTTCGTCATTTTGCAGACTTCGTCTTTTTACCCAGCCTGCTGAAAATCTCCTGGTGGTGTTTTGCTCTACACAACAATCTGCACTTATCCACGTTGCTGTGACTAGTGATTTTGTCCAAGCTGCACTGTTTAAAAAAGGATCTCTCCTCCTCCTCCTCCTCCTCCTCCTCCTCCTCCTCCTCCTCCTCCTCCTCCTCCTCCTCCTCCTCCTCCTCCTCCTCCTCTTCTTCTTCTTCTTCTTCTTCTTCTTCTTCTTCTTCTTCTTCTTCTTCTCCATTATCCTTTTCTGCTTGTTCCCTCAGAAGCGCCTTGCGAATAACTGTGCAGTAAAAGCAATACTTAAATAAGCTTTTTTTAAAAAGAGCAAACACCTTTTTATTCTTGTCCTCTAGCAATGCCGGAGTTGGATGATAAGATTTGAGGAAGCCTGAATAGGTCCTCAAATTGTGGGGTACACACATAACCGCTTAGGGCACGCGACTGAACTATGGGACAGAAGTGCCCACAATAACAGAGTTGGAAGGGACCTTGGAGGTCTTCTAGTCCAACCCCCTGCTCAAGCAGGAGACCCTATACCATTTCACACAAAGGGTGGGTCCAATCTCTTCTTTAAAACTTCCAGTGTTGGAGCATTCACAACTTCTGGAGGCAAGTCGTTTCACTGATTAATTGTTCTAACAGTCAGGAAATTTCTCCCTAGTTCCAAGTTGCTTCTCTCCTTGATTAGTTTCCATCCATTGTTTCTTCTCTTGCCTTCTGGTGCTTTGGAGAAGAGGTTGAACTTTGTAGCAGCCCCTTAGATATTGGAAGACTGCTATCATAATCACCCCAGTCCTTCTCTTCCTTAGGCTAAAAACATCTGGTTCCCTCAACCATTCATCATATGGTTTAGCCTCCATTTCCTTAACAGAATACAGAATAACAAAGTTGGAAGAGGTCCAACCCGCTGCTCAGGCAGAAAACCCTATGCCATTTTAAACGAACGGTTGTCCAATGTTGTCTTAAAAACCTCCGTTGTTGGAGCACCCACAACTTCAGCTCTTTCCACTGATACCAGTTCTCCTCTCTTTTACTCTGAAGGTGAACCTTTCGACCTGCGAACGTTCAACGCGGCTGCAACCAACATCACTTTTGTTCTGCTGTTTGGGGAACGGTTTGAGTACAACAACCCGACTTTTGTCACTCTTCTAAGACTCATCGATGAAGTGATGTGTCTTCTTGGGTCCCCTGCTTTACACGTAAGCTGGTGTTGCCCCTGGGGTCAGTGGTGGGTTTCAAGTTTTTTTACTACCGGTTCTGTGGGTGTGGCTTGGTGGGCGTGGCAGGGGAAGGATACTGTAAAATCTCCATTCCCTCCTCACTCCAGGGGAAGGATACTGCAAAACCTCCATTTCCTCCCGATCAGCTGGGACTCAGGAGGCAGAGAATAGATGGGGGCAGGGACAGTCAGAGGTGGTATTTATCGGTTCTCCGAACTACTCAAAATTTCCGCTACCGGTTCCCCAGAACTGGTCAGAACCTGCTGAAACCCACCTCTGCCTGCGGTTCCTTTCTCTTCCCCAACAAATTTAATAAACTCAAAAGCACGACTGTGATTGCACCACGGAAATTGGCAATGGCGATGTCACTTTGCCAAACCGCAAACATGAAATACTTGGGCCAATTTTAAGCAAGCCGGTTATTCACCTGAGAGTCTTTCCTTTCAGCAATGACCAATAAAGCTTTGTCCCAAATCTTCTAGACTTTATTTCCCACCCTATTGTTCCTATTCATTTCGAGGGAAAATAAATTGCTTTAAACGTTGCGCATTAAAGAATATTTGGGGGAGATTGGTTGATCGTGCAAGAGAAGGGAGAACGCAAGGGCCACATACTGAATGGAGTGAAAGACAAAACACAAGGAATAACTGTTCTGACCCAGCCTTAGCAGAACCAAGAAACAGACTCCTTGTCTTGAAAAAACCCTCTTTATTTATCTCCTGTGAATTCACACACAGGAAAGTCCAGGCAAAAATCCTTCCAAGGGTTAATTGCAATAACAGACCTTATCGGTCCTTGGATAATTGCCAGGCCAAGAGCTTCCAGTCGCAAAGCTGTAAATTAATTCCTGGCAAGAACTCTCTGAGGCACGAACCATGCTAAGCAAATCTTCCGAAAGAAATACGAACTGTTGTCTTCTGCAACCACCACTCCCCTTTTGCTTATATTTATTCCCCAGCCAGGGAGGGGCCATTCAGCGTTCACATGTGCCTTTCTTCCTGATAATCAATTGTTCTCCTCTCCTGACAGCTCTGCCTATACGCGCATCTGGAACAGGCCCCAGCTGTTCCTCTTCCCCGCTTATCTCCGACTCCGAAGGCAGCTGGGGAATGTCGGACGGCCCTGGCTCTATCTCTGCTTCCGACGCAGAGCCTCCATCAGAGCCTTCCCCAGACTCCAGGACTAGGCCAAGTTCCTCCCCAGCCTCCTCATCGTCCGAGTCTGCCACCAGCTTCACTGGCGGCTGGCAGGCCACAACAATAACAACGAAAAAAAGACTAGAAAAAGTTAGGGGGGAAAATTATTAGAATGAGTTCGATTCGGCAAAAGTCTGGCATCTGCAAACTCTGGATCTTAATGGTCTCTTTTGCAAGCAGAGTTGTATTGTCCTTTGTCTTTCTTACATTTCTCTCCTCTCCTTTTCCTGCCTTTGATTCTGACTAGCTGTTCAACTTCTATCCGTTCCTGGGATTTCTCTTCAAGGCCCACAAGACTTTGCTTCGGAAGATCGAAGACGTCCGAGTGATTATCAGAGATTACATCAAGAGTAGCAGACAAGATCTCAACGGCAACAGCTTCAGGAGCTACACAGAAGCTTTAGTCTTCAAGCAGGAACAGGTGTGCCTGGCGCAAGTAACAAAGCTTACAAACAGGGTGTGGGCAGCCGGATGCCACCCAGAAAGTCTAGATGGTGGTCACATTATGTGCATCGCCCATAATACCATGGTGACTACCATTTTAGATTTATTGATCTCATACATCTGAATGACAGAGGAAAACAGAGGTAGACCCAACATCTTCCTTTTATTGGAACTAAGAATGTCTAGTCTAACAAAAGAAGGACTAGGGGTGACATGGTTTATTTTATTTTTTATTTTTATTTATTTATTTATTTTGTCAAGCGTGTATATGATTACAGACAAAGTATAAACATGATTGTGAATATATAAGATGTACAAGCATGGTTATGAGTACATGATATTTTACGAAAACATGGGGACATTAGGACAGGGACGGTAGGCACGATGGTGCGCTTATGCACACCCCTTACAGACCTCTTACGAAAGGGGTGAGGTCAACGGTAGACAGTCTAAGGTTAAAATTTTGGGGGTTTGGGGAAGAAACCACAGAGTCAGGTAGTGAATTCCAGGCATTGATCACTCTGTTGCTGAAGTCGTATTTTCTGCAATGGAGTTTTGAGCGGTTTACATTGAGTTTGAATCTATTGTGTGCGCATGTATTGTTACGGTTGAAGCTAAAGTAGTCATTGACAGGAAGGACATTGTAGCAGATAATTTTGTGTGCTACACTTAGGTCAGATCGAAGGCGGCGTAATTCTAAATTTTCTAGGCCCAAAGTTTCAAGTCTGGTGGCATAAGGTATCCATAAGATAGCGGTGTTCCAATATTTGAGAGGCTGTCACAGAGAAGAGGGGGTCAAACTATTCTCCAAAGCACCTGAGGGCAGGACAAGAAGCAATGGGTGGAAACCTATCAAGGAGAGAAGCAACTTGGAATTAAGGAGAAATTTCCTGACAGTGAGAACAATTAATCAGTGGAATGGCTTGCCCCCAGAAGTTGTGGGTGGATCAGAGGTTTTGCGCCCATAATATCCATCATGTCCCTTTCTCTGTCCTCTCACCCCCTTTCCTAGGACATGAACAAAAGACAGAACCTTTTCCACGAAGATAATTTAATTGCGTCCATTCTGGATCTCGTCATGGCTGGGACAGAAACCACGGCCACAACTCTGCAATGGGCTGTCCTACTGGCCATGAGGTATCCGGAGATCCAAAGTGAGTTGTTGCTTTCTGTTGTTGTTCTTGTTGTGGTTTCCACTCTTCTAGCATGCATAGGTGTAAGGGCACTATGGTGTGGATTCCCACAAAGTCCATGGTTTCAATTCTCAGAGTATGTCTGGGTCAAAAGATGAGCGATAAACGAAACTCCAAGAGACAGGAGCACAAGTGGGAAAGACAATTTCATGGGGTCTGTCTTAGGAAATTAGAGAAGGGTTGTCTAGCTGCAAGTTTAGTGGAAGAGAATGGATTGAAGGAAGGAAGCAAGCAAGCAAAAAAAAGGGGAGGGACGGAGGGGAAGGGAAGATCTCTTAGAGGAAGGAAGGAAGGAAGGAAGGAAGGAAGGAAGGAAGGAAGGAAGGAAGGAAGGAAAAGGGAAGAAGGAAGGAAGGAAGGAAGGAAGGAAGGAAGGAAGGAAGGAAGGAAGGAAGGAAGGAAGGAAGAAAAAGGGAAGAAAGAAGGAAGAAAGGAGAAGGGAGGAAGGGAGGAGGAAGGAGGAAGGAAGTAGAAGGGAAGAAGGGAGGAAGGAGGAAAGGGGAAGGGAAGGGAAAAAGGGAAAGGGAAAGGGAAAGGAAAGGAAAGGAAAGGAAAGGAAAGGAAATTACAGCAACCAAGAAACTGGCTTTAATAAGAACTTAACCAGGTAACACTTTCTACACCAGTATATGAACCAGAACATCTTTGCAGGTGAGAAGTGACATTTTCAAAAGTTTTGCAAGACATCTCACAGCTCCAGACCCCTGCATTAATTTTTTTTGTCTAACTCTAACTTAAGAAAAAGGGGGTACCAAAACACTGAGAATAAAACATGCATTCTAGGCAGGGGAATTCGCTTGCCTGTTAATTACAGGCAAAACACGAGAACAGAAAGATATAAAAACAGGGGCGGCTTGTTTCCGAGACTTAAAAAAAACCAGAGAACAAAATCATGTCGAAAGGGGCTGGAATCAAGTTTGGATCAATGAGGACGAGGAGGAATGGCATGAAATTGAAACGGACAGATTGGCTTTGGCCTGAACGGTGTTTGGCTTTCCCTTTTTCGCTGGGCTGCCTTCAGGGAAGGTCCAGGAGGAGCTCGGGCGAGTGGTGAAGCCGGGCCACTGGGCCACCTACGAAGACCGACGCCAGCTGCCTTTCACCAACGCGGTGATCCACGAAGTGCAGCGCTTCATCACCCTCCTGCCCCACGTCCCACGAAGCACCTCCGTGGACACACATTTCCGAGGCTACTTCCTCCCCAAGGTAACTCCCCCCCCACATCTGCACAGGGAGTCCTCGAAATTTCTGGGACTAAGTGAGACGTGGGTGAAGCTAGTTTTGCCCCGTTTTACGACCTAAGGAAGGAAGGAAGGAAGGAAAGAGGGAGGGAGGGAAGAAGGAAGGAAGGGAGGAAGGAAGGAAGGAGGGAGGGAGGGAAGAAGGAAGGAAGGAGGGAGGGAGGGAGGGAGGGAGGGAGGGGGGAGGAAGGGAAGAAGGAAGGAAGGAAGGATAGCTGTAGCACTTAGACTTATATACCACTTCACAGTGCTTTTATAGCCCTCTCTAAGCAGTTTACAGAGTCAGCCTCTTGCCCCCAACAATCTGGGTCCTCATTTTACCCACCTCGGAAGGATGGAAGGTTGAGTCAATTTTGAGCCGTTCAGGATCGAACTCCTGGCAGTGGGCAGAGTCAGCCTGCAGTACTGCATTCTAACCACTGTGACTGCGCCACCATGGCTCGTAATTAATCCATAAAATCCCATTTTGATGGAAGTAGGTTTACCTAACTTTCCCCAGCCTGGGTTCTTCAAAATAGATGGGTGGCCCACCTGATCCCTACTAAGGGATCCATATTTGTGGTGCCCATGATTCAGTCTTGAATCCAGGTGACCCCATGCCCATCAGCTGAAAAAAGATTTGAGACACCTTTGAAGCTCCCATTCTGATCTTCCCTTGTCCTCCAGGGAACCATGGTCATCCCATCGCTGACTTCAGTCCTGCTTGACCAGAGCCAATGGGAAACCCCCCACGAATTCAACCCCAACCACTTCCTTGATCCCAGCGGGAATTTCGTCAAGAAAGACGCCTTCGTGCCTTATTCTTTAGGTAATTAAGACCTTCTTGGAGACTTTGAGCGTTGGGAGAGGCCCGGGTCCAACGTGGCAATAACTGCAGTGAAGAGAACCTCCTTCAATCAGGAGCTTTTCCTGCAAGGGTTGTGTTGCCATTGCACAAAAGTTGCGTGTTTGGGAAACTCTTCAGAACACCTTTTCCCAGTCTGGAAGTTCCAACCCCTCCGTCCTCCTTCTCCTCCTTCCTCTTCCTCCTCTTCCTTCTTCCTTTTCTTCTTCTTCCTTGTACTCTTCCCCTCCTCCTTCCTCTTCCTCTCCTCTTCCTTCTTCTTCTTCCTCCTCTTCCCCTTCTCTTCCTCCTCCTCCTCCTCCACCTTTTTCCTCTCCTCTTCTTCCTCTTCATCCTCTTCTCCTCCTCCTTTTTCTTCCTCTTCCTCTTCCTCTCCTCCTCCTCCTTCTTTCTCTTCCTTTCCTCCTCTTCCTTCTTCTTCCTCTTCCTCTTCCCCTCCTCCTCCACCTTCTTCCTCTCTTCTTCCACTTCCCCTCCTCCTCCTTCCTCTTCCTTTCTTCCTCTTCCTTCTTCTTCCTCTCCTCTTCTTCCTCTCCATCCTCTTCGCCTCCTCCTCCTCCTTCTTCTTCCTCTTCCCCTCCTCCTCCTTCTCCTCCCTCCTCCTCTTCCTCTCCTCCTCCTCCTTCTTTTCCTCCTCCTTTCTCTTCCTCTTCCCTTCCTCTTCCTCTTCCTCTGCCTCTTCCCCCCTCCTCCTTCTTCTTCCTCTTCCCCTCCTCCTCCTTCTCCTCCCTCTTCCTCTTCTCCTTCCTCTCCTCCTCCTTTCTCTTCCTCCTCCCCTTTCCTCTTCCTCTTCCTCTTCCTCTTCCCCACCCCTCCTCCTCCTCCTCCTCCTCCTCCTCCTCCATCTCCTCCTCCTCTCTCTCTTTTTTAACAGGACGCAGGAACTGCATCGGCGAAAGTCTGGCCAAAATGGAGCTTTTCCTCTTCTTCACGGGCCTTCTGCAGAAATTCACTTTCCGGCCTCCACCTGGGCTTACAGAAACAGACTTGGACTTGAATGTCCCTAAGACGACGTTCACTCTAAGACCAAAACCGCAACTGACGTGGGCCGTTCTCCGGGAGTGAAGAAAACGTTGCATGAGACGAAAGAAGGGGAAAGGCCATTCCTATACAGACTATACACTCTCTCTGTGTATATGTTTGTGTGTGTATTTGTGTGTATGCATAATCTGTATCTATACATATAAGCTATATACATTTTAGGGCCGTGTTTCTCAACCTTGGCAACTTTAAGATGTGCAGACGTCAACTCCCAGAATTCCCCAGCCAGTGCATCTCAAAGTTGCCAAGGTTGAAAAACATTGTGCTGGAATCTAATTCCATAGAAAGCGAGATTTAAAATTAAGCTTAAGCTCAAAAGAGAATGAGAGAGAAATGTGCCACTCATCTTTGCAAGTACCTGAACGTTACACGATTGTGGATAAAAAGTTTCATGAAAAATGCCCCACCCACGGATGATCTGATCCTAGAAATTTACTTTTTTTCTTACTTTATACTAAGATTTTTTTTCTTCCTTTAAAAAATCTTTATATCTATCTATCTATCTATCTATCTATCTATGATCTATCTATCTATCTATCTATCTATCTATCTATCTATCTATCTATCTATCTATCTATCTCTATCTATCTATCTATCTATCTATCTATCTATCTATCTATCTATCTATCTATCTATCTATCTATCTATATCTATCTATTATCATCATCATCATCTATCTATCATCTATCATCATCTATCATCTATCTATCATCTCTCTATCTATCTATCTATCTATCATCTATCTATTTATCTATCTATATCTATCTATCTATATCATCTATCTATCTATCATCTATCTATCTATCAACTATCTATCTAACATCTATCTATCTATCTATCTATCTATCTATCTATCTATCTATCTATCTATCTATCTATATCTATCTATCTATCTATCTATCTATCTATCTATCTATCTATCTATCTATCTATCTATATCTATTATTATCATCATCATCTATCTATCATCTATCATCTATCTATCATCTATCTATCTATCTATCTATCTATCTATCTATCTATCTATCTATCTATCTATCTATCTATCTATCATCTATCTATTTATCTATCTATCTATCTATCTATCTATCTATCATCTATCTATCTATCTATCTATCATCTATCTATCTATCTATCAACTATCTATCTATCATCTATCTCTATCTATCATAATTCTATCTATCTCTATCTATCTCTTTCTCTCTCTCTCTCTCATCTATTTATCTATCTATCTATCTATCATCTATCTATCTATCTTATATCTATCTGTCATCTATCTATCTATCTATCTATCTATCTCTTTCTTTCATTCTCTCTCTCTTATCTATCTATCTATCTATCTATCATCTATCATCTCTCTCTCTTTCTCTCTCTCTCTCATCTATCTATCTATCTATCTATCTATCTATCTATCTCTCTATCTCTCTCTCTTTCTTTCTCTCTCTCTCTCATCTATCTATCTATCTATCTATCTATCTATCTATCTATCTATCTATCTATCTATCTATCTATCTATCTATCTCTTTCTTTCTCTCTCTCTCTCATCTATCTATCTATCTATCTATCTATCTATCTATCTATCTATCTATCTATCTATCTATCTATCTATCTATCTATCTATCTACCTACCTACCTACCTACCTACCTACCTACCTATGAGAAATAAATGACCAAGATGATGAAGGATTTGCTTGAGAAGGTAGAACGTCTCCTGTGAAGTTTTTATCTTGGGAGGACAGAAGATTTACTGGTTTTAATCAAAGCAGGCTCTTCTTGTCTCTGCAGCCTCTTCCTCTTCTTCAGTTTCCACTTCAGAGCCTCGACTGCCACTCCATGGCTGGTCTGCATCATAGCAAATCTTTTTTTTCTTTTTCCAACCTTGCCTGACGTTTAGCTGCTAGCTCATCCTTGCGTTGCCTTTTCTCCATCTGACACACGGCACGGCACCTCAAAAATTGCTTCAAAATCCAGGCTTTTCATGAGAAGCATCCACATATTGCTTTTTGTCAAGCTTGATAATCCGGCCAACCTTTAAAATCAATTCATATCTTTCCACCTAGGTTCTTATTCCTGAATTTGTTTTCTGCTTTCTGACCGGAGGAAGCACCTTGCAGGTTGCAGCGGGCGAGAAAGCACCAGCAATGCTCTATCACAGGGGTCTCCAACCTTGGCAACTTTAAGACTTGTGGACTTCAACTCCCAGAGTTCCTCAGCCAGCAAAGCTCTGCCTGCAAAGCTGGCTGAGGAATTCTGGGAGTTGAAGTCCACAAGTCTTAAAGTTGCCAAGGTTGGAGACCCCTGCGAGTCTATCAGGTATAGATGGGAAGACACCCAGCTGAGTCAGGATGGGAAGAATTGTTAAGTGATACCATGCAATGCAAAGTTAGAAGAATTAATCAACGGAACGGCTTGCCTTCAGAAGTTGTGAGTGCTCCCTCACAGGAGCTTTTTAAGAAGAAGTTGGACATCCATTTGTCCGAAATGGTAGAGGGTCTCCTGCTTGAGCAAGGGGTTGGGCTAGAAGACCTCCAAGGTCCCTTCCAGCTCTATTGATTGACTTGGGAGATGGCGATGAAACACCCACAACTTCTAGAGGCAACTTCGGTTCCACAGGTTAATTGTTCTCCCTCTTAGGAAGTTTCTCCTTAATTCCAGGTTGCTTCTCTCCTTGATTAGTTTCCAGGAAAGGAAAGAAAGTTGTACTTTCCTCCTGCAGGTAAACAGATGGTTGGATCATCATTTCGCTCTGGGACTTACTAGAGGTAGAGGGAATGGCCTTGAGAGACCGGAGAAACAGCTAATCTTGAGGCAGTTGTCAGATAAGCAGGGCTTGAGCCCAGAGCAAGAAACCTAATTTCTTTTCAATTTCATCTGAAAACATTTCAGATGAACCCCTCTCTAGTTCATCCCAGGATAAACAGAAGGAAGGGGAAGAACATTCAGACTTGCAAAATTCTTCAGCTTGATCCAATAAAGATCATCCTGATCTACAGGTCATTGGTTCCTTAGTCTGGTCTGCCTAGCAGGGTTGATTTTAGGAAACAACAATACACAGTCGAGCAGTGTTTTCAACCTTAAACCATTTGAAGACATGTGGACTTCAACTCCCAGAATTTCCCAGTCAGTCTTTCTTGATTGCATCTGCAAGAATGGATGACCTCACACCTGCCTCTTTTCCCAGCATTTCTTGGTGTGACCCTAAAAGTTGGACGAGTGAGAACTCAGGCCTGATCCAGTCCTTGGGGACATCTTACATTCTTCGGAATCCGTGACAAACTTTTCTCATTTAGCTTAAGAAATAAATTCTGTCTTGCTAGGGACCGTCCCTGGTTGACCAGTGGAGTCAGAACAGAACAGCCCCAAGCAAGCCATATATATATCATGCATATACTGGTAGTATATATGTATAGTTTTCTTCTTGTAAATTATTCCCAAATGCCTTTCTACTAGTAACAAAGACTAATTCTTGTAAGTAACTTTGGGAACGGAAACAAAAGTTGAAAACAGATTTTTGTCTCCTCCTCCTGCATCTCCTCCTCCTTTTCTTTTTCTTCTTTCTTCATCCTCCTCTTCCTCCTCTTTTTCCTCCTCCTCTTCTTTCCTCCTCCTCTCTTCTTCTTTTCTTCTTTTCTCCTTCTCTCTTCTTCTTTCTTCCTCCTCCTCTCCCTCCTCTCCCTCCTCCTCCTCTCTTTCCTCTTCCTCTTCCTCTTCCTCTTCCTCTTCCTCTTCCTCTTCCTCTTCCTCTTCCTCTTCCTCTTCCTCCTCCTCCTCCTCCTCCTCCTCCTCCTCCTCCTCCTCCTCTTCTTCTTCTTCTTCTTCTTCTTCTTCTTCTTCTTCTTCTTCTTCTTCTTCTTCTATCATAGAATAACAGAGTTGGAAGGGACCTTGGAGGTCTTCTAGTCCAACCCCCTGCTTAGGCAAGAAACCCCAGACCACTTCACACAAAAGGTTATCCAACATCTTCTTTAAAAGATTTCCAGTGTTGGAGCATTCACAACTTCTGGAGGCAAGCTGTTCCACGGATTAATTGTTCTAACTGTCTGGAAATTTCTCCTTAGTTCTAAGTTGCTTCTCTCCTTGTTTAGTTTCCACCCATTGCTTCTTGTTCTACCCTCAGGTGCTTTGAAGAATAATTTGACTCCCTCTTCTTTGTGGCAACCCCTGAGATCTTGGAAGACTGCTATCATGTCTCCCCTGGTCCTTCTTTTCATTAAACTAGACATACCCAGTTCCTGCAACCGTTCTTTGTATATTTTAGCCTCCAGTCCCCTAATCATCTTTGTTGCTCTTCTCTGCACCCTTTCCAGAGTCTCAACATCCTTTTTACATCGTGGCGACCAAAACTGAATGAAGTATTCCAAGTGTGGCCTTACCAAGGCATTATAAAGTGGTATTAACACCTTGTGTGATCTTGATTCTATCCCTCTGTTAATGCAGCCTAGAACTGTGTTGGCTTTTCTGGCAGCTGCTGCACACTGGTGGCTCATATTTAAATGGTTGTCCACTAGGACTCCAAGATCCCTCTCACAGTTACTACTGTTGAGCAAGGTACCACATGTTATTCTGCTTCTTCTTCTCATCATACTGAATTTCAGCCACAGGAATTTCCGTTCCAGCCTCCCCTGGAGGGCCATCTCAATACTCTGGGGGTTTCAGATGACAATTTTTAGAGTCCCCGGCTTCCCTGACACGGCTGATTGCCTTCCTTGGTTGAATCAGAAAATGCTCAGTCTTTCTCTGCAAGCGCTTGGGCGGAAGTGGGTTGGGTCGGTGGTGGATTGTGCCCGAGAACATTCTATTGTCTGAGATAAAATACCCAGAACAATACCCCTGCATTGCTGGGGACCATGCCTTAAATGACCACCGCCAGACTTGCAACTGGCAAATACACAGGTTTGGAAATTTGGAAAAAAAAAAGGACCAATTGCTCCTGAGTTACTTTAGCAATTTTGGGGACGTCAGTTCTGTTTCCAACAGTTGATTCCATCTTCAGTCCAAGACAATAGAGCAGCCTTCTTCACTTTAAGATGTGCGGACTTCAGCTCCCAGGATCCCTATACTAACCACTGCACCAGACCTTGTAAACATTTAGACCAGGGATCGGCAACCTTAAACACTCAAAGAGCCATTTGGACCCATTTCCCATAGAAAAGAAAACACCGGGAGCCACAAAACCCTTCCAGTGCCTGACTATTTCCTGAGTGGCCACAGAACTAGCATATGTAGTTGAATTAAATGTTCTGTTTTCTTGTGAAACTTTTCTTTTCTTGGATTTATCCCTGGTTGGCCTACCGGGGGGGTCGAAAAGCTCAATAAATCATGTGCTGGTATGTATCACACATTGGCAGTTGTGACACATATTTTGAGCGACAGGGAGCCGCAGCAGAGGGATGAAAGAGCCACATGCGGCTCCAGAGCCGCGGGTTGCTGACCCCTGATTTAGACCTTTAATCTGAATGGGCAATTCTATTGGAAGTGCCATGCAACGAAAATAGCATTTCGTGCAATAGAGTCTGGTTTGGTACCAAGAAGCTTCCTATAGTCTTGGTTAAATCCGGCCTTTGTTTACGATGGGGAGACTGGAAACTTCATATTTATCTGTAAGGAGAACCTATAGCTTAATCAGAGGGTGCCTGTTTTATAGATGGGTCTACAGCATCTCCAGGTAAGGCTGAAGAAGACTTTTGATTCCTTGGAAAACTATTGTCTATCGGTGTAAGTAACGCAGAGCTAGTTGAACTGAGACATGCAACGTGCAACATTCAACTTCAAGCACTAAACCAGAAGGCAGTCTATTTAAGTTTCGGCCTAAGGCAATATCTACATTCAACCGTTCTATATTTTGTAAACCTCATTGGATGAAGCAAGCTGCTATAGCTTATTCCACAACTCCTAGTTACAACAATGTAAGGCTTAGCAAAACAGCTGCTTTGCAATCTTCTCTACCACAGTTAGCAAGAAGCTCTTTTAGGGTTTGTTTCTTTATGGGAGTGAGGGAAACCAGAGTGAGTGAGGGAAACCAGAGTTAAGAGCTGAAGTGGTGCAGTGGTTAAATGCTGCGACTGCAGGCTGACTGCTAGTTCAGCAGTTCAGCTGTTCAAATCTCACTAGGCTCAAGGTTGACTCAGCCTTCCATCCTTCCGAGGTGGGTAAAATGAGGACCCAGATTGTTGGGGGCAATATGCTGAACTCTGTAAACCGCTTAGAGAGGGCTGTAAAGCACTATGAAGCGGTATATAAGTCTAAGTGCTATTGCTATTGCTATTGATGTACTACGAGGTGTTTAACAATTGTTGTAACAATTGCTGTAAACCCATCAAGGAGCCCAGCTCAGCTGCCCAGAAAAGCCTCTCTTTGTTTTCAAAATGTATCACTGAAACCTGATTTTGCAGCAACAATCGGAGAAGAGAACAAATGACTTATCCAATGACGCAGACTGAGTTGCTCTCCATCTGAGTGTCTTAACCCCATTTATGCAATAAACGAAAGCGGCCCATCAATACATGAAGAATATTCTACAGCAGAAGAAACAGGGTTGGTCTTTGAGAAGATGGCGCTGACTCCAAAGAGACGTTTTTAAATGGCATTGGGCAATCGGTATTCCTAAATGAACTATATATCCTCCATTCAAAAGGGGGAAGGATGACCGTTAAAAGGAGAAGAAGGATGGGTCTGGTTTCTGAGAGGTTACATTTTACATGTCCATTCTTTATTGTTTTTAAATTCTTTGCTAACCGTACGGAGTTGCTAGATGAGCGAATAATAAATGGATCAAACGAATAAATAGAATGACAATCCTTTGTGTTGAATTTTTTTTTTAATTTGTCAAACATGTACAGGGTAGTAGTTGTTTGTATAAACATAACATAAGTAAAAAGTACCGGTAATAGAGGACAATAGGACAGTAGGACAGGGACGGTAGGCACAGTGGTGCGCTTAAGCACGCCCCTTACAGACCTCTTAGAAATGGGGAGAGGTCTACTGTAGACAGTCTAAGGTTAAAGTTTTGGGGGTTTGGGTGTGTTTGAGAAATGAGTGCTAAGCAAAACAATTTAAAAACAACAACCTCCACCCTGCATTTTTCCTCTATCGGTTCTCATTCAGCTCCAAGAGCAAGGCTCGGCATTTAAAATATATTCCAAAGAAGACAAAGCCAGTTGCGTTTGTAGAGTGAAGGGGATTACAGGTAGTCCTCGATTTATGATCGCAATTGGGCCCAAAATTTCCATTGCTTCGTGAAACATTTGCTAAGTGAATTTTGCTCCATTTTACGGCCTTTCCTGCCGCGGCTGTTAAGGGAATCACTGCGGTTGTTAGGTTAGTCACACGGCTGTTAAGTGAACCTGGCTTCCCCATTGACTCTGCTTATCAGAAGGTCGCAAAAGGGGATCACGTGACCCTGGGACACCGCAACCGTCATAAATACGAGTCGGTTGCCAAGCGTCCGAATTCTGAACACGTGACGGTAGAGATGCTACAACCGTCATAAATGTGAAAAGCGGTTTCAGTTTGTTTCAGTGCCGTTGTAACTTTGAATAGTCACTAAGTAAACCGTTGTAAGTCGAGGACTACCTGTACAAGTAGCCTTGCACTTGGTGTTATTTTTCCAAGTAGCAACGAAATCCCCTGGGAAAATTTCCACTGCGGTTGGGTGACAATGGATTTATTGGCAGCCAGGAGAGCTTCGTTTTAAAACCTCCGTCACATCCAACAATCGTCTACATATAGTCCTTGACGTATGACCATATTGCAGCCCCAAATTTCCGTTGCTAAGCGAGACAGTTGTAAAGGGAATTGTGTCCTATGTTACATCCTTGTTTTGTCACAGTCGTTAAGCGAATCTCTTCAGTTGTTAAGTGGATCATGTGTTTGTTAAGCGAATCTGGCTTTTCTCCATTGACTTTGCTTGTCCGGAAGCCGGCTGGGGAAGGTCGCAAAAGGGGGATCACGTGACCGCGGGACATTGCAACCGTCATAAATACGAGTCAGTTGCCAAGCGCCTGAATTTTGATCCCATGGCCACGGGGAGGCTGCAACGGTTGTTAAGTGTGAAAAACGGTCATAAGTCACCTTTTTTCAGGGCTGTTGTAACTTTGGTCACTAAACGAATGGTCATAAACCGAGGTCTCCCTGTATTCAAACCATTGCCAAGAAATTTTTTTTTAAAAAAACCCACCTTCTTGAGGAGTCTGAGGAGCAGGAGAAAACCCCAAAAATCTCCTCCTGCCCCGCCAGAGACGCTTCTAACTTTTAAAAAGGGGAAACTGTTTTGCAAATCAAGGCATTGAACGTTCGGTGAGGTTGCGATATTACACTGACTCATCAGGAGCGACCACTTGTCTAAAAAGTTTGTTCCACTCACAAAGGGCGCTCTCAGTCAAATCCGAGAGATCAGATGCATTTATGGGTTTTAAAAAATGAAAACCTTTATTTATTTAAAAAACAAACAAACCCTGACATAATTTCTTAATTTCTCTCCAGAAAATGAGAAAGCTTTCCCCCCCAAAATTATCCTGGTCTTCACACGCGCATTGATGCCTGGCCAAAAATAAAAGTCAAAAAAGTAGACATCCTATACAAGGGTCTCCAACCTTGGCAACTTTAAGACTTGTGGACTTCAACTCCCAGAGTTCCTCAGCCAGCTTTGCAGGCCAAGCTTTGCTGGCTGAGGAATTCTGGGTGTTGAAGTCCACAAGTCTTAAAGTTGCCAAGGTTGGAGACCACTGGTCCAGAACATGTTTTTGTTCGACATGCAAATAGGAGCCAGTGAAATCAAAACTGGCCCAGGTTTTCTTCAAACGGGGGAACAGCTTCTGTGACTTACATAAATCAGAAAAAAAGACATGAGTCACCGTAACTTCAAAGGAAAAAGGGAGGAGGGATTTCAGCAATTCAGGTTTAAGAAAATATTGTCGAACGTGCTGTGCTAAACAGGCCAAAGAGAGTTCCTCTTCCCCCACAATTATAGGTAGTCCTTGACTTACGACCACAGTTGAGCCCAGCGTTTCTGTGGCTGAGACATCTGTGAAGTTGAGTTTTGCACCATTTGACGATCTCTCTTGCCACCGTTGTTAAGTGAATCACTGCCGTTGTTAAGCTGGTAACCAGGTTGTTAAGCGAATCTGGTTTCCCCATGGATTTGGCTTGTCAGAAGGTCGCAAAAGGGGATCGCGTGACCCTGGGACACCGCCATAAATACGAGTCAGTTGCCAAGTGTTCGAATTTGGAACAGCTTGCCTTCGGAAGTTGTAGGAACTTCATCACTTGAAACTTTCAAGAAGAGATTTGAACTGCCATTTGTCAGAAATGGTGTAGAGTCTCCTGCTTGAGCAGGGGGTTGGACTAGATGACCTTTAAGGTCCCTTCCAACTCTGTTAATCTGTTAATCAATGATTCAATTGTTCTAACTGTCAGGAAATTCTTCCTTAGTTCTAAGTTTGTCCTCTCCTTGATTAGTTTCCATTCATTGCTGATCCTATCCGGAAGACGCTGAGGGAGCCAACAATGAGATTAGAATAGTTGGGTTGGAAGCAGAAAAGATTGTCTCCCGTAGCATTAAAGCCACAACCATGGTTGAAGGACTGAGACCTTGGTCTTGAAAGAGGGGGTGGCCTAGGTCAGTGGTCCCCAACCCCCGGGCCGCGGCCCGGTACCGGGCCGCAGAACAAATAGTACCGGGCTGCCCTGCTACTGTGTCTTCTGTGCAGCGAATAGGAATAAACTGGACATAAGCAAGACACTTCGGGTGTCATTGTCTCCTATTATCCCCAGATGGAACCGTCTCGTTGCAGAGAAACAAGCTCAGGGTTCTCATTGATTTAGCGTTCTAGTCACTAGAATCCAGAGAGTTAAAATGTTAAATTAAGTTATATTAATTTTGTTGTAACTGTATTTTATTTTGATGCCATGTTTAAATACAATTAAATTAAAATTGTTTATATTTGAGATTGTTTTGATTTAATAATCAACGTGACACCGCAAACCCCCCCCCCAGTGGGCCGTGGAAAAATTATCAAACGTTGACCGGTCCATGGCAATAAAAAGGTTGGGGACCACTGGCCTAGGTGGCTCAGTGGCTAAGACACTGAGCTTGTCGAACAGAAAGCTTGGCAGTTCGGCGGTTTGAATCCCTAGTACAGGTCTCCTGCGTGAGCCGGGGGTTGGACTAGATGACCTCCAAGGTCCCTTCCAACTCTGTTACTGTTACCTATCTTCCAGGGTAAAATCACTTCTCAAGAAAAGCAACAAGGGAGTAACAGTAAAAGATCCACCCCGGAAGAATTTCCTCATTCTCAAAAAATTCTGGGTAACTTTGAGCTGGCATCTTCCACACCAACAACACCCTGTTGGCATTTACAAAGCAAATTGAATTAATCTTTTTCTGGAAAAAGAGAGGTTAAAAAATGACTGAAGTTGAGTTTTTGATGTTCCCTTGGGATGGACACTCAGAGAAGGACTTCCTTCTGCTTCGGGTTTTGTCGAGTTGGTTTGCATCTAAAACCTACTAGGGGAAATCCCCAGGAAATACACAGAGAGACTCTAATCAAATGAAGGACTCATAATAAACCCCGCAAGTAAGGATCAGGGACACATCGAGATGACATGAAGGAGATGACCATCAGCAAGTTCAGCTCGGTTCAGCAGCAGGGGGAAAAGTGTAAGTAAAATCTGATTTTCTTTTGACACTCACTCACTTGACCCTTCAGAATCGTGTGTGGCCTCCAGAAACTTTGGGTCCAGCCCCAGATAGCATACAAAAGTTGCTACCAAATTGTATATTTAAATATGACCCAAGGGGGAAATGATTCAATGAATGGAGAATAATTTCAGGGTTTATGTTTTACTTTCAATTTAAGGGCACGTGAAATAAAATCACATCGAGGTTTTCTCTGGCGGCCCACCCTGCATTTCCATTCTGGAATGCAGAATTCCTGCTTGGTTGGAGGTCAAACTGTTTTCTAAAAAGGAGTGACATTTGCAATGGCAACATCACTAGATGTTATTATGGTGGGCTTAGCCTGGAGAAGTTTAAACCCCCGAGAGCTGTCCAGATGCATGGATTGAGTTGAGTTGAGTTGTTGACTTGAGTTCAGTTGAGCAGTGCCTTAAATTATTGGTGTGGGTTGGCTGCAACATCTCTGGCTTGGCTCTATTTTACATTGGTATTATTTATTTTGTTAAAATGGCCGACCAACTTATTTATATATATATATATATACAGGCGTATAATAATCTTGCCTTCATTCATAATAGCTTTGAAAGCCCGGTAAGAGTGAAGGTTGGGCAATCTTGTCTAGGCGCCATGATGCACCAACTCAAGTTGCCAAAGTAAAGAAATAAACCTATCCTTGTGAACTCAGGGAGAAATGCCAAAATACTACGCACGTTTGGTTGTGAGATTTGACAATGGCAACGTTTTTTTTTTAAAAAAGAACAGCTTCTTTTTAAAAAGCCAATGAAGAACACATTTGCACATCTCCATTTTTTTCCTTTCTTGTTTTGCCTTGTCTTTTCGAAGTTGTATCTGCCTCAGGAGCGGCTGCTATTTTTCTATTTTTTTTGCTTAAAGGCTTCAATGAATGAGCCCTACAGACTGATACAAAAAGAATTGCTAAGGAATTAAACATTGATCTTCATGGTTCCTAAGAACAGATCCATTTCTCTTTTTTGTTTCTCACAGCGATGAGACAGGTGCCCCCAGGAATATTCTGCAGCAAATGCAAATAATTGCAGTTCAGTCTCCCAACAAGCTACATAGGTTATTTTCTAGTCTTTTCTGAAACTCAACTTTCCATAATTGTTTTTCAACGTTGGTGTTTTCTTCTGACACACAACCCAGCTGCAGGTGTCTTCCAGGGCAGGGTAGGGAGGTGGACTGGGGGCCCTTAACCCTTCTGCTATCTCTCTTTCTCTGGTCTCTTAACTTTTTTCTTCTCTGGAAAGGATTGATCCGGAGAAGAATAATACAGAATATCAGAGTTGAAAGGGACCTTGGAGGTCTTCTAGTCCAACTCCCTGCCCAAGCAGGAGACCCTATATCATTCCGGACAAATGGCTGTCCAATGTCTTCTTGGAAACCTCCAGGGATGGAGCATTCACAACGTCTGAAGATAAATTGCTCCTTAGTTCTAGGTTGGATCTGTGTTTGACATTCTTCCACTCATTACTTGTTGTCCTGCCCTCGGCTGCTTTGGAGAATAGGTAGATCCCTTCTTCTTGTGACAGCCCTTCAAAAATATTGGAAGGCTTTTGTCATGTCACCCCCTAGTCGAGGGGTCCTCATACTTGGCAACTTTAAGACTTGTGGACTTCAACTCCCAGAATTCTCCAGCCAGCTATGCTATGCTATGATGGCTGGAGAATTCTGGGAGTTGAAGTCCACAAGTCTTAAAGTTGCCATGTTTGAGGACCTCTGCCCTAGTCCTTCTCTTTGTTAGCCTAGATGTACCAAGCTCCTTCAAATGCTCACCTTCTGATTTAGCCTTTAAAATAAATAAATAACAGAATAACAGAGTTGGGAGGGACCTTGGAGGTCTTCTAGTCCAACCCTACACCATTTCAAACAAATGGTTGTCCAATCTCTTCTTAAAAACCTCCAGTAATGGAGCACCCACAACCTCTGGAAGCAAACTGATTAATTGTTCTCACTGTCAGGAAATTTCTCCTTAGTTCTTGGGTTGGTTGTTTCCTTGATTAGTTTCCATCCATTGTGTATTTCTTGTCCTGTGGAAGGGAAGCCAAGTATTTAGAGGGAAATAAGAAAAGACGGGTTATAAGAGCCGAGGTGGCGCAGTGGTTAAAATGCAGCACTGCAGTTCAGCAGTTCAGCTGTTCAAATCTCACGGGCTCAAGGTTGACTCAGCCTTCCATCCTTCTGAGGTGGGTAAAATGAGGACCCAGATTGTTGGGGGCAATATGCTGAACTCTGTAAACCGCTTAGAGAGAGCTGTAAAGCACTATGAAGAGGTATATAAGTCTAAGTGCTATTGCTAAGTACTATTAATCAAATAAACGAGCAGGGAAAAAAGGTTTAGAAGAGTTGGCATACGAAGTTCTCCTTTTAAAAGTTTGGATTCCAGCCAGCTAGTGCGTAGCCTTCACTGACATGTTTATCTTTCGCATATCCCCTAAAAAACATTATCTGCAGTTATATTTCCTAGCCTGGGCATTTTGCCCGAAGAAGGGACCCATCAGAGTCGCAGAAAGCTTCGTGTTTTTAAAAATTATAGGAGGCGGCTCTCTGCCACGATTCCTACAGGCAATTGCTGCATTCAACCTGCAACATCCATCTTCCAATTAGGTCCAAAGATGGCAAAACTTTGGAATTGTCTACTTCTGCTCCTCTCCTGCCCATCAGCCTGCCAAAAATGGGAGGACGTTTTTTTTTTTTTTTTTAAATCTAGGTTGGTTTTCATAGAGCTTTCTTCGCGCAGTTTGATTTTTCTAATGCACATTACAGCAAATCTTATTTCGACGCAGCTGAGGTTGCGAGAACATAAAAGTTCCATGTGGAGAACGCAAAGATGGTGGAATCGCACACAGCTCTGCGCAACTCGTACTTTGCTTTCACTTAAGTTGCGGTGTCAGTTTTGTTGAGTCATTGCAGGCGGGTCAGCCATTACAGTTTCCAAAGCATGGTGCACAGCCTTTGTGGATGACCCGGGCCATTGTGATTTGTGCAACGCAACCCAGTTAAAACAAACCACACCTTGGAGTGATGTATGAATCAGACTTAAATGCAGCCAGGTTCAATGCGTGATCTTTAAAGTTTCCGATGTAAATTTACTTTAAATCTCTCCGTCTTGGCGCGTTAACATGACACCGGAGTCACCAGTGCCACCACTTGTTTAGCTGTGGTTTATTGAATAAATCACAGCTGCACAACGCATGAGTCATGTACTGCATGAATTGAATACACACAACACTGCGGGTTGAAAAAGAAACGGTATTAGTGATAGCACCGCTCTGTGTTGCAAGTAGTGAGACCACATTTGGAATATTGAATCCAGTTCCGGTCGCCGTGATACAAAGATGCCCAGAGCCTAGAAAGAGTGCAGAGAAGAGCAACAAAGATGATTAGGGGCAGGGGCGGGTTCCTAATTTTTTTTACTACCACTTTGTGGGCGTGGCTTATTTTGTGGGTGTGGCTTGCCGCCCATGTCACTGGGTGGGCGTGGCTTCTTGGCCTGCTGAAGGGAGGGGAACTGAGATAGGTCCTGCCGCCCATTCCCCCTCCCCTCAGCAGCTCGAGAAGCCTCAAACGTGCAAAAATGCCTAGGATCATCACCGCGCGTTCGTGGCTTCTCGGACTGCTGAAGGGAGGGGAATGGAGATAGCTCCTGCCACCGGTTCTTCCAGCGTCTCACGCGCTCCCTCAGCCATCCTCCCCTGCTTGAACTCACTGTGGGGTAGGAAGGCAGCGCATGTGCAGTGCCGGAAGCTCGGCTTCTGGGCATGCGCAGAAGAATTTTTTTAAAAAAAATTTTTTTTAAATTTTTTTTAATGGCAGTGCCCAGGCACCGGCAACCGACCGCACCGGTACTGTGACGTCACCAGCGGGCCGCTACCGGTACTATAGAGTGGACCGCACCAGTAGGAACCCACCACTGATTAGGGGGCTGGAGGCTAAACTGTATGATGAATGGTTGAGGGAACTAGCTATGTGTAATCTAGGCATAAACTAGGATTAAGGGTTATATGATAGAGGCAATCACAGAGATGAGGAGGCTGACATATTCTCCAAATCCCCTGAGAGAAAGGCAAGAAGCAACGGGTGGAAACTGATCAGGAGATCCAACCTGGAATTAAGGAGAGATTTCCTGATAGTGAGAACAATTCATCAATGGAATAGCTTGTCTCCAGGAGTTGTAGATGCTCCATCGATGGAGGTTTTCAAGACAAGATTGGACAACTATCTGTCTGGGATGGTATAAGGACTCCTGCCTTGGACAGAGAGTTGGATTAGAAGACCTCCAGAGTCCCTTCCATCTCTATGATTCTAGGTGGCCAACTCTATCATCACTTCTTTTTCTTCAACCTGTTGTTCTGTTTTTAGAGACCGCCCTGGATTCAGACGTGCATTTCCAACGGATCATGCAGTGTTCGAAGGACCAGTTCTGGGATGGCCTTCTGGGTAACTGTGTGCCTTGCAAACATACTTGTCACCAAGTCAAGTACCAGGGATGCGCTGATGTCTGCAGTAAGCATCTGAAAATGAGGTTTTATGGCTCCCCACTGAAATTGTTGTATTGTTCGGCCATTTTGGCCCTCCAAAGCAGTCCACGGATCATGGTAGAACTGGGGGGGGGAGATATTTGCCCTTCCAGCACCAGTAGAGGTGCTGCAGGTGTGGTTGTTCAGCTCCGGCGAGAGGACCATGCCACTCAATGCTTTATCAAGAGACCTTCCTCAACCCATTGACCTCCAGATGTTTTTGGAGGATAAGAGGAGGTTGATCGAAGTTCACGGTAACCAGTTGTCCAGGTTCTGATCAAGGATGGTCAGCATATGGCTGGTTAGATGTTGCTAAATCCCAGTTCTCAGGATCACAGACCATTAGCCATGCTGACATAAGGTTGAGTTCAGCAACCCATGGATAACTTGCTTCTCTGCTTTACAACTCATAGATGACTGGGGATACTTAGGAAGGTAGCAATGTATGAAGTGGTCTTCTGTTGGTATAGAGCAGAGGTCTTCAAACTTGGCAACTTTAAGACTTGTGGACTTCAACTCCCAGAATTCTCCAGCCAGCTATGCTATGCTATGATGGCTGGAGAATTCTGGGAGTTGAAGTCCACAAGTCTTAAAAGTTGCCAAGTTTGGGGACCCCTTGTATAGAGCTACTTCCTTTGCACATCTGCAGAAGGTGGGTTCCTTCCTGCAGAAGAGCTACTTCCTTTGCACATCTGCAGAAGGTGGGTTGCTAGGAAGCCAAATAAGGAAGGAGCTATTCCACAGTCCTGACTCCCAAATTGTTTCCTGAATTGGCTTTCATACTCTAAAACAGAGGGGTCCAACCCTGGCCATTTTTAAGACCTATGGACTTCAATTCCCAGAATCCTGGCTGTTGAAGTCCACAAGTCTTAAAGTGGCCAAGGTCGGACACCCCCTGCTTTAAAGCACTTTGACTAGTACCCACCCTTTGCCAAGCTCCAGAGCTTAGCAGCCAACGGCTGGAGAACCTTCTACCACCCTAACAAGCCAGGGATGTTCAAGGACGCAGGAGATGGAAAGGAGGGAAGTCACATCCCCTTTTGCTGCATTAGCCGTCTGGATGCTGCTGCTGTTTCCATGGCTACTGGATTGGATAGCCAATGAGCAGTAGGCCAGTGAATGATTGGGTGGTCCCTTTGTGGGTGGAGAAGAAAGACGGGCAAATTCCTCCCCCCTTTGCACAAACTCTTTCACTTTACTCGTAGGCTCCTTGGAGTGCAGCAAGCAAGAGGGCTCCTACTACGACCAACTCCTGAGAGAATGCGTCAATTGCTTCAGCATCTGCGGGCAACACCCCAAACAATGTGCGCCTTTCTGTAGAAGTAAGAGCTTGAGGAGGAGTCTCTCAAAACGGCCAGCTGGAGACTGGAGGGTTCAATTTTCCTCCTTGTGTTTTCCACCCCGGAATGCAAGGGACACCCAGAACTCTTCCCCATGTCCCAGTTTGTTTGTTTGTTTATTTATTTATTTATTTATTTATTTATTTATTTATTTATTTATTTATTTATTTATTTATTTATTTATTTATTTATTTATTTATTTATTTGTCAAACATGTATAGTAGTAATTTGTATAAACCTAAGTAAAAAGTAACGATAAAAGAGGACAATAGGACAACAGTAGGACAGGGACGGTAGGCACGCTGGTGCGCTTATGCACGCCCCTTACAGACCTCTTAGAAACGAGGAGAGGTCGACTGTAGACAGTCTAAGGTTAAAGTTTTTGGGGTTTGGGGAAGAAACCACAGTGTCAGGTAGTGCATTCCAGGCATTGATCACTCTGTTGCTGAAGTCGTATTTTCTGCAGTCGAGTTTGGAGCGCTTTACATTTAGTTTGAATCTATTACGTGCTCGTGTATTGTTGCGGTTGAAGCTGAAGTAGTCATTAACTACTTAATGACTACTTCAGCATTAACTAGTCAGTTAGTTACGTTACCCTCCGTAATGGGCAGATTTGGTCACAAATGTGCCCAGGGAGTGAAAAATGTGGCAGGATAGTCACGTCCCGAAAGCAAATCCTTTGCATTTCTCAAGGTGGATTTTTCCCCCCACATGTCACAAGGAAAACCCAGCAGTGTTTTTTTTTTAAAAAAAATATTTGCCAGATTGTTTACTCATGGGCATTATAAATTCCCAATTCTGGGTGGGCATCAAACACAATATCATGCTTAATATAGTCATGAAGAAGGGAATGTTATATGCTGCGGGTTATTTTGCTAGCTGAGTTCGTATTTTATTGCATTTATTTACTTCATTGGTTTTGATTTAAGTTTTTGGTTGTGGACCAAATGAATATCATTTGATGGAATATTCTGATATCACCAACCTTTGTTTGGGTAGTCAGTTCAGAGTCTAAGTTCCCCAGTAGAATATTTGCAACTCAGGGTTGAGCTGTGGGGTTCTTGGTGCTCTCCGAGCTTGGTGGTTTCCTTGCAGACATTTCATGACCCACGTAAGTAACATTATCAGTGCTAGAAAGTGGCTTGTAGCAACCCCCCTCCCTTCTAGCACTGATGATGTTGCCTAGTGGTTCATGAAACATCTGCAAGAAAACAACAAAGCTCAGAGAATACCAAGGATCTTTAGTCCTCCTCCTCCTCCATTCAACGATCCCCACTGCCTTCTAGCACTGATAATGTTACCTAGCTTGGTAATGAAATGTCTACAAGAAAACTACCCAGCCAGAGAGCATCAAGGATCTCTAGTCCCCCTCCTCCTCTTTTCCACAATCCCAACTCCCTTCCAGCACTGATAATGTTACCTAGTTTGGTAATGAAACGTCTGCAAGAAAACTACCCAACTCAGAGAGCATCAATAACCCCATAATCTTCTTGCTGTCACTGTTTAGGCCAGCCAGAATGGCCGGTTTTTCCTCGCCGAAGTTAAGGGGTTTCCCCTGTCCCTTTGAGGCCATTGCGTGTTGCCTCGAGGTCTCCGGATTTTCCCCTTTTTTCCAATCGGTCCCTCTGGGATCGAGTGTGCCTTTTTCAGGCTCCCCGACAAGAAAATTCAAGCCTCGGGAACAGAGCCCTGTTCCCTCGCTCCTCTGCACAATGACATCACCACCGGAAGCTCTTCCCCCCCCCCAAGATATATATAGGTCTGCTCCATTTGCATCCAAAGACAAAATCCAGAGGCCACCCGTCAGAATTGGTACTGAAATAAGTCAGGGTGTGGGATAAACATTTATTAACCTCTTTTCTCTCTCTCCACCCCATCTGACTTCCAGAGCCCCTTACAACCACTTTACCACCTCCAGCTGCTCTCCAGCCTCTGCAGCGCAAACTGGATGCTACCTATGACCAACAGGTGCTGCTGTACATGGCCCTGGGATTCTCTCTTTGCATTCTGCTCTTCTCCTTGCTGTTGACTTGGTTTTACTTTCAAAGAAGGGGGGATGAGAAGTTTTGTCGAGCCAACTCAGCATCTTGCCATAAAAAGGGAGATCTACCAAAAGGTACATGCTTTTCCTTATTCCAGTTGAAGTAACAGCGTTCCTTGGGTGCTTGCGAACATGCTCAGGAGATTCCTGCGCATAGACGGTTTAGCAATGAAGCCATATGGAATGGAATGGAATGGAATAGAGAATAATACTATGTAGAATAGAATATAGAATAGAATAGAATATAGAATAGAATGTAGAATAGAACAGAGAATAATACAATGTAGAATAGAATGTAGAATAGAATAGGGAATAATACAATGTAGAATAGAATATAGAATAGAATGTAGAATAGAATAGAGAATAATACAATGTAGAATAGAATAGAATATAGAATAGAATGTAGAATAGAATAGGGGATAATATAATGTAGAATAGAATAGAATGTAGAATAGAATAGAGAATAATACAATGTAGAATAGAATAGAATGTAGAATAGAATGTAGAATAGAATAGGGAATAATACAACGTAGAATAGAATAGAATATAGAATAGAATAGGGAATAATACAATGTAGAATAGAATAGAGTAGAATAAAATGTAGAATAGAATAGAGAATATAATGTATAATAGAGAATAGAGAATAGAATAGAGAATAGAATAAATAATACAATGTAGAATAGAAGAGTAGAATAGAATGTAGAATAGAATAGAGAATAATACAATGTAGAATAGAATGGAATGGAATGGAATGGAAGCAGGAAGGGACCTTGGAGGTCTTCTAGTCCAGCCCCTTACTCAAACAGGATAACCTATACCATCTCAGACAAGTGACTGTCCAGTCTCTTCTTAAAAACCTGCAGTGATGGAGCTTTTAACTGGATCTTTACTTGTGTTTGGATCTATTTAACTGGATCTTTACCTGGTGTTTTGCACCTGACAAAAAGAAGTATGTCTATAGAGACATAGGCAAAAGGCAACTGGACTTTTGTTTTTTCCTTGAAGAAGTTTCATTTCTCATCCAAGAAGCTCCTTCAGAACCGAAGAAGCTTCTTGGATGAGAAGCGAAACATCTTCAAGGGAAAAAAAAAGAAAGTTCAGTTTGAAAAAAGCACTTTTGGGACTGACAAAAAGAAATTTTCTAAGCTCTTCTAAGGCTAAAACCTCTGCTGAATCTATCTGAACCAAGAAGATGCTTTATACAAAGAGAAATGCATATTTTAGAATTAAAATAAAAATTCTTCCCTCTCTGCTAAAGCTTGCTAACGTCCAACTTCGTCGGAGATTTTCATCATTCGAGTCTGTTCTCCCAGATTTTTCAAAAAAGAAAACTCTGAATGGTTGAGCTGGTCTACAGCCAGTATAATTAGAATCAAAATGTAATTCACTTCATGCATTTATAAAACTGCCCAGTTGCTTGATAAGTCAGATGGGCAATATAAAAATTTAATAAATGAATAAAAACAAATTCAGTTTACAGATAGTCGACTTACGACCACAATTGAGCCCAAAATTTACGTTGCTCAGTGAAACATTTGTTAAGTGAGTTTTAGTATAGTATAGTATTAGTATAGCCTTTATTGTCATTGTACATCATGTATACAACGAAATTGGTTTTAGCCTCACTGGTGCAATTCATGACAAAAAATACAAACAATATAAATAGTATAAAGAATAATCCCTATGCAAGTAATTAGGAAAGAAAAAGAAAAAAGAAAAACTAGTAATATGTTTCCACGTGTGCATGGAGTGATTGTGGTTGTGTTTAAGAGCCCGACAGCCCAAGGATGGAAACTATTTTAAAACCTATTTGTTCAGCTGCCTATGCTTCGATGTTTTCTGCCTGATGGTAGAAATGCGAAAAGGCACTGACCAGAGTGTGAATTATAGTGGTGCAGTAGTTGTTCCAATGCAGTGTTGCTGGCTATCTCTGCCCACTGCCAAGAGTTCGATCCTGACCGGCTCAAGGTTGACTCAGCTTTCCATCCTTCCGTGGTCGGTAAAATGAGGACCCAGATTGTTGGGGGTGGGGGGGAAGGCTGACTCCGTAAACTACTTAGAGCTGTAAAGTCTTGTGTTTTGTTTTGTTTTTCAGATGGTCTCATGGAAGCGGGAATTTTCGGAAGTGACTGCGAGGGCAACCAAACTCCAGAGCCTGTGGAAACTTGTGGCTTCTGTTTCCCCGAAGTGAGTCCTGCCGTCCAGGAGACGCGAGCGTGCCCGAGGCCGTACCAGAGCGAGATGCTGGCTGAAGTTACTGCTGCTATCCCTGGTGGGATGATATCTCCCTCCTCCGAAGATTGCCATTTCCCAATTATATGTTCTCCTTCCCAAGAAAAGATGCAGATGAGCTAAACAGCCGGGGTGGGGGGTGGGAGACAAGAGCATGACAGCCCCCTCCCCCAAAAAGCTGCTTGCATTGCTGAGGTCTTGAATTGTAAGGATCCACCTTACAACGAAACTGAGCGGTGATTTTGTTCTTTTAAAAAAAAATATTTGCCAGATTGCTCACTCGTGGGCATAAAATTCCCGGTTCCGGGTGAACGTCAAACAAAAATGCTTAATTTAAAAAAAAAAGTCCTCAAAGAAAAAATATAGGTAGTCCTCGACTTACGACCATAATTGAGGCCAAATTTTCGGTTGCTAAGTGAGACAGTTAAGTGAGTTTTGCCCCATTTTACAACCTTTCTCGCCACCGTTAAGTGAATCACTGCAGTTGTTCAGTTAGTCGCACGGTCGTTATGTGATCCGAGCTTCCCCCGTTGATTCCGCTTGTCAGGTCGTGAAAGCAGATCGCAGCACTCCGTGCCAAGTGTCTGAATTTTGATCCTGTGACCACGGGGAGGCTGCAATGGTCGTAAGTGTGAAAAATGGTCATGTCACTTTTTTCAGTGATGTTGTAACTTCGGCCACTAAATGGAGCCGTTGTAAGGCCAGAACTACCTGTATGCTGCAATTTGTCTTGCTAACTGTTTTCTGTTGCATTTGTTCACTTTACTTTTTTTTTGTATGTTTGCTTAAACGAAATGGTTGTTTACCTGTACATGTATTCCCCTTCCTGGTATTTTCAATAAAATTTTCAGAGGAAGATCTCCAGGGAAGTGGTATTTCTATGGCCAATTCTTCTTCCTCTGTTTATCTCGTTTTTTTAAGACATTAAGAACTAAGAATTGTTGCAAAGGCCTCTTGGCTTTTTAAGGGTGGTAGAGAGCAGACACAAAAATAAGAGCTTCAATGCAGTATTTTAAGCCTTTGGAAATCTCAAAAAAGGGCTCCCGGAAAAGGTAAATAGATAGAGTTTAAGAGAGTTGGAAGGGACCTTGTAGGTCATCTAGTCCAACCCCCTGCCCAAACACACCCTACACCAGTGTTGGCGAAACTTTTCAGTACTGAGTGCTAAAAAGGGGGGGGGCGCATGTGCATGTGCCGCAAACCGGAAGAGCAGCCGCCCGGTGCACATGCGCGTGCCAGGAAGATGATCTTCCGGTTTCCGCTGCATGCATGCGCACCAGCCACCTGGTCTTCTGGCACGCATGCACATGCAAAAACCAGCTGGCTGATGCGCATGCGCGTGCCAGAAACCAGAAGATCATCTTCCCGCCATACGGATGTGCACTGGAAGAGCAACAGACAATGGCTCATGTGCCCAGAGAGATGGCTCTGCGTGCCATAGGTTCGCCATCACTGCCCTACACCATACAAGGTGGTTTGAAGGGAAGAAAAAAGTACTTATTTTCTGTTCATATTTGGCGTTTCCATCCAGGAAAACTGTCTCAATGACTTGAAGCTGACAAGTACAGAAGGATTAAAAGTGTGCATTGCTCCTTCTTACTCCACATTTTTCGAAGGAAAAGCCCATTCACAAGTGGGTAATGATAGCTGACAACTTAAGCAACCCTATTCCACGGAGTTGCATTTCGTTCCTCCTCTCCTGGTCTAAATAACCAAAAAGGCTTCTTAAGCAGGCATCTGTTAGTCAGCTTCCCTTTCAAAATCTTTACTCCGTCAAGGAAAAGGGTGAATTTTTCCCCCTTTGGTCCCAGGAAGAATGAAAGACAGATGTGAAGGGATCTACCGCTGAGAAAATCAATAATTATAGTACCCCCCCCCCCAAGGTTCTCGATTTAGGATCCCGGGATTTAGAAGGACCAAGACGGTGAAGGGAGAAGAACCAGGGGAGGGGGGGGGGGGAATATCTCAAGAGCCACATTTTAGGCATGGCTTGGCTCCAAGCCAAAGCACAAAAAGGGCTTTGAAAAAGTAAATTATATCAATGGGATCTTATGGTTGTAGACCGACCACAGCCCAGTTACAATAAACAATGTGTCTTTGGATGAAATCTTATGTTGGTTACTGGTCAAAGTAAGACATACCCAACCTCCCTCTGACAACAAATAACATCAAAATGATTGCGATGCTATTTAATTTGGAGTCCACCACCCACCCACGGGCAGGCCTTCCTCTGGTTACCTAGCAACCAGAGCACAAGCACTGCCCCTGTGTGTGAGCCAATTGCTTTCTTTAGCACTTCTGTGACAGCATCGTGGGAAAGGATGACGAGGATGCAGCAAAGCCAGAATTGTCCAAACTACGTTTCTGGATTTGCTTTCAAATGATAAGAAGGGGAGGGGAGGGAGGGGAAGAAAGAAGAAGGGAAGAGAGGAAGGAAGAAGGGAAGAAGAAAGGGGAGGATGGGAAGGGAGAGGAGGGGGGATGGGAAGGGAAGGGAAGGGAAGGGAGGAAGGAGGATGGGAAGGGGAGGGAGGGAGAGGAAGGGGAGGATGGGAAGGGGAGGGAAGGAAAGGGAAGGGAGGAAGGAGGATGGGAAGGGGAGGGGAGGATGGGAAGGGAAGGGAGAGGAAGGAAGGAGGATGGGAAGGGGAGGGAGGGAAGGATGGGAAGGGAAGGGAGAGGAAGAAGAAGGGGAGGAAGGGAAGAAGAAAAGAGTAGAGAGAAAAGGAGAAGAAAAGGAGAAGAGAAGTGAAATCCGAGAGAAAAATGGAAGAGAGCAAATCCAATTTCTCCTCTGACATTGAAAAGCAAAATTAGAAGCACCTACTTTCTATGGATTAGAAGCATCCATAGAAAGCAAGAGACAACATGGGTTTTGAAGTGAACCAAACATGTTTTTCCTTTTAGGACTAATAGATAAAAAGTTAGAAAGTAAGTTGTTGAAATTGACAGCCTTGTTGAGATGAATAAATTAGCTTCTTTGATTAGAGAAAAGACACCATCTACACTGATTGATGCCTGGAAAAATCTCATGGAGGTTTTGTGTACAAATGGGAAAAAAATGAATTTATGATTTAGGGCTTGGATGATCAGACAAGATAGATTATTGAAAGAAGAGTATTATGAATAAGTTTAGAGTGTGATCTTAAAATATAACTGCTATGAAAATTATTGGAAGCCACTTCTTTACATTTTTTTTCTTTCTTCTCTGTTTTTCTTCACCTTTTTTCTTCGACTATTTGTGTTCTTTTCCTTTTTTTCTTCATAGTTTGTGCTAGTTTTTATCTTCTTTTAAACATTTCAATAAAAATTATATAAACAATTTAAAAAGAAAGTCATTGCATAATTAAAGCAAAGGAAGAGTAATAATCACCAATTCCAACATTACACAGAGGAAAACAACTGTCCAAAATAAACCTACTCTAAGATTGAATTACAAAAAGCAGAGAAGATATACACAAACACTGGAAACACTGGAAACTTTGGACAAATTCTGGAATTACAATGTGCACAAACACGTTTCAGTTTTAGGCCAAGATATTATGAACAACAATTATATAATCTGAATTTTAATTTGATTAGTAACTTAGAGCACTCTGGATCAAAGTGTCCTAAATCTGGGTCCATATATTGATAGAAATTTTCTTTTAATTAACATCTTGGTTGCTTTTTCAAATCTGTTCCAGAAAGAAAACTTACCTATCAAGTCCTTTTGTCCCGAAAAGCAGAAAAGGGTTAACAGTTATAGCTACTTCTTAAAAAGGCTCAAACCCCCCCCCCTTTTTTTTTTTTTGGCATCTAACAATAAAAAGGAAATAGGAGGTTTGGAGGTGGAGAAAAAGTATTACTCAGAGTTCAGCCACAAGAGGGTGCCATAATTCCATTTTAGAAAGAATTTTGAACTTCAGGGTCATGAAGCACAAAAGCCCAGTTCCTCTTTCCTCGCAGGCTTATTACATTATTTAAAAGGAAACAGGGAGATACAACCACAACACTCACAACGGCCCCTTCATCTGCAGCTATAAAGTGGCCACATTGGCTCGCTGTTAGGAAATTGCTGTTTTATTCCATGTAAATATTGGTTTTAAATTTATCTTGAACGAACCAATAAAGATTCTGGGGAGTGATCTAGACATAGGTGCAAGACAGGGTAAAATTTTAGGATTAAAATCTTCGTGAGCTAATATTCTTGCAGGCTGGGAGTAGAACCACCATCATAATTTTGACTTTTCTCATTCACCACAATAAGTTTTCTGAGCAGGCCATAGTGGCTTCAGAACACAGCTTGGGAAAAAAAAGCCATGTTACGAGAATTACAGGTAGTCCTCGGCTTACGACCACAATTAGGCCCGAAATGTCTGTTGCTAAGTGAGACATTTGTTAAGCGAGCTTTGCCCCATTTTACGGCCTTTCTTGCCACAGTTGTGAAGTGAATCGCTGCAGTTAAATTGGTAACACGGTTGTTAAGTGAATCTTGCTTCCCCACTGACTGCTAGTCAAGATTACAAAAAGTGATCACATGACCCCGGGACACAGCAACGGTCATAAATACAGGTCAGCTGCCAAGCGCCTGAATTTTGATTGCATGATCAAAACGGTTGTGTGAAAAACGGTCATGTCACTTTTTTCAGTGCCGTTGTTAACTTTGAACAGTCACTAAATGAACAGTTGTAAGTCAAGGACTACCTGCATCACTGTTCACCATTATATCCTCGTTTTTATGCTAGAAAACAATGAACCTTAAATAGTATCTGCCTTGAACGGCAGGTGGACATTTAAAGGCCTCTGAACGGCCTACAGTAGGAAGCACAAGCCAAGCTCTCTGTAAACTAGACAAATATTTTGACAAGGTTTAAATTCTGTGAGTATGAGTTTGCCTCAAAACCAGTATATTCTCTCGACTCTTGAAACTGGTGGAAAATTACCAGACTGGGTCGGCCATCTCTAGAATACCCAATAGACTTCTAGGACATAAGGAGCTTTGAAAAAGCAATGAGGCTTGGCTAGTTTAAAGGCAGAGAATGGCTTTTTTTTTTAAAGGCAGCTTTTGTCAGCTGGACAGAAATCCAGCTGGCATCCAAGTGATCGGGTGGGCCTTTTTCTTCCTCATGCCCCTTCTTCACACAGAAAGGTAAACTTGTTTTGTACAGATAAAAAAGAGGCGTGACAAAACCACTTCCCTGCGGTTATTGGGCACACACACACACACACACATACACGTTAAGCCGTGCAGCCTGAAGGGGTTTTATTTCTTTTTTTTCTTTTTAACAAGGCAAAGAAGCAGTTTTCGGTGACAAATAAAACGTGGCCCCGCCTATTGATAAAATATACAGCCCATATGGGCTTTGGCGGTGTCTAGACAGTGGGGGGGGGGGGGGAGAAGGGAGAAAATAAATGCATTTCTGACCAAAAAAACAAACAAAAGCAAACATGCTCCCAGTTTCCAGGAAGAAAGGACAAAGCCAGAAGGCTTTGTATACAGAGAGGGAGGGAGGGAGGGAGGGAGGGAGGGAGGGGGAGAGAGAGAGAGAGAGAGAGAGAGAGAGAGAGAGAGAGAGAGAGAGAGAGAGAGGGAGGGAGGGAGGGAGGGAGGGAGGGGGAGGGAGGGAGAGAGAGAGAGAGAGAGAGAGAGAGGGAGGGAGGGAGGGAGGGAGGGAGGGAGAGGAAGGAATGGAAGAGAAAGAGAGAACTAAGAGGCCAATAAAAGCAGAGTTGGTAGGAAATCTTTTGCTTAGGAAGAAGAGTCCAGCAGTTGAGACTAATTTCAAAAAACAGCACCCAGTCCTCAGAAGTGGCAGATGGCACCTTTTTCAAGGGTCTCACAGGGGCAATATTTCTTTGGAAAGGGAGGATGGGGAAACAATCGCCTCCCAACAACCCCCACCCCGCCCCAGAGATCAACCTTATTTACATCCAAACCACCCACCCGTTCCCCTAACCACAATAAATAATCAAGACCACTTTTTTTTACAGTATAAACATGCCAATTCATTCATTTTACTGATGGTTGCAATTATGAATTTCATTCTTACGGGCGGAAAACGATGAACAAAAGTACACGTGTAAAGGGGTGGGGGCAAGAAATTAATAAAATAGTAATGTATAGAAAACAAAAAGGGGGGGGGAAGGGGAGGGGCTCAAACAGAAACCTAGCCTGTTCCAAAAAGAACAGTTCCCCCGCCCCCCACAAAAAATTACCTGTGACTTAAAAAGAGGCAGGTTTTGGTGCCTTCGCCACCACGCCGGTCCCGTCAATCTGGCCTCTGCTTAATGGCTTTTCCGAAAAACAAAACAGCCTAATCATTTCATACTGTATTTATTTAATAACTAAAATTCACAAATAAAAAGGTACTCGCAAAGTCCATCTCGTCGCGGCATCCCCAACTTCTCCTCCGTTTTGACTGCTTTCAGACCCATGGGCGATGATGATTAAAAAAAGAAAAAAAAAAAGAAAAAAAATGGGGCTCGGGGTATTTTTGTTTTTAATTAACTGTCGTATGATTGGTCAGTTGGAGCTGAAGCACCAATGGAGAAGATGCTTGATGGAGAAGATGAGAGCACGTACACACACACACACACACCCGGCCTTCCCGCGCACGTCTCGGAGGAACGGCGGGACTCCTCGGCTCCCCTCTATGTCCCCGTCGAGGGCAACCTTCGCACTATTCTATTTCTTCGCTCAAAGTCACTGACGGCAGCCTCTGGTTAGGTTTCCCCTTCCTTCTGTCCTTCCAGGACCGCAAACCAGAGGAAGAGAATTCTTTTTTTTTTTTCAACTCCTCTAGGCGGTGAGCCAATTGGCAAGCAGGTCCTGTCGCAGCTCGGGGCCAGGTGTCGAATGGGTGTCATTTTTTTTCATTTCAGGTAGTGTTGTGTGTTTTATCGGAAGTCTACCACTCCTTTCGCTTCCTTTCCTTTCCTTGTCGCGTCGGCTGCTGAGCAGGGCTACTCGTACTCCAGGAACTGTTTGTGATAGAACAGCAAGTATCTGCGGAGTAGGGAGAAGAAAGGTGGGTTGTAAGAGCTAGGTCGATGTGGGTCTCTCCGCATACATTCTGGCTCACCACCCCCACCCCCGGAGCCCTGTTAAAAGCAGGAAGGATTTGGATTTTTTTTTTAAAAAAAGGGAGGGAGGTTTCAGGGAAGAGTTTTTGTTCCCGGTTCATGTGGTGAGAGTCTAAATAATTCAAGGCCAGTGACTCATCAGAGGATACGGCTGGGATGCTGAGGGCTTGACAGCGACACAGGATTGAGGCCGAATCCCACACCTAAAGAACAAACTCGAAGCGGCAAAAATGGAGAGATTCTGCCAACATTGGGATCCTAAGTAGGGTGGCTTCAGTCGATAGGGCGCTTCCAAGAGCTTCAGTTTTAGAAGTCTGTAGGGATTCTCAGTCATCCAGGTCATGGTTGTCCCAAAGGTGCTTTTTCAGGAGGCAACTGGACTTTCTGACGTGGATGACGGAAAATCTCTACAGACTTTTAACTATAGAATTTGTGATGAACACCCTTGGAATGGTGTAGGACCCAAATGTCCCCAAATATGAAAGGAAAGGAAAGGCAAGGGGAAAAGAAAGAAGGAAAAGGAAAGGGGAAATGAAAGAAGGGAAGGAAAGGGGAAAGGGGAAAGGGGAAAGGAAAGGAAGGAAAGGAAAGGAAAGGAAAGGAAAGGAAAGGAAAGGAAAGGAAAGGAAAGGAAAGGAAAGGAAAGGAAAGGAAAAGAAGCCCTGAATTAAGACACGGGACTTCAAAGGTTCACTTTTAGGAAGGAGGGCCGAAGAATAAAGCTGCCTTCCCCAAGAGAAGCTCAGAACAGACATTCTAACAGTGAATGAATTCTAAGACGCCTGAAATGTTAGTCATATGACGACAACATTTTGTGGGCAACAGTCCACACATTCCATTCCAACAGTCCTTTCCCTTTCATTCAGGAAGGGGAGGGGGACATGGTCTCCCATCCTCCATGTAGCAGAGAACATCAGAGAAAGGAAGGAAATATTGGTGAAAATAAATGACCTACATATATAGACATTCCTTGGCAATACAGGTAGTCCTTGACTTATGACCACAATTGAGCCCAAAATTTCCATTGCTAAGCGAGACAGTTGTTAGGTGAGTTTTGGCCCATTTTATGACCTTTCTTGCCACAGTTGTTAAGTGAATTGCTGCAGCTGTTAAGTTAGTAACATGGCTGTTAAGTGAACCTGGCTTCCCCATTGACTTTGCTTATCAGAAGGTCACAAATGGCAATCACATGACCCAGGACACTCCAACTGTCATAAATATGGAGCAGTTGCCAAGCGTCCAAATACTGATCACATGACCATGGGGATGCTGCAATGGTCATAAGGGTGAAAAACGTTCACTTTTATCAGTGCCGTTGTAACTTTGAACAGCCACTAAACAAATGGTTGTAAGTCAAGGACTACCTATGCAACCATGGAAGGCGTACTATGAATATAAGGTTTGTATCTCAGGCACCTTGACGCTGTGCTACGCGTATCGCCCTATTCTGCCCAAAGGTAACCCAAGTAGGGAAATCAGCTTTCACAGACTCTCCCATTTTGTGAAACAAAAAACAACAACAACAAAACATTTCCTTTCCTAATACGGTAATACAAAATCCCGGTGAAAATCCCAGAAGCCAAAGGAGAAAGTGGAATAACATTTTTGCACCCCTCCTTCCCATCCCTGGGAAACCAGAAAAGCAGCAAAAACTGGTGAGTCAGGCCAAAAGAAAAGAGTTCATTTGCATAATTTATGCAGGCTGCAGAACTGAGCTATCAAAGCACAATCTGAGTGTAATGGTGTTAATGCTTGTTTAGAGCAGCATTTCTCAATTTTGGCCACTTTAAGATGTGCGGACTTCAACTCCCAGGATTCCCCAGCCAGCTATGGGATTATGGGAATATAAAATATGCTGGCTGGGGAATCCTGGGAGTTGAAGTCCGCCCATCTTAAAAGTGGCCAAAGTTGAAAAACATTGGTTTAGAGTAAGGTGCCTCTCTTTGAGGCCATTCCAAAAACATAGGTCATTTTTTAAAAAATGTATTATCACTGGCTTTGAGATAATCCTCCAGATCAGGGGTGTCAAACTCAAGGCCCAGGTACTTAAATCTGGCTGTGGGCCCGCCCTGGAAACAGCGAAGGACCGGCCCGCGGTGCCTCTGCCAGCAAAAACAGAGCTTGGCGAGCTCCGTTTTCGCTGGCAGAGGGTTGCAGGAGGCCGTCGCAGCCGAAAATGGAGCTCGGGAGCCCGTTATCCCTGGCAGAGCGCTCGGGCCACTACAGGCGCCCCCCGACACGAGTGATGTTGAGCTGGCCATGCCCCCCCTGGAGATAAAACCCAATCCTGATGAGGCCCTCAATGAAATCGAGTTTGACACCCCTGCTCCAGATCAAGGTAAAAAATTTATTTTCACACGTTCCCTCTAATTTTGCTCCTCTTTTCTATTTCAATGACACAGTAGGGAGCAAAACTGGCATTTTGTGTTAAGGGGAGTTTGACATACCCTTCACTGTCTAATACGTCCTTAATGCTAGCCTTGGTAATTATGGCATCGTCACATTTGAACCATTGGTCTCTGTGTTGCCGAATAAAGCTGGTATAATGCCCGCTCTCCAGGGTTCCTTGATGGTTAACTACTGCAAACAAGGAATACCTGTCGGAATGAACAAGGAAATAGAAAACAACTTGATTTTTTACAACATAGAACCTTTAGCCCCTTCAGTTAATCAACATTTTGCTAATATGTACTTGTATGAAAGCTGGGCCATCCGAGGTGGCCACATTCCACATACTACATGTTATCCTCAACGTACGACCACAATTGAGCCCCAAAATATCTGCTGCTAAGCTGTTAAGTGAATTCTGCCCCATTTTACAACCTCTCTTGCCGCAGTTGTTAAGTGAATCACTGCAGAAGTTAGTCATACGGTGATTAAGTGAATCTGGCTTCCCCGTGGACTTTACTTGTCAGAAGGTCCCAAGAGATATGACCCCCCCCAGGACACTGCAACCGTCATAAATATGAATCAGTTGCCAAGCATCTGAAATTTTGACCGTGTAACTATAGGAATGCTGCAATGGTCGTAAGTTTGAAAAGTGGTGGCAAGTCACTTTTTTCAGTGCCATTGTAGCTTCAAACGGTCGCCAAATGAACTGATGTAACTCGAGGACTACTTATATCATCTAGTATTTCTGAAAAACATCCACAGTGTTTATACATATTACTCTGACTATCAATGCCAATCCAAGCTGTCAAAACGTCAGGTGTGTTAAGATTTTATTTATCGCACATATTTGCGTGCCACCCTCTCTACAGAGCCTGGGTGGGCTTTACTAGACCAGTGTCCACTTCAATGAGACAAATGAGTAGATAACATTTGTGGTGTCGTAAGTCTTTAGAATAGATAGAAGGAAGGCTGGGGGGGATGGTGGAGAGAAGTGGAATGGAAAAATCACTGTTTGAAGAAACAGCATTTTGTTCCTTGGCAATTTTCCCCCCGGAGCTAGTTTAGAACACAAAGTGCTAAAAAAAAAACCCACAGGCTACTGAACTCTGCAAGGCAGCTTTTTATGCTGTTTTAAGGGACGTATCTGAGACCAAGAAGCACAGAAGACAAAGCCACCTACTTATTATCACTGTTTAGACTATCTGCTGGTTGCTGGTACTGCCCATTCATTCTGCTCTCTTTACTACAATAAAAACAAACAAACAAACAAAAAACACCATGTTCAGTGTCATTTAAAAAGACAGCGGGTTATCAAGTCGCCCTTTAGTTAACAGACATTTGAAATCTGAAGAGATCTCATTTTCTCGACATTTCCTGAAGAGGAGAAACAAGTGCTTTAAGTAAAGAGACAACACTGACATAACTTACCCCTGGCACGAAGAAAACCAGCAAAACACCAAAGCCACAAAGCCAGAGATTTAAATTACTAGTTTCAGTGTTTAAGGCTATTGACAGGGTGAATTCAGAATGCTCTATATCAGGGGTGTTAAACTCATGGTGTCAAAGCAGTGTCACGTGATGTATCAGGATTCCCTTTCGCTAAACTGGGCGGGGCCAGCATGTGATTCATCCGGCCCGCGAGTTTGATACCCATGCTCTATATGCAGTGATACTTGAAACTTTTCTAGAAGTCGTCTTTCTCCAAAGAGGAGAAAGATAAATTTACTGCTCCCTAAACCTATCTTCAAAGGTCCTCTACCCCCACCCCCACCCCAATTGCAATTTTTCCAACCTGGACACCTTCTTGAAAGGTCAATTTCAAATCTCAGCATTTTGTGGGACAAAGGTCATGCTGGCTGGAGAATTCTGGAGAACCTCTGACTGACCGTTTAAGGAAAAAAATTCCTGCCTTTATTATTATCACAGCCAAAAGTTTTAAAATGTGAGCGTGCATCTTTTATACTTGTCTTGTATTAGTGATCAGTCAGGCAATAAACTTGCCATTTTTCTTCTTGGCATAACAATCAAATCAAAGGAAATTGATTAGTTAAATGAAAAGCAAGTATACATATAAAACAATTAAAGGAACTATAATAGCAATAGCGCTTAGACTTATATACCGCTTCACAGTACTTTACAGCCCTCTCTAAGCGGTTTACAGAGTCAGCATATTGTCCCCCAACAATCTGGATCCTCATTTTACCGACCTCAGAAGGATGGAAGGCTGAGTCAACCTGGAGCCAGTCAGGATCGAACTCCTGGCAGTGAGCAGTGAATTAGCTTGCAATACTGCACTCTCACCACTGCGCCACCACAGCTCTATGCACCTTAGAGGGAGGAAGGTGGAATCACTCTCTTTTCACTAAAGATACTCCTGCTTAATTTCAATTGTGACATCCATGCCAGCGGAACCACTGAAAAGAACATCCAATTATAGTCCCCACCTACAAGTTGAACTAAACGATTTCTCTGCCCTTTAAATACTGCCTAACACATGGAGGCTTTCTCGCCAGAAGAGATTTCCAGTACATACCTAGAGGCCATGAAAGGCGTCATGTCCAGCTCTAGTGGAAAGGAGACATACGTAGTGATCTTCCGTCTCAGTTTGGCTGAGTGTTCAAACCGCTAGATAAAAAAAATAACAATTCTTTATAATTCTTGGGGCATTCTAGGATTTTTAGGCGTAGGTTCAGCCTGAAACCTTCTTTGTACAAACCTAGCACTGAAGTATGCTGTGATTTAAAAAGCAAGACAAATAATATTCTAGGTATCTCACGCTGCCAAGACACAAGTGGCTGGAAAAGATTAATTTCAGAGACAATGGGAAATGTGATAAGCTTCGTACTTTCATCATCATCCGAATAAAATGCTATAAGCAGATGTGAACAGGGGGCAGAAAGATTAATAAACTCTTCTTCTGAAAGGCAGCGTTTCTCCAAATTTCTAAAAAAACTCCTGTCCTATTTACCTTTATAGGTAATTGTACTCCAATTTCAGAAGCAGAACAATTCCCTAGCAACAGACCAGGCTATTTTCCGAGCACGAGAAAATAAATTACACAGACGAGATAGCCTTTCACTTTTTTTTTTGTTTGCCATATTACATTATTAACATTGTCAGAAGACACAGCTCTTCATCATGACTCTGATAACAGTTCGGCTATAAATAACGTACAGCCCCCTATCCATTACTTCAGCTGCCGGAATTTAGCAATATTAGTTCGCTGGCATTTGAACGCTGTTTTGAGGCATTAAATATTAAAATCTTAATTCTGAACAGACAGGACGACAAGGTGATTCATGGCAAGAGATCATCCTTTGACATTCAATACAAATGCTGCCTGTTTCCAAAATATCCTTCTCTGTGTTCACTTTTATGAAATCTAGACATTTGGATATACTAGATACAGCTATTTGTGTTTCTCTGCTGTGGAATAGGAGGATCATCAAAAGCAACTCAACTCTGAGGGATCCTTGGTGCACACTGAGCTTGTTTCCTTGCAGATGTTCCATTTCCCAAACTAGGTAACATCATCAGTGCTAGTAAGAACTGCAGTTTGTTGTCAGTTTATATTGTGGTGGCTTGGCCCATCAGTGTTGGTGGGGATGCTCTTAAAGAGATTATTTGGTTGGGCTTTTTACTGTTGGCTCTTTGGCAGTTTCTTGATTGGGGTATCGTTTACCCCAATTGTTGGTCTGAAGTTAACCTTGGAGTTAATCTATCCTGATCTGGGTGCTGATTTCTGGTGGATAGGTGCTGGGGCCATTTTGTTCTTTTTTGGGTTGGGTTGATAGTCCCTTTTACATAGTCTACCGACCTTGTTAGTGTCTATGTGTCTATTGGTTTTATTTATTATTTATTAGTGAGACTTATATACCGCCTCATAGTGCAAGCACTCTCTAAGCGGTTTACACCATTAAGCAATATATATTTACATTGCCCCCAACAATCTGGGTCCTCATTTTACCTACCTCGGAAGGATGGAAGGCTGAGTCAACCCTGAGCCGGTGAGATTTGAACAGCTGAACTGCTGATCACAGTCAGCTAAAGTGGACTGCAGTACTGCACTCTAACTGCTGCGCCACCTCGGCTCTTTTTATGACGGATTTGTCAAGAGTGCCAAGAGAGCACCAAGGACCATGTCAACCCTGAGCTACAAATATTCTCCTTTATTAGTATCTCAACTCTGCAAGTTTCATAAAATATTAATCTTCAGCGACCACTGGTTGGTAACCCTGACAAAACCATTTAAATGCCTGTTGAAGCTCTATCGTAGTTATAGTTAGAATGTTTTGGAAACATAATGGCAGGCATTTGAAAGTATGCCTCAATTGAACAGATATCCTCATGAGCATCAAATTACATGGGTCAGCTAGGTTGTTGCACCAGTTACACAATTGGAGGAGGGCAAATAGTTTAATAGCAAAGACCACTGCAAAAGAACCCATTTCCTCTGAACTACTCTAGTATTCTCTCATTTGATTCTTCTGGACAGTTATGGAATCAAGGCTAAAAGTTTTAAGTTCGGCAAGCAACATGCGGCTTTATGGATCTTATAACGGCAGAGAGTTGGATCTGCAAGGTCTAATGGAAATTCTCAATCTTCCAGGTCATGATTGAACCAAAGGTGCTTTTTCCAAAAGGCAACTGGACTTTCTTGGGTTTTTTTCTTTGAAAACATTTTGCTTCTCAACCAAGAATTTTCTTCTTCAGAACTGGATGGCTTTTTTTTCTTTGAAAAACCTTTCGCTTTCCATCTAAGAAATTTCTTCAGAACTGAAGAAGCTGAAGAAGCTTCTTGGATTGGAAGCAAAACGCTTTCAAAGAAAAAAACCAAGGAAGTCCAGTTGCTTTTTGGAAAAAGCACCTTTGGGACAAAACTGCAAAATGTTAAACTCTGGATATCTAATCAATCTAGAAATACATTATCCAACAGTCACAAGATACGTTCCCAATTCTTAAGTGTACACGCTCAGTTCAAAACTGAGATTCAATCTACTCGGGAGATTTAAGATAAAATCCACAAAATAAAGAAAGCCAACCAATTCCATGGAGGAAGATCCACTTTCAGGAATCATCATTTAGCAACTCACTTTGAGATGAAAACAAGCCACAATGGGTAGTTTCTTCATAGTGAGCTGTTTGGTAGATTCTTGGTAGCTGTGGCAACCACTACATTTGATTTTGGCACTGCTTCCTAGATGTTCTGGCCTTGTAAACCTGAAAAAAATATGTTTAAAACAGAATGGATAACCAGCACAAGTAACTATTTCACTTTAAATTTCCATTTAGTATCTTTTACATACAATCTTCTACAAGTTTTACATTTAAAATACTAGCTTCATCAGATTTTATTCATTTCAAATCCTTTGCTAGTTTCTTGATTTAAAAAAAAACCATAAAAACCATAAATTATACGTAACCTACCCATGTTTTCCCCAAAATAAGACCCTGTCTTATATTTTTTTAAACCCTGAAATAAGAGATTGGCCTTATTGCCATGCACTCAAAAGCCCGATCAGGGGATGTCTTATTTTGGGGGAAGCAGGGTATACAAACTGGTGTTAAAATGTTCCTTAAGACATTTCCCACAATGTTTGCTTATATTCTTAAAGCCAAGTTTACCTGAAAAATATGACAATAAAAATAAATTTGGCTCAGTAGCCAATCTATCACAAAATGGCTAATATGAAGAGATCACCTCAGACGGGGTGGGGGGGTGGGAGGAAAGGATTTTAAGCTTTGATTAGGTGAATAGGCCAGTGTTTTGCATGTGCTTAAACATACATAATTGAGGCATTTGTGAGGACAGATTAAAAGTTTTTTCACATAGCCAAAATACAACATACTTTCCCAAATCTGGAAATTATGTTGGGTGAAATCTAAATGCATGTTTTTATAATTGCCATCCTTACCTTCCAGACTCAAAGAGATCAACTGGTTAAAAAAGGAATATGCTAACCAATGCCAAGCATTGAGACAATGCTTGGATCAAGACCTCTCTTATTGAAACAGTAAATCTGAATTCTGTACTGAGGCAGTACGTAAGACCAACACTGAACCTTCTTCCACACAAACGAGTGTCCATCCATCCATCCATTCATCCATCAAGAAGATCATTTGGTAACAGGCCTTCTGCATACAATGAATTATTTGCATGGAACAGCCATGCCAAACTAGCCATTTGAGAGACACACATTACACAGAACTAATACTCAAGTCTCTACAGAAAGGGTTTAGAACGTCTAAATGAATTATATCTTTTAGCAACTGCAGCTACTGACTGTAGTGGTTACAGCTAAAGACAGCTGGAATCCAGAAATCTCAAGGTTTTCATATTTAAATCATTTCTCTTCCAATCTTGCCTAAAGCTACAACAGCTCCAGATTAGCCATCATCTACTTTTGACGTGAAAGAAACAGCTCTGGAGGGCCAAAACTAACTTGGAATGTGAGATTAACCTCTTCTGAAATTTCCTGCTTGATGAATGCAGCAGAATTACTTAGAGAGCAAGACAATGTACTATTGGCTTTGGTGTTAAGGTAACAAATAAATCATATATACTATGAAGCAATAAGACAAAAGCATAGCTGTATTGGCATTGTTACTGTACAGTACTTCCATGTTAAAGGAGAAGGTTTAAAGGTGAACTCCAGAATTTGTTTAGGGTGGCCACCAAAATATGTACCAGTGGACAGTTATGGGATTAGATGGAAGTTTGATCCAGTAGGGCTGTTCCTGTGACCTTAATTACTGTAATAGTGATAGCTGAATGGATCTGGTTAGCATTGTTCTGAAGGTGCTTGTCAGATTCCAAGAAAATGGAAGAATCTTAGGGGGAGGAACCAATCTATAATCCTAAACAATTTAGTCTCGATGTCCTAATTACAGTGCGGTGATTCAGTGAGTAAAGAAAGATATCCCCATGAATATCTCCATTTAACTGACCTCAAAGCAGGTAAACAGGTGGCAAACAATTAAATAGTGAACAGGTAAACAGTTAAACGCTGTGGAGATATTTTCAATATTCAACTGAGACTATGGATAATTACATAGAGGAAAGCCCAGACAGGGACATGAAAACATCACCCATTCTTGCAAGGAAATTGAGTGTAAATTCATTGAGGCCCCTCTATCTCGACTGGCCTGTTATCCATTTGGAGAGAAGTCAGTCTGTGCAGTGTTCTTCATATGGATTTCTGTATACTGTTGTACAAATTCTCCAGCAAAAAATTTTTTCAGCCTTCCTGAAGGAGAGGTGGTTGTGTGATCATTCTATAACCTCTCAGATCTTTTGTGAAGTGACAGTTGCATCAGGTAGAACGGAAAAATAGTCTGCTTATTGTGTTTTGAAAGAAGGATGAAACCTGCTAGACATTGCTCATCTGTTGATCTTTCTTGAATTCAGTACTAAGATGCATTCCACGTCATATTTTAGCAGAACATTCTGTTAAAGACTAGTAGAATTTCTTCTTCATAAGGCCAACCAACAGGGTCCAAAAATTGGTGACACAATGGAGGTTTCCTGCTTTACCATTTTGGCTGGCTGCTTCGCTTGGCAATTCCTCTTTTATGTTGGATTTCTCTTCCTTACCTCTAAGACTCTCCACTTCTGTTCACTGAGCTAGGGAGGGATAGGTAAGAGGCAGACTATCCAGAATTAAGGAAAACAAGGATTGTGAACCTGTACCTATGATCTACAGAGATACCGCATATGTAGGCCATAGTTCAACGTCATTTTATTTAAAATGCCTGTAAGATGAGAAATCAAAGGTGTTTATGTTTATCCTGAGTTTGCCTTGCTTTGCAACATATGAAGCAACACCGTCTGCTGTCTAACATAATCAAGGATACACAGTGCTGAAATTTATCATGGGGAAAGCTAAACTGAGGGGGTTGTTTGTCTTGGTTACCTACCAGCTTCTATCAAGTTTATGCTACATGCTTAATTTTTGTCCTGGCCTCTTTTCCTACAAGGGAATTGAGTTGCTTGCACGATGATTCAGCAGAAATAATTGCAGACGTGATGGTGGGGTTTTTTTGCTCCTGGGCCATCTGCCTGCCAATTGCTCATCTGCAGACAGGAGGAGGGAAGGTAAGATTGCTCCTTTCTAAAGTCAGTCTGCCAGTCTGTACCTTCGCAAGCAGTCTGTGAGGGTGGTGGTTCCTGACACGTGGCTCTCTCCGTTCACCACACTGCCATCGCTGCCTGGACTCAGAGGCCAAAACGGGGTGGAGGAACCAGGCAAGTCCAGACTGATGTCCCAGAAGGGGTCTATCGTTGTGGACACACCGCTAGGAGGAGGAGAAAAAAAAAAGAGTTCAGCCATGGGATCATGAAAGCGATAGTTTGGACAGAAGTGATTGTGGGGTCCTTGGTACTCTCTGAGCTTAAGTGTTTGCTTGCGGACGATTCATTACCCAACTAGGTAACAACTTCAGCGCTAGAAGGTAGTGGGGTTTGCAGAGTGGAGAAAGGAGGAGGACAACGACGACAACTGTGAGGTCCTTGGTGCTCTCTGAGTTTGGTTGTTTTCTTGCAGACGTTTCATTACCCAACTAGATAACATCATCCATACAATGATGATGAAAGCCAACTCCCTTTTAGCACTGATGAGGTTATCTAGTTGGGTAATGAAATGTCTGCAAGAAAACAACCAAACCCAAGGATCCCACAGTCTTCCTCCTCTTTTTCTCCTCCCTCCTTCCTTCTAGCATTGATGAAGTTACCTAGTTGGGTCATGAAACATCTGCAAGAAAACCACCAAGCTCAGAGAGCACCAAGGACCCCATAGGTCAACCCTGTGTTACAAATATTCTCTTCTATCAGTAACAATCATTTTATCTGTTAAAACTGAGAGGACAAAGAGAATAAATATTAAGGGGGTATCCCTGCAAATCAAGAGATCCAGAAAAGGTTTTAATTAATTTACAAAATAGTAGGTTCACAAGGGTAAACGCTGAGAGGAAAAACATGCTGGCAGCCCTTCCACGTCCAAAATGAATGTGCAGAAGTGGAAGAAAAATTGGCACTTCACCTCTAGGGGGTGCTCGCAAAACAGATTTCCAACAAAGAACATTTTAAATTTCTTTAATGGAGACCTTAAGAATATGGAACAAGAGCAGGATGTTAGGGAACGGACAAAATATCAGCCATCAGATATAAACCAGCAAGAGGAGTTAATGAAAAGCCCGTAAAATTTAACAGTGCAAAATTATTTTAAGTTCCGGCAGCTCAGGTCTCCCTTTAAAAAAAAGCACATTGGCTGCCCACTTGTTTATAATCAAGCCAAGGCTGATTTTAAACTCCTGGTGATGTTTATTTACATATGGCTGTAAAAGACTGCCATCACGACTTCACACACAAAAAAGGTTGCCTTAATGCCAGCAGGTTTAAGAACAGTAGGTTAGATATTACGCAATTGAACTCTTTTCTTTATTTCATTCAGGTTCTTACTGAAGTTTCCTGCCTAGGCTCGCTCGCTATATACATCAGGAAGATATTGCCATTTTATTCTCAAGGGGTTGCCCGTTTTTAAAAGACTTGCTCATCATACTCACTGGCAGACCTGACAAGTGACATCAGACTGTAGTCCACCTGTGAAGATTTGGTCTATGATACAGTTACAGTGGTTGGGATTGCTGGCCTTCTTCCCATTATCGTCACCTGAAGAAAAAGAAATAAGCAGACTTTGTTTTCAAGCTTTCTGAATATTTGCCTGCAGCCATGCAGAGAACTTCGCTCTTTATATACTAGACATAGAGGTAATCCTTGATTTACAATCATTTGTTTAGTGACCGTTCAAAGTTAAAATAGCAATAGCCCTTTACAGCTCTCTCTAAGCAGCTTACAGAGTCAGCATCTTGCCCCCAACAATCATCTTCTTTTAACGACCCCATAATCCCTTGCAGGGTGGAGTCTGGGCAACTGAAGGGAGCTAGCAGAGTGTTTTAATGGCCGGATGCCCTTCCTGTCGCCAATGCGGAATTTTGTTCAGCAAATAAATTCTCAGCGTGCCAAGAGAGAGAAATATCTGCCTTTACCTAGGACTGAACTCACAGCCTCCTGATTGTGAGGCGAGAGCTTCACCTCTAGGCCACCGCAGCACTCCTTGTCCCCAACAATCTGGGTCCTCAATGATACTGGAAAAAAGGGACTTATGATTGTTTCTGAACGACCATTGTTCACAATATCAAAATTTGGACACTTGGCAAGTGGCATGTATTTATAACAATTGCAGCGTCCTGGGGTCATCTGGTCAGCTTTTGTGACCCTCTGACAAACGAAGACAACGGGGACGTCAGATTCACTTAACTTCTGTGCTACTAACTTAACAACTGTAGTGTTTCACTTAAAACTGGCAAGAAAGGTCATAAAATTGGATGTGGCTCATTTAACGACTGCCGTGCTTAGCAATGGAAATTCTGTTCCCCATTGCGGTTGTAAGTCAAGGACTGCCTGTAGACCCAAGACTTACTTTTTTTGTGGTATATCTACAAAAATAATGTTCCAAGAGTAAGGAAGTGCATCAGGAATGACGGCTATGGAAAAACGTTACTTCTATTTTTATTGCTTCAAGTTGTGCTCGGTTGACCGAACCAAGAAAGTAGAGAACTTGATCCAAAATTAGGTATGAGAAACTTCGTGTCATAGAGGTAGTAATATATTATTAAGTGGAAAATTGGCTGGTTTTGCTGTGCTCCAAGGACACCTTCCAGAAGAGGTAGTCCTACTATGGCAGTAAGCGGGAATGATGATTTAACTGCACTTCGAGGGGTTGAGTAATACATGCAAGTCTTTCCAAGTAAAAATGATTCTTGCTGTTAAGAAAATTACACATGTCATTATTCACGCTATCTAGCAAAATCACTACCAGTCAAGAAAGGTAGGAAAGGCGGCATTCGCAAATGTTGAGCATTTCATAATTTTGACACACAACAGAACTATTCCAATCTGACTGAAAAGGTTGACTAAATGTATATATATTTAAAAATGTTTATTCTATACTTCATGAGAATTTTCTTAACTGTGACTAGGAGTTTAGTTAGTTTAGTTTAGTTTAATTAAATTTATATACCGCCCGAGGAGAACACTCGACCACCAACAAATCCCAGGGAGATGAATGGAAGTAACCTAAAATCTTGCCAATGTCAACATGGCATGAGTCTGACTTGGTGTTTTGAGATTAAATATGGCACCACCTTATATAGAGCAACTGTCTAACAATTGGGATTTAAACTTTCTGGCCAAGTAAAAGCTACATTATTAAATCACTATTGACAAAAAAGAAACAGTCTTTCCTGTTTCTTTTATGAAGTCACGAAAAGTTACACTGCTGTGTCATTTTTGGAGAAAGATACATACCTGGAAAGGAAAACAAAGAATCTTTTTTTTTTAAAGGACAAAGGTTTAACCCTTGCCTGTAAAAGGCGTTTCTTCCTTTTATTTTTGTCATCTGCTCACAAAAACTAGCAAATGGCTTCTTCGCATTTTCACTGGGCTGCAGGTAACCTCCCTGCTGGATAGTCTTAATAGACCATCATTTGCACCCTCAGGAGAGTAAGGCTGCTCCCTCTTCAATTACCCAAGTCAATTAGGCTCAATGAGGAGGGGTGGGGGTCTCTAAAGACTGTTCTGTAAGCTTGTTCACAGCAACACAGGGAGGCATGACAAACTCACGGGGCTTCCCGTGACATCTGGCAAAATGAAATTACCACCTCTTTGCACCTGTCAATATGCAACACAGCAGCAACAGCAAAAAAAAAAAAAAGCATAATTGGGCTGAAAAGGAATTCCCAGGAATTGAGCAGTTGCTTCTGGGAGGGGATAATGCTAGTTCAGAGGAGTTTGCGCCATGGTAAACTTCTTCACATTTAGGAAATTCGAAGAGGTTTGCTTGGGAGTTACAAAAGTCGTCCTCAACACACGACCACAATTGAGGCTAAAATTTGTATTGCTAAGCAAGACAGTTGTTCAGCGAGTTTTGCCCCATTTTACAAACTCTTTAACAACACAGTTGTTAAGTGAACCTGGCTTCCCTATGGACTTTGCTTGTCAGAAGGTTGCAAAAGGGGATCACATGACCCTGGGACACTGCAACTATCATAAATGTGAGTTAGTTGCCAACTGGCTGAATTTTGATCACGTGATGTGCTGCAACAGTCATAAGTGTGAAAAATGGTCATACGTCACTTTTCTCAGTGATGTGGTAACATCGAACGGTCACTAAATGAACTGTTGTAAGTCGAGTACTACCTGTATTTAGACTTACTCCTCCTTTTTCATGTTGAAACATACAAAATCTAACACAACTCAAAATCCGAGGGTTTTTTCAGCTACGAGTGAAGATAGTTAAGAAAGCCACAATGAAAACGAGTAAGAAGAGAGACGGTTGACTCTAGCTAATTTAAGAAAGACCAAAGCAGAAACCTAGAGCTAAATACAGGTAGTCACTTAGGGACCAAAAAAATGACTGATGACCGTTTTTCACACTTATGACTGTTGCAGCATCCGCATGGTCACGTGATTTACATTCGGATGCTTGGCCACTGACTCACATTTATGACGGTGGCAGCGTCCCGGGTCATGCGATCCCCTTTTGCGACCTTCTGACGAGCAAAGTCAAGGAGGGAAGCCAGATTCAATTAACAACGGTGCCACTAACTTAACAACTGCAGTGATTCACTTCCCAACTGGGGCGAGAAACGTCGTAAAAAGTGGGGCTATAAAACTCATTTAACAAACGTCTCCCTTAGCAACGTGAACGTTGGGCTCAGCTGCGGTCGTTAAGCCGAGGACCGCCTGCAAAGGCTGAACCTGCAGAGACGCGTCAGGGAGCATTAGCAAGAGGAACCAGCCTCACCTTTGCAGTGTCGATGTAGCACATCCAAGGCAGCAATAAGGAACTCGTGGGCGTCCTGCTGCTCGTACCCTGCTAAATGCCGTGCGTGTGTCCATACCAGGTGCAATAACCTATATGGAATGTGAGGAGATCGGTGCCCAGAATAGAACTGCACCCGGGATGGAGGGGAGGGAGAGAAGGTCAGAGGGGAGGAAGGGAAAGAAAACAAAAGGTTCAGCAGGGGTTTTTTTCTTTCTTTCTCCAAAGCAGCAAATACACTCTTCGTGGAAAGATTAGAATTATTCCCTAAATATTTTTTTATCCTGATTTTGTTATTCTTATAACTAACTTAAATATCATACACCTTCCTCTTCCTGTTTTCCCCACAACAACAACCCTGTGAGGTGGGTTGGGCTGAGAGTGAAGTTACCCAGCTGCCTTTCATGCCTAAGGTGGGACTAGAACTCACTGTCACCTGGTGATTGGCCCAACATCACCCAGACGGCTTTCAAATCTAAGGCGGGACTAGAATTCACAATCGCCTGGTTTCTAGCTTGGTGTCTTAACCACTAGATCAAACTGGCTCTCTGATATGCATATTACTAGAAATCGAATCCAAACTCTTTATACTGTATGTGTATCAGACCAATATGTTATCCAGAGCATCTTTCCTAAGTTTACATATTTTTACAAACATCGTATCATACATCTGGGAGGAAAATTCTCCTTGCTGCGCTAGAGTTTTGTTGGCTTGAAAACACACTGCAGCAACGCAACAATGCATAAATGCCTTTTATATTCCAAAGGATCGATAAACAATCCTAGGATGCCAACAGGAATGGCACAGAGACCAGAGCCTGAGCATAACTGAAATCTGCTGATACAGCAGTTGTGACACTATAATTCAGAGAACCGCAGCAATAAAACTTCTCCCTTCTTACAATTAGTTCTGGAATTATCCAATTACTCTACCCAGTGGTACTTTCCATAATTACTTCACTGGGCCTCTTGATATGTATTCCTCAGTGTTTCATTAAGAGGGAGAAAAAAAAACCTAAAGGAACTTCCTCAAACTACCTCTTATGTTGAACAGGCAGCTTTTTAACCAACAGACCCGCAGGGACAGAGTGTTAAGTTAGGCTGTCTGTGCAGCTGTAGCACCTTAGCATTTCAACTAATCCACAGTTTCGAAGGGCTTTAGAACAGGTCTGTATGTATGTTGGGCTAGGAAATGCTTTGAATTCAATTTAAAAGAGATACTTCAGAAGATACGGCAGCACGAAGGCACACAGTTATATGAAGACCTAACTCCTTGGGGAAGGTGCTGATGGTGGAAGAGGTGGAAGAAAAGTGAACAAGAGGATAAGGGACTCAGTTACAGTTACAATGGACACAACAACGTAAGACCCCGTTAGGGAAGGACTGTCATGGAGAAAACCTATCTATGTGGTTGCTAAAAGTTAACACTGACCTGTGTGTTCTGACCCAGCCTCGTCTGATTCTTCTGCTAGTTGTGCTGGCAGCCAACGAGCCACAACGCTGTGTTATAATCGATCAGAATCGGCTGACCATACTGAAAATATGTTTTCAAACCAACCTACCAACCCGAAGCTACATCCATGATTACTTTAAACTGATAAGAGCAAATTATGGGCAATCATTCTATTGTCAATGCCCGTGGCACCTTGCAAATGGGAGCGTATGGAAGAGGAAATGAAGGAAGCCTAAAATATTAAGGAGAACGATCTCTCTGGTTGCCTCTTACACACCGCAAAGATGAAAGTGTGACATTCTCAACAACGGCGAAAAGGGGCAACTTACCTCCTGAAAAAGCGTAGACATTTCACAGACCAGACATGAGCTGGGGCTTTGCATTTCACATTTGTGTCTGTCGGAGAGGAAGAAATCTCGCAGCAGTGGAGTGTGAGTAAGTGCTTGGACAATACAGTTCATAAAACATGTGTTCCCAAGATTAATTAGCCCCCGTAGACCTGTATAGAAAGGAAACAAAAAGAGGACAAGTGAACTGTGGTTCAGTTTCACACAACTGGAAGTCAGCTCAGCTCAAACTTTCAATCACCGCAAAACCAATTTCTAATCGTAATTATTATTTCTTTTGTATTTTGTTCATCTCCTTCCACTTTAGCTTTTAAATGTTATAATAACCACATGGCTTGAATACATATGGCAACGTGATTAGGTATTGTGTCCCCTCCCCCAAAATGCGGAATAAATTTACTTTCATTGCTGAGCAAAAGCACCTAGGGCTCACTGTAGCATGTTTAAAACTAGACCTTCTTAAATCTTTATCACTATGAGGTACTGAAGACTTGAGCCCTCTAAAAATGCTGCAGAAAGTTAAGCTTGGCAGTCCATATTTGCATGCTAGAGAGAAGATCAAAGCATGTACCGTGGACCTCAATACTTGGTCTCTAGCCACTGTTCAACCACAATTCCCATCACAATAACCACATCTTGGTAAGAAACTACAACAATTATAAGCCATCATTTGGATCTTAGTTTTTTTTCTCCTGTTAAGTAATACAGAAAAGAATAAAAACCACAGAACATCAACAAAACTGAAGAGAGCTTTCAGCGTATTCATTTTCATAAATATTTTCATGCAAGATCCCTACCAACAGCACCAATGCTGGTAGGGGTTTCTGGGAATTGGAACCCCACATATCTAGAAAGCATCAAGGTTGGTGAAGGGTGGTTTTAAAGCATTGACTGGGGGAAACAAAATATAAATTCACATTTGTTCTGGGAATGAAAGTAAAGAGACTTCAACTTAAATCAGGAAGGTAACAAAATATTTGGACTTTATTACAGCTGAAATTCTCTCCTTAAACAGGAAACACTAATCAAGGTATTAGTGGACGTAGATGACCAGCCTGAAGATTTGCAAATTCTCACCTCTCCAAAGCAATACAACTAAAATTCTGAGATGGCTCGTAATATTAAATGGCCTTGAATATGCAGAAATATTTCTGAACAGCCTTTCATCTTCCTTTCCCAAGCAGGTATGTGTTTCTGTTGCTAGGATACTGCAGACTAAGAACAGTGAATCACTATACTGGACAACCTATTAAGTATTGATACAGAAGCCGTCCTAAAATCACTGGCATTAATACAACGCTATCATCTTATCAGCCCAACAAGCTACTTTTTATTTTCAACAAGAAATTGCTTTGCTTAACTTTTATCTAAGCATTTAATTCTTATTACAATCTGCGGTGTAAATATTGAGAATGCCTTTTAGCTCATGAATGGAATCTGTCATATTTAGAAAGTGTGCAGTACCAGACATGGTATGTTGTGGATTTGCAGGTTAATTGTACAGAGGCAGAAATAAAGAAACCATGTGTTATAAGCAAATGTAATGCTATCTCTGTATTAACCAGCCCAAATTCCCAAACAAGAAGCAATTCAAAATACGCTACACAAGACAAGACACAAGTGCATCACTTAATACACTGTGCTTACTGACTGTAACTCTGGAAAATGGATTTGAATAAAGGGTGAAGGCTTATTTATTTCTTTTAACAGCACAGGTAGTCCTCGACTTACGACCACAATTCAGTGTTCTATGTTTGGACTGCAGTGTGTATTCTAGACAAGTGCACACAAAAAGAAACAAATATCCTTGCCACCAATGAAATAGCCTTGCCACCAATGAGGCTGTTGTAACCGCAACTCAGGCATAACTACTATAGTTTTAGTATTACCAATTTCAGTTACGAGTCTCTCTAATGATGGGAAACGGCGGAAGAAACAACAAAAGACAATAGGAGTAAGACAAGGTTTAATATGAAGGTTAACGGAAGACTACATCAAATGATTTCTGATTTAAGAAATAGAGATGAGATAGAGAAGAAAATATAAGTTAATAGAGAAGGACAACTGCATTTTTAGCCTCGCTTCTTGATTGCAAGTATGTAAAAAAAAACCAAGAACGAAGAAGTGAAATATACATTACAAATTAAATGCAAGAGGTTTGAATGAAAAATAATCCATCCAGTTCTGTAAATGGCCAACAGATGGCAGTACTGATATCTCCAAAGCTCTGATGTGTTTTTCAGCATCTCTTCTTTCACTTCAATGGGTGGGAATTATGTTACATGCTGAATTTTTGACTGGCAGGAGTCCCTCCAATCGAAATTCGCCATCAAATACAGGTTTGGGATGACGGTAAGAGCATCGATGTGAATACTATGCATCCCTGGACCAAAAATATAAAATATGATGAACCAGATAGCTGGTTTGTAGGTTCAAGAACAAAGTGGACAATGTGTGACAGTAACCAACTGGTTTCCCAGGAGAGAAGTTGATGGACTGATTAAGGACCATTGGTGGATCATTCGAAGAGAAACTGCTGTCAGACATGGCATTTCTTAGGAACACAGGGGTGGGGGTGGGGGGTTATATTATTGATGTTCTCTAATCTTGGAAGGTTTGTGGACGAGGGCTTCCTTGCATGCTAATGGCAGAGGTGAAAACTTCAAGAGTTGAAGTTGGCCAGCAATTATTGTCACGCTATAGGAAGGAAGCTGAGGAATTTCTTCAGCACGCGTGACAACCAACTAAACATAGGATCATTTTTGCAAGCCAGAATTGAAGAATTGTTCCATGTAGTAGCATCACAAAGCTTTACCTGCAAAAAAAAATGCAAAGTCCAGGCTTCGGTAGGAAAACTCACTGGTTATAATTCTTGGGGACGTAGATGATGCTATTCAGATGGGTTTCCTTGAACCCGGACTCACTATCAACACAAGAGTGCCACACTGTAACATCCAAACCTTGAATACAATGATTAGACGGACTGTGGAAGCATAAAAAGGAAATTCTGCTGCAACACTGCAACATTAGGCTGACTCATACCTCGTCAGCTATCCAAGAGACAATTGTGAAATTGGATCTCATAATCTTACTCCAAATATTATATAGGCCCCAAATCTGGCATCGTGTAACTTCTATTAGTATAAGTGAAGAGAAGGACCAGAGGAGATGATAGCAGTGTTCCAATATTTGAGGGGCTGCCACAGAGAGGAGGGGGTCAACCTATTTTCCAAGGCACCTGAAGGCCAGACAGGGAATAATGGATGGAAACTGATCACAGAGAGATTCAACCTAGAAATAAGGAGAAATTTCCTGACAGTGAACAATTGACCAATGGAACAGAAGTTGCCTTCAGAGGTTGTGGGAGCTTCATCACTGGAGGCTTTCAAGAAGAGACTGGACTGCCATCTGTCAGAAATTATGTAGGGTCTCCTGCTTGGGCAGGGGGTTGGACTAGATGACCTACAAGGTCTCTTCCAACTCTGTTATTCTGAGACACTATTCTGAGACCTTTTCCCCAAAGTGAAGGAATACCACTGTAATCACCTCAAATGATGAGGTGAGAAAAAATAAAGCAAGGATCTGACTGAAGAGGCAAACTGTGGAGTTAGTTTGTGGTGATTTTAAGAAGTCTGCCTGTCATTGGTAGACATGCATAGCGAATGGTGGTAGACAATTACATACATGCAATGAAAGAATTAGTTTCAGTCATTGTTTCCCTGTTTCATTTATTCAACTATCCATATTTAAAGTAAAGTTATGCGGGGGGGGCATTACTTTTCATTCAATGCGCTTATATTGAGGTGTCCCCAGGATCTGCTGGGATCAATAAATGTATAAAATAATGATCACCAAACTGTCTTCTCCTCAAACTAAACATCACCAGTTCCATAAGCATTTCTTCACAACTTAGCCTTTAAGGCAGGGCTCTCCAAACTTGGGAACTTTTAAGACTCGTGGACTTCAACTCCCAGTGTTCCCCAGCCAGCATGGGAGTTGAAGTCCACAAGTCTTAAAAGTTCCCAAGTTTGGAGAGCTGTGCTTGAAGCCCCAAAAGCTATTTCCATACTGGGAAATTCCTAAAGCGGAATATCACAGAGCAGCTCTCTTGATGATGGAATGCAACTTGATAAATAGCAGGTTGGGGGCCTCTAAATGTGATGTATAGCAAATGCAGACCTAAAGGGAAAAAGGCAACAGTGACTTGCAAATGCAGAGTCATTAAACTTTCTGTAGTCTAACTCACGCCAAGCTTTCTGCCAGAAATTCTGGAAGCAGTTCAACTCTGCAGCCCTGAACAGCCCTGGAGATCAATAGGGAAAGAGTTCTGCAATAATCTTGCATCAAATTGTCTCCCTTATTTAAAATCAACACCAAAGGATGTTTACCGTACATCCTCGTATATAAGACCATCCACTGTTTTTACCAATTTACCAAATGGGGTGCAGAAAGAAATATATTACTACTGTTTTTGTCTTATGTAGAAGGTGAAGTAGGAAGGCTAAGAATAATGACAGGTGGCACCACATAGACAACCAAGAATAAACCTGGAAGCGCAGCAGGACCGATCTTTGTAGGTACGTAGATGCTGGAGCAAATTGGTATTTCCTGACTCCAGGACAGATTGGGAAATTTGGGGGAAGAAGGGAAGTTTTCCCCGAACTGCACTGATAAAGCATTGAGTTTTTCTCCAACAGAGATAATTAAAATAACCCAATCCTTTTCCTTGACAAGTCAGGAATTAGGCACACAAGTGATGATTAAGAACGTGGTTGGGCTGAAAACAGTGATCACTGCGAATAGTTTCACTAAGAATCAACAAGAGGGTCAAGGAATTCTCCAGTTATCACCAATATGTTTTCATTACTGCTTCCAATGGTAATATCAGAACCACAAGTTGTAAACTTAAAGCTCAAGAAACAAACTCCCTGCCCTATCTGTATTTTGAAGACATCCAACTGCCCTGATTAAAAATATTTTGGTAAAGCTGTAAACAAGGAAAATATGAAAGCCTCCTGTCACCAAAGAAGGGCTGTAAGTGACAAACAAGAAGGCAAAAGATACGAAGACCAAAACGGAGAGACGCTTGCTGGAATTAGAGGATGTTCGATCAATATTAGTTGGAATTTCACTTTCAGAGCAGATAGTATATGCAAAAGAAGATATAACGGAGTGAAAGTCGGATGCTCTCAATTCAGACATTAAAGCAAAAGAAAAGAATTAATGTCTTGTAGGCAGAGAATATTCCAAGAGAGCTGTTGTGATGTCAGGAGGTTTTAGAGATGTGATAAATAAATAAACAAACCAGCCAAGGAGATGCAGTTTCAATTTCCTATTTTTAGGTGAAACGGAGTCAACTGAGCATTCAACTAGAAATGAGAACGTACATAGATCGCCGTCCCATTCATAGAAACATTTTGCTTAGCAGAAAACCCTATTTGTTTAAGATATACTTTCCCAGTTTGAACAGTTTTAGTAAGAAATGTTTAAATCCCTTTTTAAAATTGTCAATTTTAACCTCAGTTATCACCTACACCCACAGAACTCTTACTGCAGTATAGAAGTATTCAATTACTCTTTAAAGATTGGGGTGTTTCCTCTGGACCATGTGGAAATTAGAAGTTTTCTGAATGGTAAAATAAAGAGATAATATATAGATGTATTTCGTGTTGCACATATTTTCTGTAACAGAATGAAGATTTTATAAAGAGGAGATTTTATATTAACTCGATTGGAGTTCTGAAGCCAGAATTAAATTTGTGCAGATGGCATCGTTAGAAAATGAGACTCATTCCTACTAAACTGACGAAATATTCATACATAAATTCTTTTCTCCTTCATCCCAGTAACTCACCATATGTTGCTTATATATTCTTATCATTATTCACAACAGAGTTCATGTTTCAAAAAATGGGAAGAAAAGAACACTGTCAGCTACCAATAGCTTTTACAAGCCAACCCTACATATTATATATTAGTATGTATGAAAGCATATCAAACAGACACACTGCAATTCTTACATTTCCGGTGGTACTAAAGCCAGGTATTTAGTTGTAATACTCCCTCACCATAAACAACAGGTTGTGATAAATAAGCACCTCTGACAAGATAAGGGAATTATACATTTTGCTGTATTTTTATTACAGAAAGTTCCCCACCTCCTTTAGATCTTTGTGTTTATTCAAGGATCTAGGTAAGTTTGCATTTCTTTAGCTGTAACTTAAGGTATTTATTGCGATTTTGTCCTAATGTCCTAAGGAGATGTGCAGTCTGAAAGACAATTTTGCTGTCAATGTCCAGCAGCTTTTTAAAGCTAATTTGATAAAATTAAGCAGACCATGTTCTAATTCTCTTCCAGAAGCCCAGCAATCATGCTTACTGTTTCTACCACTCAATATCGGTGCCCTGTAACAGTTCCTTGGGCACTGGGGTAAGACCGGGGTGAAATCCAGCAGGTTCTGACAGGTTCTGGAGAACCGGTAGCAGAAAATTTGAGTAGTTTGGAGAACCGGCAAATACCACCTCTGGCTGGCCCCAGAGTGGGGTGGGAATGGAGATTTTGCAGTATCCTTCCCCTGCCACGCCCACCAAGCCACACCACACCCACCAAGCCACGCCCACAGAACTGGTAGTAAAAAAAATTGGATTTCACCACTAGATAAGACACAAACATAAAATGTGTTTTGCTCCACATTTGAAACAAAGAACACACGCCCAGAATATTCTATCAGGGTGTTTCAAGTAGACTGTTGAAAGAAACAAAATAAAAATAAAAATCCGAAGCAATTAAAATATTCCATCAGTACAAAACATAAAACATTACAAGTACATATAAATCAATAGGAATTTTATACGAGTCCTTTACTCCTTTACTTTTTATTCAGGGGCCACAAATGTAGACAGGATGATAGTTCATGCCAATCTCTACCAGCTAGCCAACTTACAGATAGATTGGCAAAGGGCAAAGATTTTTATTTTAAACATTATTTTAAACAAATAAACATTAAATCCTACTCAATTTTTACAGACAAGTAACTTAATTTAAAACACTGGTCCCAATACATACAGCAGCTCTCATTCTTTAATTAGCAATTAGTTAACAGCTATCAGCTTAAATATTCTAACACAGCTGGAAAAGCACACTCTTGCTTTCACTACCACGATATGGAGGTTCCTTAAATGTTTTCAAATATTTACAAAGCTGGCTGCAAAAAAAGAAAAAAGAAAGAAAAGAAAGAAAGGGACTAATGCTGCTTAGCTGCATGGAAGAGCATTCATTAACATTACAATAATAAAACAAAGCAAAAATCACCCACTCTTACTGCTTTGCCAGCTTCTGCTACCAATGCCAGCGTTTAAATAAATGCAATCACAGCTCACGATGCAAACCAGCAAACAAATCAAATGTATTTGGGGTTTTGAGTTTCTTAAATATACCAGGAACTCGGCTTATCTACAGCCACACAAATGCAGCATCATTAGTGGCCTTCATTCATAAACTGGAAGGAAAGCTTAATTTCATGAATTATGAAAAATAGGCAAGTCATTAGAACTATACGTGAATAATTTTTGCAAAGTGCTAACGGGAAGCAATCACTGTGGTCATCTGGATCCCCCCCCCAAAAAAGGGTTTAGTCATGCCTATATTGCGTTTCCCACAAGAGAGATCCTTTTGCTGAGTCATGCAAAGCAGCTGGTGGAGACTCTGTCGTACACTGTATGGCACAGACTAGCAGGAAACCAACAGATCACATATGTTAGCTTGCCGTATCCATTTTAACCCTGGTCGTTTTCAATGAAGTAGAGATCTGCAGCTTGCAAATTATCTTTTGCCAGGCTGCCCAATTTAGGGATGTGTCAGACTACAATTCCCACAATCCTAGGCTTATATGGAAGTTTTAAGTTCAATGCATCTGGAAAGAAACTCTTTGAAAAGGATTAGACTCCTGCATGGAAGGCCATCATCATGAGAAGTTAAGTCTGCAAAAAAGTTGCTTTTTTTTTAAGGTGCTTTAATAATTAGGCTGGCAGGTTTGCACACAGCTGTTGAATCTGATTTCCTGCCACTGACTCTCTCCCAGCTATTAGACTGTACAGCCTGTTCAGTAGTGGCGAAGAAGAACCAGGGTGGAGTAGAGAAATGCATGCAATTTACTCTTTAAATAAAACAAGTTTTCTAAAGCTGATGTTCTTGGCAGGAAAGGAAAACCGAGCCCCTATGAATTGGTCAGAGCCAGGTCACCTCAACTAGAAATGTGCAGTGAATCCTTATTTGAGATGCAAGACGTTCCCGTTATCCAAATTTAACTAACTGGTGACTCATTTAAGAAGCATAATCAAAAGCTGGGGAAGCGCAGTTAAGTTCATCTTTGAAGTTTGTCTCCAGATAACTGAAGACATGCACATAGGCTTCTCTGACTCACATATATCGTGTAGAAGAGATTTCCGTGGTTTAATGAAAATTTCTGCCTCAAAGGGCTGGGTTTTAAACTACTGATCCTATGGGACTGCTAAGATTTTTCAGCAATGATTTTCTTCAGAGGAAGCTTCTAGACAGCAATTCTGGAACGCATGAGCAAGCTTCACCATCACTGTGACATCTAATAGGATCGGGTTCTATTAAGTTATCTATCTATTTATTTATAAAAAGCCACACTAAGGAACAGAATAGGGTCCCTAAGAAGAAACTGCAGCTGGTCCTCAACCTACGACCATAATTGAGGCCGAAATTTCTGCTGTGAAGCAAGGCACTTGTTAAGTGAGTTTTGCCCCCATTTTACGACTTTTCTTGCCACAGTTGTGGTTAAGTGAATCACTGCAGTTGATAAGTTAGTAACCTGTCAGTTGTTAAATAAACCTGACTTCCCCATTGACTTTGCTTGTGAGGTCACAAAAGGGGATCACGTGACCTTGGGACACAGCAACGGTCATAAGCATGAAACACTTGCCAAGCCTCACATGATCATGGGGATGCTGCAAAGGTTGTAACTCTGAAAACCCTTTTCAGAGTCCCAGTTTTCAGTGCCGTTGTAACTTTGAACGGTCACTAAACAAACTGTTGTAAGTCGAGGACTATCTGTATTGTAAGGCAATATGTCTAAGCAGACCTGTTCTTCTGTTCTTTGTTTCCCTGTTAATTATGCAAGATTTGTTAGATCAGGTTAAATACTCCCAAAATAAATGAAACCAAAAAGTTTCTTAATTTCTTTACATTATACCAGCAGTTCCTGAAAGAATTGCTTAGTAGATATGGATTAAGATTAGATGACTTGATTTAAACCAGTCATACTGTATAGGAAACCCAGAAAAATGAAGATGATCAACAGCACCTACATTATAGTTTTTCTGTCAGAATTTATTCAGCAAGTGAGTGTCAAACTCAACAATTTTATTCCCTATGTTGGTGAAAAGTAAACAAAAAAACCCAAGATAGAACAACAGAAAAGGAATGAGTTTTTATTTTCAGGACCCTGTCCGTTAAGGAGGGAATATGAATTCTTGGGGGGGGGGGAGCACTCATTCAGAAGGCAACAAATTCTTATATTAACTTGGCATCCCTTCCTGAAGCCTATTATCCAAGTTCTGATTTATCATTCCATCCCGTAAATAGAAATCGGCAAACAGCATCACTAAGGCACATGATCACTCCAGACCTATGAATGTAACTTAAGGGAACTGCATCCCGATCACCAGATTAGATGCAGCCTGCTGGGCAGCAAATCTGGGAGTTTTTGTTTGATCGAAAAGTCGATGTCGTCCATAGATTTCTAGGAGCCAACAAACCTCTGAGAATTCGGAAGCAGCTGTGTGATTCTTCTCTCACAGATGGCTGGTACAATTGAGCCTCCTGGAGCAGCCAGATTTCAGAAAAGCGTTCTGGCAGTTTCTGCACATGCCTTTTGGGGAGAATGCAGGAGGAGGGTGGAAAGGAAAAAATACACAGCAAAGCTTCATGTTTTCTCATGACTTATGTGAATCAAGTACAAGAAGGAAAGGCCCCGGGTATTAGAATTGAAAACACAATTATAAGTGAAAGGACAAACCACAGGCCAAACCAAGGTCATGATTCTGCATTTTTCAAATAAAAAAAGGCATTTAAAAAAAGAGGGGGTTTAGATTTTTGTGGCTTACGTGTGTATAAAACACTGAAAGTTATTCTTTCATCGGTCCATTCTATTGAGAAGTTAGAAATAAGGGGCTTAATTCAGGAGGAAGTTAAAATAGGAATGGTAGAATTGGATTAACACACAAATATTTCAAATGGATGGGTTTCTGGTATTGTAAATAATTTAGATAGGGGGTTTCGATTGTTTCCATACAAGCCAGTTACACTGAGAACAATTTGCAGAGAAATTTTTTTTTTACCATATTGATCTGAAGTGAACTGAAAACAAGACAGTTAATTGGCATTAAATTAGAAAGCGGTTTGTTTAGCAAGAACTCTATCCATTTCTCACTAATGGAGAGGCTGTATGTTTTATTTAGCTTCTGTCTCATATAGACCGAATACCACTTCTGAATTATGTTCATCGTAATTAACAGAAATCCATTTTCAACCATGGGCTTTTAAGAGACCACTACATTTCGACCAAAAATACAAAAAAGCCTACCCTTGCTTTCTTAAGTTTAAAGTAAGCCAGTGCTTTTTTTTTCTTTTCTTTTCTTTTCTTGGCCCAGTTCACCAACCAGCTAATCTAAAAGTAGTCATTAAAGTATTCATCCATGCAATTTTCAACATCCTCCCATCACCTCTGTCTTCCTGCTCAGACACTCATGTTTCAGTTTACATAATATTGAAGGATCAAGCAATGTTTCTGGATGTTGCCTAGAGAACCAGAAGTAATGTCTTAATTACTTTTCAGCCTATAAAACCTTCTTGGTGCCATTTTTAGGCTGTAGAATTATTACAATATTTATTCCCACTCATGTTTTCCTACCCCAGGTCATGCTGCCAAATGTCACACAGCTGCAAAAGACACCTGCCACTGTTCTGCCTCTATTGTCAGAGGCATCTCTTCCATTCCTCCTTTTATTTCCTCCTCCATTTCCCTCTATTTTTTTTTTTTTAAAAAGAGGTCGTTCCTCTCCTTTTATTTATTTTATTTTTTTGGCGGAAGTAACAAATGAAAATCCCAGGTGGCTTTAGCTAATTACCCCTGTACTTTGAAAGCCTAATTCTGCCTATTGTGAAAACAATAGTCTTTTGGCCACAAAGTAACTTCATATGCTAATCAGAAGCAGACTGTTCTCTAGCTAATACCTCAAGGCTGTTCAGGAAGACTCTTCTTACAGAGGGGAAAAAAGAGGGGAAGGGTAACAATATACAAGCTGTGCAAGGAAAGAGAAAAAACACACACATATACACAACATCATGCTTACATCCCTGGTATCTGAAATTAATCTGATGTGCTCATTTACATCACATGAATAAGATACAGCACAATAGGAAGAATGAACTGGTTTTTTCCCCCTTTTAATTAGAAAGCATTGGAAATGAATCTACTTAAAACATTATCAGGCTTCTGATTTCGAATAAGGTTGATAAGATACAGCAGAACAGTAATGTCCTGAATTAGAAGCCAGAAGTTATTCAGAGCATTATATGCAGGACCTATTTAAAAGTTTGCAGATTAGCTGTATTGAGTGGAAGTCAATATGCATCCTTTTATATACAGTGCGATACATAAAGTATATTATTAACAGATTTTGTGGTAAACAAGCCTCAAAAAGTAATAAATGATGTGGATTATATGTCTATTTATTCAGCTTGCTTTAAGATGATTATCAGGGTGCTATTTCAGTTTACAACAATATACAATTTACAAAATACTTTTTTTACTCCACAATTTCCCATTACTCTACCGTGTCTCCTCGAAAATAAGACCCTGTCTTATATTTTTTTGAACCCTGAAATAAGTGCTTGGCCTTATTACCATGCACTCAAAAGCCCAATTGGGCTTATTATCAGGGGATGTCTTATTTTGGGGGAAACAGGGTAGTCCATTGCATGAAATTCTTACCGAAGAAATACCCCTCTCTCTCTTCCTAGGAACATCAATCTCTCACCACTCCTTTCAATTAAAATGCTCTTGGCCAAAGTTTATTTTTTAATAAGGAAATTGTACCAGACTCCTGGTATTTGTATTGCTCGTTTCCCATTTCCACAAATCTGATCTGAAGGTATGTCAGAACAGCACATATTCCAAGAGATCACACCACAAATATTCCTGAATATATAACAAAGTTCTTTGAATGTTCGTAATAATTTCTAGAGGGAAGATGGACCTTTTCACAGCCACTGTACCCTGGAATAGTATGTCCCTGTCTGCCGTGATCCCGAAATCCCTCTGCTGATAAGGAAGTTAAATTAGCTCCTTGATTATGTGTGAAAGTAACGTTTTTGCCCCAATGTGCAAAACTTACTTACATTGAACTGCATTTGCCATTTTGCTGCCCATTCACCCAGTTTGGGGACATTCTTGTGAAGCTCTTCAAAATCCGATTTAAGTTTTCACTATCCTGAAAAAGTTGGGGTTATCAACAAACTTTGCCAATTTTCTATTCACTCCTAATGTAAGTATAAGCTGACCCACTAGAAAACACCATGTCCTGCTTTATTCTGCTTTGACATCTGTGCAGTCCTATTCTGCCTCCTGAGCCTTACTCACAGGGTAAATAGCCTAGGCTACAATTGCTACCTTTACTTAAGACAGGATTAGAAATTTGGCTGAAATATCTCCTTACAGGTAATCCTCAATTTACAAGCACAACTGAGCCCAAAATTTCTATGGCTAAGTGAGACAGTTGCTAAGTGAGTTTTGCTCTATTTTATGACCTTCCTTGCCACATCTGTAAGGGAATCACGGCAGCTGTTAAATTAGTAACATGGTTGTTAAGTGAATCTGGCTTCCCCATTGACTTTGCTTGTCAGAAGCTCTGAAAAGGGGATCGCATGACCATGGGACACAGCAACCGTCATAAATATGAATAAGTTGCCAAGCGCCCGAATTTTGATCACATGACCATGGGGATGCTGCAACGGCCATAAGTCACTTTTTTCAGTGCCGTTGTAACTTTGAATGGTCACTAAATGAACTGCTGTAAGTCGAGGACTACCTGTATGTCTAACCATGTAATCATTTTTCAAAAAAATATAGGTATATACAATCTACTTGATCTTTCATGCCTATGGACCCCAGACAAACAAACTAAATACTTCTTGAGACTCTCAAATAACTCTAAAGGATTAATGATAAAGGCTTACATTTATTATTATTAAATGTCTGTATTGCTGGGAAATATTCAACCAATTTTAAAGGAAACCCAGTTAGTTCTAAGGATGTTGATGGAGCTAGATTGCAGATGTGAATTCCTGAATGAATTCAGTAAGAAACACAGATACCAATGGGAAAAAATGAGGTTTTAGGGATAGATAGCCACCAGAGATGGGGTATCCTGGACAGTTTAATTGCTCAGAGAGGAAAATATAAGCAATTTATCTGAGTATGCTTGCTTGAGTCCTAATAAATAAAAATGCATGCAAACTGTATTCACTGATAAAACTCCCAAGTTTCATTCAAGTAAAATGTGTAACTGACATAAGGATAATACAAATGATTAAATATTTTGCATGCCGAAGAATGAAGAATTTCTCTTAATGTTTTCATTCTGGATTCCTCACCTCAACACACATTCCTGAGTGTAGGGATTTCTATTTTAAGGAAAGCTAGAAACCTTTCAACGAAAGTCAAAACAGCCAGCAGAAGAAGCAAGCAAAGTGGTTTCATTGTTCAGTGATCCCACTCAGACTTTCAATTCATCAAAGTACAATCTTGTCCAGCGCTATTGACTTGACACATGGCTGGACTTTCTTTACAATAGTGGAACATTCGGTAGAGAACTCTGTCCTAAGTTTCCTAGCGGCATATGAAATGAATGATTTCCACCAACTTTTCATCATACAGACATGGCTTCATAAGCCACTTTCCCAAGACATTGAGTTTAACTTTTGTCTTCAGAACTGAGATCTACCCAACTCCAAGGCTGTAGTACTTTTATGGTATTTGGATTCCAACGTTTCAAAAACATGAGAGAAAATGGAATGTATACCTTACTGTAGTTTGAAAGTGTATAACGCCGACAACAGTTACACCCAAGAAGAATTAAGACCCACCCTACCCACAAGGGATTTATGCAGAAAAATAGGAACAGCAACACAAGAGAGAAATTGGATGAAATATAAGGGAGGGAGGGAGGGAAGGAAGGAAGGAAGGAAGGAAGGAAGGAAGGAACTTGCCCTTTTTTCAGTTTTTTCTTTGGGAAAGAATACATTGATAAAGTAACAACAAAGCATCTGAGCAACAAAAATATGTCAGACCAAATAAAAGATGAAAGAACAAAAGATAAATCATTTGGAAAGAGTATGAGATGATCATAAAATAGGAGAGAGAAAAAAGACAAATAAGTATCACCAAAGTGATAAGTAAAAAAGACAAAATTAGCTCCCTTCAAAGCATTAACAATATCCAAGCCTCCAACTTTGAAAACTTCACAAGGAGATTGACTATATCAATATTTTGATATAGGGGAGTCAAAGTGCAATCCATGGGAAATCAATACATACAAGCATGAATATTAATCCTTGCTTAATGACCCTAATTGCGACCAGCAGTTCTGCCACGAAGTTGGAAATACCATGGTGAGGACTGGGGTTTCTGGCAGGAAAGAGACAGGACTACTCAGTTTCACACCTTGGGACTGTGTTTGCCTTCTAACCATTCCCCCTTGCGTTAGAAAGCTGTTGTGTCTGGGCCTGCTTACTCTCTTGTATATATCAAAAGCAATGCAATGCAATGCAATGCAATGCAATGCAATGCAATGCAATGCAATGCAATGCGCCACAGCATTTGAAATCCCTCTTTAATCTCTCTGCTCCACACAGGAGAGTCAGGCAAAGGAGACTACAGAAACCTCTTGCTTCTCCGCCCCTCTGCAGAGTGGAGAGATTGGAAAGAAAGAGGTTTCAAGAGAGTACTGCAAACTTGTATATTAACCCGTGGCTCCCAACCCTGGGCCGCGTATGATCACATTGCTTTTGATGAACAGAAGAGCAAACAGCTTACTCTCTTGTAATCCCTTTCTCTCAACTCCTTCTTGCTCTGCAAAGGGGAAAAGAAAGGAAGAAACACATCAGACACAGACCAAGGCGCAGTGATTGGAATGGCAATCACGTGACTGAGGGACGCTGCAAAGGTCATACATGGTGTGTAAAGTTATTTTTTTAGCAGCACCGTAACCTCAAACAGTCACTGAATGAATAGTTGGTAAGCGAGGACTACCTGTAATTCTGCAGATGATTTGTAGAATTTAGTGAGGAATGCAATTCTCTCCCTTACCTATGGTACAGTTTGTGGTTATTTTTCGTCGTTTGGGGTTATGTCGAAGCAGCTCTAACTCTCGTTTGGTTGGCTCCCACGTTGAATACTTCTCTCCAATACCTGGATAATGAAAAGAAATATAGGACTGTATTTCAGAAGACTGCTTGTAGCTATAAGGATACTTTGGAATGCAAACTGCACCACTCATTAAATAGCTTTCCCTATATATTTCCTCTGCAGCTCTGACCTTCTAAATACGTTCCCACAAATATGTGTTAAAAACATACAAGACTTATTGCTTGGATTGTATTGGCATTTTAACCATGTTTAAAGTAACAATTTCCTCTCCTTTTCTTATTCCTATCAGTGGATGAAAATACTTTTAAATTAAAAACACAATAGCATGTTGCCCTTCATATAGCTTGTTCGAGTTAAGACAGCTATGCTGTCGGTGAAACAACCCCTGAAGCATGACCTTTGTGCAGAGATGGTTTAGAAATATGATGACAACAGCAAAAAATAAATAGTCCAATTCATTAGGCAGCTAGCTATGTGCTATTTTGAAAAGCTGATGTATAGAACCAATACAATGTGGGTGATATTCAAACCATTTCCTTAGTATGTAAAAACTAATATCCCCCCTCAGTCTGTCTTTGCAATCTGGATCATAAATTATATAAGCTGAGAGCCAAAGAACTTTGCAATTAATTCTGTAAGGCTGCTGAAGCTTATCTGCCTGAAAGAATAGCTCCCGAGTCTGGCAAGTCTGTTTTTAAAGTTTCAAAGGAGAATATGAAAGGAAAGGTAGCTATTCTACTGGGCAATTACTGAACATATCCACTGAGTATAAGCAGCTCTTTGGATCCTGGTTGTAAGTTTTAGTTAACAATGTGTTGCTGAAAAACAGATGATTGTTATCTGTCTCTGAGAATGTGTGTGCATATCTACATGTACGCAGGTGTGTGCGTGGCATGCACACTCTGGGTATGAATTTGTTTGGAAGAGATAACTATTTGAAGAAAGGGGAGAAATGGGTCATCCTGGTGGCTTACTGAGTCTAATTATTATAATCAGAGATGTTAGTAAAACAGATTAATAAAATGATACCCGTTGGGCATTTAAATTTTCAATTTGATACACCAACAATGCAATTGTATATATGACTATGCAAATTAAAGATACATGATATTATAAATAAATATAAATATTCTACAATCTCACACACGCCCCAAAAGAGAGGGGGGGGTTACTCTTCCTCTCAAATAGCAAGAATCTCCTGTGCTTTTCTATTACTACAAAGCTAATATTCTAACCACCGAAAGGAAAATATACCTTACAGGAAATAAAGCTAAAGTAGGTTTCCATGAAATATTGGATGGAATAACTATAAACAAATACAATATGAATTCTTCATTTGAACGAGGCACTGTTACGACAGATAAAAAGACTCAGTTAGAGTCTTCAGCAAAGCTTTTCAAAAATTGAGCTTTCACAAAAACCCATCGGCTCTTTCAAAGGACCAGTGCTTTAACTTTTTGAAATCTTATAAAACTAGAATGAAGAAACAACTGTCACGAAGGGAAGGACTTAACACAAATCAACCACAGGGGTGGATTAAAGAAGATCTCAAGAATTATATCCACTCTGCACAGTAAGCATGTATTAGACATGGCATATCAAGATGAATTTGCCTACATATTTGTTTGGATTAGTGCTAATGGCAGAAACAAGATTCTGTAAGTAAGGAGCAAACAATAAAGACACATCGTTAAATACACGGACAAATATTTACAGGACAAGGACATAATTACCAACTATTTATTTTAATGAGGAAGAAAAAGGTTTTATTCAACTTTAGATATATGTCGCCTCTAATGGTTAAAACAGCCCTCCCAGCCATCAAAAGGGCTGCAAGTTGAAAAGGCTTCCTGTAAAATGCCTTGTTTTACTAGAGAAACATATATAGCAAACTGAGGGCTCACTCTCAAGTATTGGAGGTATCACTGCCAATTTTCAGCAAAAGAGCTGTTTTGCTTCTGAATTAATAAGCACAACTTGGCATTGATAAGGGGTTAATTGACTGTCATGTAGAGGAAGTTTAATGATACTTTGCCAAGTATTTGGTGACATTATTTTCTTGTTCCAAGACTATCCACTATCCCTCCCTCTCTTCCTTTGATTGAGCTACTTTAAAAATAAGATTTAAAATGCCAGTTGAGAATGATGAACAATCCAGTGGCAACCTGCATACCTATTTTTAACAGCCACCTAAAAATGGTGCAATTCCTTCTAGATAGACAGATTTTTTTTAAATCTTTAATTGCTGTGAAGGGGGAATGTTTTGGAGCAGCAACTCAGCTACAGGAAGGTCCTGCAGAATGTATTATTTCCTGGATCACGAAATACATTCTTTACAATATGAAAACATTGCAAATTCTGTCTCTTGCTGAAAAATGGCAGGTAATCAGTAAAGGGACGCTTGCTAGTGAAATGTGTCGCCAGCTCACATTTCTTACCTGTCATTGTACACTGGTAGTGAGAAATCATTGTTGGGGTGAAGGCTAAAAAAGAAAAGAATTAGGGAAAGAAAACTGAATAATAAAACAAATGTGTGTACATATATTTGTGTGTTAATATCTACATATATACATACTGTATGTGCAAACAAAGTGACATTTTTGTTAAGCTGGCACAGTAACTGCCTAGGGAAAGTGTGGCGTTTTGTATGAAGAATATAAATTTTTGTCTACTATGTTCCAAAAGATCTGAATACTCTGCTTTATCGTTAATTCTGCACAATCACAAGGGAAGAAAGTATTTTACTGAAATATTCTTCCTAAATTTAGTTTGGCTATGCTTTCTCATGATGTGTTCAGTTTAACTCCTGGAGAGAAATAATCTCTACATCTCTCTCTCTCCCCCCCAAAACTTTTGTTAAAATTTTCTTATTTTTCTTTTACAAGAATAAAAGGGCCAGGTACGACTTGAAATGAAAACTTCTTTGAGATACTTAAAGAAAACCAAACCTTGTAGCTTCCAAGCTTTCCGCTGTTCTTCTTTGGCAATTTGTTCCATATCTTTGTCATATATGTAATCTTGACACATAAAGCAGTATATACCCCCATACAAAAGGTCTATGGCTGCAGAAGGAGAAGGAATGGAGAAAAAGAAACATTTTTTTAAAAAAATTAAGAAAATAAAGAATTGTCCATAATTAATCTCTCCTTATTAGCAACTTGGACTACTGTCACATGACAAATGTTATGACTTTTATATGTCTATTGCCAAGCCTCAGACAAGCAGCAACATTTAAAAATCTTGCTGATTAAATTAACATAGATCCCAAGGTATGAATCTCCGACACAACCAATGATACGAAAATATTTCTCAGCAGCCGAGGCACAGCTTCACATTCCCTGTGAAAATTGATTCTATGTCACTCTTTATGTTCATCAGCCTGCAGAGAGTAAGAGCAAGCAGAGAACCTACTACAGGATTATTTTGTGCTTGGACATACCTTTTCTGCAAGCCTCAAAAAATTCCATCGTGTTATGGAAAGATAGAAATAGTGGATTGTACTGTTTCTAAGCAATGTGAGAGAGCTAAATCTCAAATTTCTAAAAGCGAATTTTAAATCAAGAATTGTCCGATGATCCTGAATGGTATACATGCTAGATCTACAAAGCGATGCAATTTTAGGTATAGATCAAGGCTAGTAATACGCTTCAAAATGCATTGCCTATGTATTCTTATAATCAATGGACCTCCAATTTGACAATGAGCTATGTATCTTTTAATACAAAGAAAACTGAAATCTATTTTCACTAGGAAAAGCCTCCTAAAGGTTACTAAATTTTAAAATAAGATTAACAAACCCCTTTACAATGAGGATGTATCTATTTTCCTTGTTTAACTATTGAGTTACACGTGATTGGAAGAGTAGATTAATTAAGACATACAACTCTGATCTTGTATCATTTCCATATTCTAATTTAACTAAGTCTGATGCTCTACTAAGTCATACCAAACTACCAGTAGGAATAAAGATTTCAAAACTCTTAGGTTAAATTGCTGCTTAATATTGTTCTTTCACAATTTACAAATAAATGTTCTATTCCATTGCTGAAATTGAAATAATTAGCTCCACTAGATTCAACTGGAAATCCAAACATTAGATAAAGGATTTTTTAAAAATAAAAGTAGTTCCCATCATTAATTGGCAGATTTACTAATGGATCTGGAAGAGGGTCAGAGACATCCATGTCCCATGGCATCTTAAAATGGATTTGTGCAGACTTGTTATTTGAAAAGGCGGTTCACCCAATAACTGGGCTTCAATACAAGGTTTAACTTTAAAGCTAAACCTTGATTTTTTAAAAAAAAAATACAATCTTTGTGTGTACCAAGTTGGAATTGCTTTTGCTTACAAAATAACTCATGCACACTAGAATTAACAGGTAAAACTGTTCATTAATGTAAAAGATGAATGAGAAGGTTTGTTTATCTTAATTTCATACATACATTCCTTTCTCTTTATATAACGAGAAGATGGGAATTATTTTTAAAATGAAAAACATCAGTTTTAACTATAGCATAGAATGCAGTTCTTGCTTATATAACCCATCCAAGTTAACTGTTGCTATAGCAATATAATGGGTGGATGAATGTCAAGAGCCTTACAATATGATTATCTGAATGTTATACCCTAAAATAAAGCTTCATTATTGTTAAAATTGGAGCATTTCTTATAGATCTTAATGTATGTTCTACTCTGCAACTTGGCTACAAATCAAAGTAATTTTGAAATAATATTTAGAAGTAAATAAACAAAAGACAGCAGTGTCAGTTATCCCAAAACTCTCTAGTATAAAAATGGTGTAACTGACATTTGAAAACTGAGTGGGGGAAAAAATCCTCTTCATGAAGATTTTGATAAAAATATAAAAATAGCAGAAGTAGATTCTATTACACATCCACCATCAAATCATGTAATCCCTGTTCACTGACAAGTTTTTCCCTTTTGTATTTATCTATTTCTGTGTCTTTATATTTGTATAAAGGCCTTATACAAATCATCCAGGATAATCAGCCTAATTTGCATCAAATGGGATGTTTTAGCAGTGATTAAACTATTTTATTAATCCTGGAAGCAACCACTGAGATGGCTTCTTATGGTAGCCTATACATAACAGACCCATCACTGAGAGTCTGCTTATGCTCTTTCCATTCCAATCTGGGCTCACTTATCCAACCTCCTATTTGCCAGGAATGAGAATACCGATAACTCAGTTCCTTAACCAGAAAGATTTACAGTTTATACTCTAAAGTCATCAGGATGCTGGAATGCAGATTTTGAAAAGTCTACTGCAGAGGTCTTCAAATTTGGCAACTTTAAGATTTGTGGACTTCAACTCCCAGAATTCTCCAGCCAGCATAGAAGTCCACAAGTCTTAAAGTTGCCAAGTTTGGGGACCCCTGGTCTACCGTGAGACAGATTTTGCAAGACTGGGTTATCTACGTTGTATGGCTAATATATTAAACAAATTGAGATATTTTTTGTAACAGAGAAAATAATGGTGGATTCTTAACACAAGTATGCCTACAGGTGGTGCGCACTCAACAACGATTCGTTCAGTGATTGTTCAAAGTTATGATGGCGCTGAACAAATGGTAAGAAATTGTAGCTATTTCGCAACTGTCATAGTTGGGTAGAGACTGGAATCTTAATTTCCCACATCCAAATTTAGCATCCTTGCCTTTGCACCTGTTCAAAACAGGTAAAGCGATTTTGACCTGGGTTCATTTGCTACCAGATGGTTACAAGATTGTAAGAGATGCTAATGTCTGAAATATGGGCAAAGTTCTTTCAGGGTTCAAGATTCTTATTATGCAGTGCATATATTGGCAAATATATGGAAGCTACCTAGCCTGCTTTTCCAAAGGAGCAATCAAGGTGTGATAACGGCTTATGAGCTCAATTTTCTTCTCCTTTTTTAGAACTTTTCAAATAGAGTTTGAAAAGAGTACAGTTCATCTCTATGGCTAGGTAAACCTCTGAAGAAGACAAACTTGTTTTTGACATTGCACCATAAATAATATCTTCCTTAATTCAAGGGATAATGGAGTAAGGGCTACCATAGCCAGAAAAACTGAGCTTTTTATCAAAGTTCATCTCCAGCTACCACAGAGATCAGGAGATGTAGAGTGTTTACTGCAAGGTTCAATACCAGCCAAATTAACCACGTGGAAAAAGGCAGAACACAATTCAGAATATAAAAATGTGAGCCCGATGCTGGTGACCTATGAAAGAAGGTTGTCAGTGACAAGCCCTGTAAAACAAGGTGGCAAATCCCTCAAATGTTCACTCCTTCCTTCTTGGACCTCTGGGTGCAAAAATGTGGAAATACTTCATTTTGCAAATATACATATAACTGCTTTTGCTAATGATGTGCATTTGGGTCTCTGGAGTTTGAATTTCTCTTTGTCTCCATGGAGACTGCTGTTAGCTAAGCAGAGTCACTAAGAGCTTCAAAGAAGAAATTTTGTTCATTCTAGTATGTGCCCAGTTGAGAATGAACTGGAAGCAGAGCTGAGCAATGGTGATTTTGTATTTGGGGTGACGTTTTGCAACCACTGCTGTCAAAGAGTACGGGTAGTCCTCGACTTACGACCACAATGCAGCCCAAAATTTCTATTGCTAAGCGAGACATTTATTAAGTGAATTCTGTCTCATTTTGCAACCTAACTTGCCACGGTTCTTAAGCGAATCGCTGCAGTTGTTTAGTTAGTAAAATGGTTGTTAAGTGAATCTGACTTCCTCGTTGACTTTGCTTGTCAGAAGGGGATCACATGACTCCAGGATACTACAACCGTCACAAATACAAATCAGTTGCCAATTGTCTGAACGTGTTTCATCACGTGACCACAGAGATGCTGCAATGGTCATTGAAAAATGGTCATAAGTTCACTTTTTACACTGTGATTGTAACTTTGAACTGTCGCTAAACGGACTGTTGTAAGTCGAGGACTACCTGTAACTGACTGTAACAAAGGGCAGCGGTGGTGGTAGCAGCAACAGCCACATCACAGTTAAGTAGATATGGTGGCTGCCATTGCAAACATTACTGGATTTACTCTTCAATACAGAATGCAAGTATTTGAAGCTATGGATGAACAATTCAGGCTCCTTGGCTTCTAAGAGTTTCCAGATTGGTATCAAAAATAAAAGGAATTATATATAATTGTTTAAACAGTAGGGCATTTATATAGACATGGATAAGAAGATGACATACTGTTGGCTGAATCCTATCAGGCTGAGCATCTGCCAATCCAGGAAGATGAGGCTAACAAAGTAAATACACAACAGTAAAAAGAAACCTACAAGGAGGTTCTACAGCTAAATGTCTATTTCAGTCAAAATACAGCAATTATAAAATAGGTAAATCATAGATGGGTTAAAGAAAACCTTGAGGGAAAGCTCTGAAGCGATAAAAAATGTGTATCTTTACAAATAAATGAAATTTTGGACGTTAAAAAAATCTGAAACTAGCTAAGGTTTCCATATACTACAGGCCACTTGACTTCAGACAAAAAAATTGCATCATTTAATAAATATCGAAATCCCATTCAAATCAAGAGTTGTTTTTCGTTTCCCTATTTTCTGTTAAAATGATGAACTCTTCAACTACGAATCCACAGGAATTGCAACATTTTCTGTAATTTCAGATTTTTTAACAGTAGGGAATATAAAAATGAGAAACTATGTAACTTTTATTTCCATTAGTCTGCTCTTTGGTAATTTATACATATTTAGCTTCAATTAATCATGGCCATAATTACAGGGTAACTTCATTATTATTATTTAAAAAAAAAACTCCTGCGTGGATTGTATGGAATATTCACCATAGCCCGAAGAGACAACCTGTCTGAATTTATTCGATCTAACTGCAGGATTTTCCATATTGTAAAGCTCATGCCTTCATAAACAAATTTATTTTAATGCAAGAATCCAGGATAATTACTTACCTAAATTGTGTCGCTTTGCCTTTGCGTGCTCGTGAATATGTTTCTTTGTAAAACAGCCAAAGAAGACACAGTACAGGCAAGAATGAAGTCTGTTCAGATGGGCACCACACATATGACAGATGCACGACTTTGCCTAAAATAGAAACAAGATGTTTATTAAAAGCAGCAAACATTGCATCATTTTTCCAATCTACAACCAGGCTTTAATTCGAAATTTAAGCTTAGATATTATCTCTATTTTTTAATACTAAAACAAAACCAGAACGGGATTGTGAATTCCATTCCATTCCAAAAATGTTGGGTCAAGAACTTGATATGTTTAGGTAGGGAGACCAGCTGTCCCTCGACTGCCATACAGCCTTTTGTACCACTCGCTCTTTTGATCCTGACTTTCTGCTGTGACATAGCTATTTTGTAGTCCTTCTGCTTCCAGTGCCACCATTTATTTGGGGGTGGGTGGGTGGTGCAATGGCATCCTTCCTCAATGCTGGTTTGTGAGAGAGATAAGGCAACTGATATCCTGAGCATTTATTTACTAATAAACTGGGGGTGGTGATGATGATGACGATGACAAAGAAAAAAATCTGCAGTATCACATCCTGGCTTTGACTTATGTGGCCCAAAGAAAAACAACTCCCACTCCCTTTTTCAGGAGCTGCAAGCAAAAGTAGAAAGTACTGTACAAAACTTATTAAAAATGTAAGGAAAAGTAAAACTTCCTTTTAACTTTATGCAGCCACAGGCATGCCCAACCACACATATAGATGGATGAAGTAGGGATAACAGCATGAAGATCATAAACAGTGTCTTAAACATCAATGCCCCCTAAAATTCCAGATGCAGAGATTCCCAATTGGTGGGAACAAGGATCAGAGAGCGTAACGTGAAAGAAAAATTGGCACAACTATAATAAACTTGAGATATATTAGCTGCAACTCTTCCTCTATGGAATAATTTACCTCCAAATCAGATTAGTTCCTATTGCTTTTTTTCCCCTCTTCCTTTCAATGATATCCGATTCTCAGAAAGTGCGAGAGAAAGGGACTGGCCCAAGCTCAGTTTGGCCCAGCTGGATTTGCGCCTAAGACAGGACTAGAATTCCCACCCTCCCAGTTCCTAAACCGATACCTTAACCACTACACCAAACTAGGAAGCCGATAAAACACTTGGCCTTTAAAGAAAACCCTGAGAGGGGGATTTGGCATTTATTATTCATCAGCTGCCAGAGTTTTATTTGTAATTGTACTTGCTATTGTAAGTTGTGTTTCTTTTTTGTGATATTGTTTTGTTGTTTTAATCTTCTTACCGAAAGAAAGGAATGTAAGCCACTCGGGAGTCCCTCTGGACTGGAGCAGCATATAAGCCACAGTAAATTAAAAAGCTTATTGAAAATATCAGGACTTTACCATCCTAACATTGTTATTAAGTCATAATTTTATATAGAAAGATAAATAATTAGATAAATGTTCGTGATAAGCTCTTATAAAATGTTACCTAGGAGTTTTAAAATGTAGAACAGTTTCTATTTCTGAAATTTAGCAGTGCCTCTTCTCACAAAACTATGGTTTTAGAGGAAATGTTTCTAGCCTGCAGTGCAGCACTAAATTGAGAACATTCCTCTTAGTAAATACCAACACTGTTTAGTGGTTTAACCCACTCAGATGAAGGAATATACTTATGAACGCTGCTTTGGAGGCGTCCATGTACAGTACCATCATTAGTTGTCTTACCATAATAAGAAATCAGTCCCTGTTTCAAATGTCACTACCACAACTTGGTGTCCTCAAGGTAAGTTAGAATCACAAGTCCAGAATTTCCAGGCACTGATCATCTGCACAAAATTCTGAGTTATATTCTCAATTTATCAGGAGGATGCCTATTTAGAGAAAAGGGTGCTACTACAGGGGTGAAATGCTACCGGTTCGGTCCGGTTCAGGCGTACTGGTAGCAGCGGCCGCCAGTGGCTCGCGAGGCTCCACCCCCCTGCCCGGACGTCACCATTTTCTTGTTTTTAAAAAGCACGCACAACAGTGGTGCGCGCAAAGCACATGCACAAAGTGCGCACTTCCGAACCGGTAGGGAAGGTAAGTAGATTTCACCGATGGTGGTACATCATTCTACTGTGAAGCCTTAAATTATGATAACATAAACTAGTGGTAGGGAGCTGTGGATGCATATTAATTCAGTTCACTTAACAAGAAATTATATCAACATCTTTGTTCTGTGCAGAACAGAAATGAGAAATAGATGAGCCTATGCACTTATCTGAAAATCTGCTTTATTTGCCAAGATTCAAGATTATCTTAAAAGCGTTTTGATTCATACTGAATTTCAGTTCTATTGCAGTAAGCTATAGTAGAAAAAGAACATCGTATATTATAAAAGCAACAATGATACAAAAAAAAAAAGCCAGAGTTCACAATTGCTAACACTTATAAAATATCTATCAACTAAAATATGGACACAGAATGCGGGGAGGAAAGTGAAGACAATTTTGTTTTATATACTCACTTTCATTATTACATACATACCAGATTTGCCCCAGAGAATCAAGCAATACAGGTAAAGCCTCGACTTACAACAGTTCATTTAGTGACCGTTCGGAGTTAAAATGGCACTGAAAACAAGTGACTTACAGTCATTGTTCACACTTAAAACTGTTGCAGCATTCCCATGGTGCCGTGATCAAAATTCAGACACTTGGCAACTGACTGGTATTTATGACGGCTGCAGTGTCCCGGGGTCACGCGATTCCCTTTTGTGACCTTCTGACAAAGTTGATGGGGAAGCCAGATTCACTTAGTGTTACTAACTTAATAACTGTGGTGATTCACTTAACAACTGTGGCAAGGAAGGCCGTAAAACGGGGGAAAAAATCACTTCACAACTGTCTTGCTTAGCAACAGAAATGTTGGGCTCAATTGTGGTCGTAAGTCAAGGACTACCTCTATCTATAATAGGATACACTTCCCAATTTTTTTCTCAATGGTGAAAAAAAACCCTGACCCATTAGCCACACCCAATTGCGGGAGGAGACCCAGCTAAGACACACATTAGGCTGTGCGTGATATACTAACATGGGTGCAGATTTAAATAAGGCTGAAAAAGCTGCCTGCCTGTGTATTTGAAAGGATATGTTCTGCATAACACGAGACAGAAAAAGGCCCCGCTGCTTTCAGAACCATGTTTAATATACACATATTGTAGGCTGACTTTATCCTGCAATGCATCACTGCAGTGAGACAATGACTTGCAATAGCCAGTGGTATGTTCTAAAACAGATTATAAAAATTGATGACTTCATCATTTCTCTGTGTCAGCAAGTCATGACAGTGTTTCAAAATATTCTATTAACCCCAACCCTAACACTATTAAGGAATGTACCAATAGAATCTTCAGATACACAGGACTTGAATAGTAACGCAGCGGACAAAGTAAGCAGCCTTACTTACCTAACCACTGAGTGGGATGTTCACTTAATGCTGCCCATACTGCTAAAATGTTATTTACAAGATAAGATCACACTGCAGGAAAATAGTACTTTTCCTAGGATTTGGGGAGGGGGGAACCGAAAGCTCTGCTTTTAGGAGCCTGTCTATTACTTCAAGTTGCATCCTATCACTTAAATGAAATGTAGATCAAACCCTTTAGAAATTTACTGCATGTTTTGCAAGCAAGCAAGCAAGCAAACTCTTCAACTCTGATTTATTTAAGCACTGCAAACTCTCTGCAGGAAATGTAAATTTAATTAGCCCACATCAAAGTCAGTGCAGTGCTACTAGTAAAAATGATAACTGGAATGCAGATCTGATACGAAATGATTTATTTGGGCAGCCCAGAAGAGCAAAAAGAAAAAAAAGAAAAAAGAAAAAAGAAAGAAAAAAATAAAAAAGGGTAATTCGTATTAGAAATTTATTTTAAAAAGAAAAGGAAGCATGCATTTACATTGGACTAAGGCTTATTGAAGGCTTTCTACTGCATCATGCTGTCCTCAATTAGTTGAATTATCCCATTCTGACAACCTATAAAACTAGCTTTAAAAACACAAAAAGGAAACAGCAATAAATCCAAAATCTCAGTTCTTAAAACTCCATGAGGTAAGCTTCCATTTGTTGTTTTATTACAGACTTGGGTAACATGTAACCCTACAAAGTATTAGGTTAGTGCAGTAAGGAACTGTTTTCAATAATATAGCAGCACAGTCATGATATATGGTATGGATGAGTAATGTTGATCTATCAGGTTGTTCTCTCTGGATAAGAGATATATAATGATTTTATAGAAACATTGCAATTGACATAATGAAGATTAAATATGTTATACTGTACTTAGCATTGTAGTGGCATTAGTGCAAATTCTGTCTTATTTTTAACATTATTTAAATATTATAATTCATGTGAAAGAAGGAATTAAAAACAGCCATTCATTACCAGTTTAAACTTTTTACTACAATAGACATACACACCTATCCCACCCCTCCACAAACACAACTGGACTTAGCTATACTACATAGAGCTTCTCTGTACATAGGGTGTAAACAACTGCTACAAGTCTGTCAGCTCTGCAATATGTTGATATAACTACAAATGATGTAACTGTAATGAAACATGAAGTAATAATTCTAAAGCTTATTCTTAAGGATTTATATTCAGCCTCCTCAAACTGTCTGGAGCTGTGACTTCGATAACTATGTCCTCTTTTAAAACTTTAAAAATTTCTAATGTAAATGGTCATTTAGGAAACCAGCTACAATACTTTGAGTTCATTAGCAACACAAAGGGGAAAAAAATTAGGCACATCCACTCAGACTGTCATGCATCTAAAGATGGCCAATTTCTATATTTTCAGAATGAAGTCAGTAACATGTAACAGTAGTTCTGGAGCACATAAATTACAGCCCTGCCAGATCCCAATGCATAAAGTCTACAGACAAAAGATAACATTAAAGTGTGATAATAGGATACACAAGTAACTTTGAAAATTACTTCTTTCCTCTTAAGCTGACTACAGAAAAATGCTGTGTGTCATAGGAAGTAGAACAGGGAGGGGAGGCATCAAATAGGACCATTGTGCCAGCATTAGCCCCCATATCTTGAATTTGTTATCTTGTTTGTGTTTTGGGGTTCCAAGTGGTTTGCTGGGTTCAGGAAGTTTTAAAGCAGGAATGGACCTCCTGTTGGGAGGCTAAGCATTATTTTTAATATTTTGGGGAGGTCAAGTACTGTCCCATGGGTTGAGCCGCATTATATTTATGAGCAGGGTTCAGTTTTGGGAAGTTTGCGATTAACTAGGACAAGCTTATTCTAGAAGTTATAGAACAGTTAAAGTGCATAAATCTCCCAATTCAAGATAACAACAAAGTCTATTTTATTTGCAATTCTATTGTCAATTTTTAGGTAAGAATGAACTTTATCTACTCCGACAGAATAATTTTAAATGTTTACAGAGTTGGTAAATACATATTTTAAATTAAAGAATATCCAGCTTTACTTCTTAGCTGCTGTTATGTGATATTGTATAATGCTTTCTCTGATTGGAAATAATTAAAATCAATTTAAGAGCTAACCAGGAAGTTCTTTAAGTAATTGTTTGGTCAACCAATGCTATAGGCTCATTCGTTGGATGAAAAAGCAGAAAAGGACTGATTTTTGCTCAATTACATTGTGGGAATAGTGGCAACACATTTAAGTCTTTCAAGTCTGGTCAATTTTGTATAGACCAGAAACTTTTAAGGAAAGATGAAAACCAGGGATTATGACATTTGGTCCATAGCAACTTCCATAACATCACTACAACTAAACAATCAATTCCTTTTAACAGGAATAATGATCCAGGGGGGAAATATTGATAAACAAGATACAAAGATGTCAGTCTCCCTGGTATGCAAAAGTCCCACAAAGCCATACTCTTAATTGCAGAGTTGAACATGTAGGCCAGTGAAGAAAACCATCATTTATATACAGATATTTAAAAGCACATTACAAGTAAACAAAATATGGAACAGATGATCAAGACTCAAATAGGAATCTTGTACATTAAAACAATCTGTTCAACAAAATGTTTCAAATAAGTTAGATGCTCTCTCCTACTTTAAAAGAAGACACTGTGGAAGACATCAATACTCATGTCTTAGATCTAAAAAAAACCCAATATAAACAATTATGGTATATGCTATGGGTATATCTAATGTCCTAATCCCGTGATGGCGAACCTATGGCACGGGTGCCACAAGTGGCACGCGGAGCCATATCGGTGGGCACGCGAGCTCAGGTCCGGCATGCATGTGTGCACCATCCGGCTGATTTTCGGGCCTTCTGGGCCCACTGGGAGTCGGGAAACAGGCTCCAGAGGAGGTGGGGAAGGCCGTTTTCGCCCTCCCCAGGCTCCTAGAAAGGCTCTGGAGCCTGGGGAGAGCGAAAAATGGGCGTGCCATTGCATGCTGGGAGCAGGGGGGTCATGCGTGCATGTGCGGGGGTGCATGGAATTATGAGTGTGGGTACGCACACACGTGATCCCCCGCATTCCCCCCCTTTTGGCACGCGAACCAAAAAAGGTTCGCCATCACTGTCCTAAGCAGTGATAGTACACCATTTAATGCAGATCACATCCTTCACATGCTAGGTGGGGAATTTTTTTTCCTTCTCTCACAATGGCCAGATATCTTACCAAATAATAGTCTATCAAATAGGAGGTTGCCTTTATCCTCACCCTACATCTACTATATCTGATAGACTATATCTATCAACTCTATTTAATAGAAACATTCAGAACCCAGAGAACATAAAGACAAACTCCCTCCAAATAACTACCTCACAGAAAAAGTCACTGACCTTACTCTCTCAATTAAAAAAAGAAAAGAAACACAAATTCTGAAAGCTATAGTCAAATAGGTTAATTTTTACTGTAGCTTGTACAGTTACTAATTAATTCCATTTGTATTACTTTTCTAATCACACAAGTATTAATATCAACTTCTTAGGCCACACTTCCGTTCCAGTAAATTCATAACCTAATGGCTGCTATCATTTTACTAAAGATACAACTTTCTCTTATTTACTTTCTCTTACAAGAGTGGAGAAACTCCCATCGTTGCCTCCAGTTGTTAAAATGTTTTATAATTGAATAAAGCGGGCAGATTCAGAGTTATGCCCCAAACCTATTACCTACAACAAAGCACACAGCTGAGTTACAAAAGGGATACATTTTTCTCAACTGCCACACAAAGAAAACCAAGAAGACAAATTGGGCTCAGTTCTTTCATTTCAATGAGTAGGAATTAAAAATGACAATAATGAAAATGTTCCTTTATCTCCTTTAACCAAATTAATCTGATTATACATAACAGTGAAAATCGTTTATTAGCAAGTGAAAAGAAATAGCTGCAAACTAAGCAGAGGGCTAGAAATTTATATGAGAAAAAAAACAAATATGTGCATATATAAAGACAGAGCTGCACTGATGCAAAAAAAGGAATTATCTTGGGCAAAGATAACAAAGATAACGAAGTTAAAGATGAGCTATTGCTCTAATACTTCCTGTAATGTAAAAAAAAAACAACCTCCTAATTCTAATGGTCTAGAATACATATGAATGAAGCCACTCATTTGCCTATGGCTGTTACCTTCTTTAAACAATTCTGAGGCAAAATTATATAAATAAAAGAATAAATATTGTCATTTAAAATCCTAGGCTGTCAGTAAAGAACAGACATAACACAATCCTGTTCACAATTCTGCTACAGTTTAAAGTCTCCTTAAACTTTTACTTTTAAGTACATGTTCATAATTCATCCAGTAAATCCTATGGTATTTTCATACCTGATGATGAACACTACGGTACTCAGTTAACATTACCAGTTACTTCCAATACATCAATAGAATTTAATAACAAAACCAGTTTTCTCATATACATGATGAAAACAGTAAATGTGAAGCAGCAGTTAACTAATTCTGCATGGTTCACCATATGAGGCGCAACCAATCACTGGTGAAGTACAGATATGATATTAACTGAATTCTGGAATAATTATTATGTAAAAAAGAAAAGAACAATATAGCAGCACTTTGAATTTTTTTCTATCTATCTCAAAAGTTATGCCAAAATTTCAGGAAATATTATATAGAGATATATATTTTAGTCAGGCAAAAGGGATCTATGAGGACAAATAGAATCCAACCTATGCTGAAGTATAAAGAAATCATATAAATTTTATCTCTCTTTGGGTTCCAAACTTAGGGTGTCAGCTCTAGATACTAATCTGGTCATCCCTACATGGCAATGAACCTAGAGCTAAAATAAAATGAATATTTTACATGAAGAGGGTGCTGGAATACAAAAGGCAGTTACAATTGCTTGCTTGTTTAGAATTTGCCTGTGATTACAAGCTATTTCCACTACTTAAAAAGGTATATATATATATAAAAGAAAACAACAATGTGATAAACTTATAATAATAGTACACAGTTAATTCTGTCTCACGGGGCAACCACATAAAATTTGTGCATTTTAAATAGTTGTTTATTTGGATTGTATTTTTTAACTATGGCTTCAGTCGTGGTAGAAGTAACCTACATGAATATACAACTATTCCCAATTCATACTACAGTACAAGCAGACTTCCAAACCTATCAAAATAATTATTATCCTTAGATGGAATGTAGGTATTATTGTCAATAAACTAAAATGTTACACTAAGAATATGCAGTAAACTAGCTGTTCTAATTGAAATATCTGAGAAAAGAATTCTTTTGAAAAATAGGCCAAGCGTTATTATCTTCTCCTTGGATCAAGCACTGATTTTCTGAAGTACCAATCAGAGGCCTTTTTAGAGACAAACCATAGAGATAACCATGCAATGCATTTGTTCCAGATGTCAACCCCTTACTTTTCTTAAAATCTGTGAAATCATGAAATCTTTATCATAGTGCATTGGCTGCCAATTTAAATTTGTAAATGCTTACTAAATATTACCAAGACAGGACAAAATAAGAAACAAATATTTTGAATGTTCTAGTCTGAGGTATATATGTATTCTCAAAATAGATTCTATGACTCGTCAAAAAAAGATTGCTATTATCCATTCTAAGCACAGTGCAGTTCTTGTCATGTAGTGACTTGCACTAACATTGGCGTGAACAAAAAAACTGAAGTGAAAGGCAACCTTCATTTTCCGTAATATAAAGAAGCAATGGATTAACAACTGAAACAGGCATACTGCATGGGGAAGGGGGAAGAACAATAGAAATAAAAAGCAACACAATACAGTTAGCAGCCTTTCAAAAAAGGTAAGGCAATAAGCAGTGTAGACAACCAAGTCAGAAATAAAAATTGACCCCTTCTGCCCCCTACAGTTTAGTTGGATGTTTAAGACACAAGACCCAGAAATAAAAATGGGAGGTTAATCCTGAACATCAAATGACACCATTTTTCATTTATTCATTGAATAAGCCATAGTAATTTGCTTTCCTTTGCCAGCACTGGTTTTAGAGTTTTCGCTACTGCATTTTATAAAATCAATACTCCATACAACGGCTGTTCTATCGAATTTCTACATTATCTCCTCTCTCTGGAATTCTCAGTGCCTGAGTAGAGTGCTACCTTCAGCTTTCTCTCTCTCTTTTACATTAGTGTACCAATTCAGATAAAAGCAATGGAGATCTTTCTGACAAAGCAAGGCCCGAAAATTCTTATCAAGACATCCAACAACATCCTTCTACAAAGCAATATTAGATAGCAAGCCATTACAGAAGAAAATGCTTGTACGTTTTGCTTTTTCGTCCCCAGTGCCAGAATTGTGAATGTCAAACTACCCAATTATTTAAAATGCTATAGGGCGAAAAACTAGCTGTTTTAACAGTTTACACATAAAGACACTTTACTGAAAAAGGCTTTTGACACTTCAGATTGGAAGAAAGGATTTGCATGTATGGAAACCTCTAGTTAAAAGGCACCATATAAAGAAAACTGGACAAAGGCATTTCCCTTACAATATGCATTTGCTATCTGCAAGAAAAGGTGGGTATTTTCTAAAGAGCAATGGAGGCAATTCAAAGAATTTCAACCCTGTTCTAGGACCCGTTCTCTCCTATTTTTCTGCATATGTAGATTTATCTGCTAATTACTAATGGAAACTACTGTAACCTAAGCAGGGAGCAACTACCAAGGCCTCAAAGTTATGATTTAGGCAAGGTCTGGAGATATGCCTGCCCCATAAATATTTGCCCCATGGGTAGCCACAACCACCTACAAACCATTTTCCTGATGTTACCAATGTCATCCACGTGCAACCAACAATCACACTTCAACTCTGACCTTGGCTTGGCTCCTTAAAAAAAAGGCCTTCAAGTCAAAAACCAGAACTATACATCATCTCCCCACCCCAGGAGCGGTCTTTTGTATCCTGGATGTATGAAGCTTGCTCCTTTCCCATAGGGAAACTTGAGTTGTATTTCCTGTGTTATGTGTTATAGGGAAGGCCGACTGGGCAACCCACCCATTGAGGGAAAGAGGAGGGGGGAGGGAGGAATCCCTGCGTTAGGAGACCCTGTGTTGTTACATGGTCCTTCCTTCCTGGTGCATCTTTTGAGGGCAATCTGTGCGCTGAAACAGATCTCCTTTCTGCATTTCCCTTCTGACTTCCTCCGCCACCCACGGATCATGTTTCCCGCCACCCACGCTGACCGTGGACGCCAGGCCCTTTCAGAAACATCCCTGCTCGCCTAACGGCAGGAGAGCCGTTTCCACCTATTGTGTGGTGGGCAACCCCGGCCGGCTTCCTCTGGCGGCCGGGAAACAGGCAGCTCCAGCCGTGGCCGCTCCCCATAGAATGGACCAAGGAGCAGCGAGACCCCCCACCCGCACTCTCCGACCGCGCCCCTTCCTCCGCCCGCGCGCTCATCGCCCACCCACCCATCCACGGGACATTGGGAGGGAGGGAGGGAATTGGTGAAAGCCCCTTCCCCTTGCAAGGGGGGGGAGAGGAAAGGCCGGCTCTCCTTGGCCGAGCAGACACCCCCCCCCCGGCCAACCTGGGCAAGCCGGGCGCGCTCTTTGGCCCCTGAGCTCCGGCTCTGCCCTCCCATTTTCCCTCCTCCTCCTCCTCCTCCTCCTCCAGGCGGGCTCTGCAGCCGCCCGATTCCGGGAAAGTCCGCCCGCAGCAGGAGGAGGAGGAGGAAGAGGAGGCTGTCCCCCTTTTCTCCTCCTTCCCTCCTTGTCCCAAATCATGAGGACTAGAAACACGCCTGGGGTGCTGCTGCTGCTGCTGCTGCAGGGATGTGGGAGGAGGGGGCGACCGGTTCCTTTGGGGAGGGGGTGAGGAGGAAGAAGAAGAGGGGGCCTCCTCTTTTCCTCCCTGACCCAAAACCATGAGGACTAGAAACACGCTGCTGCTGCGGGAAATAAGGGGGGGGGGGGTGTCCCGCGGGACCGGCCCCTTAGGAGAGGGGGCGTTAGGGGAAGATGCACCCTGAGGACTAGAAACACGCCTGGGCTACGGGGAAGAGAAGCTTCCCTGGAGTTGAGGAGGAAGAAGAGGAGGCACCTCTTCCTCCTCTTTTCCTCCCTGCCCCAAAACCATGAGGACTAGAAGCTTGGGTTGCTGTTCCTTCAGCAAGAGGAGGGGGCGAGCAGGAAGATGCACCTTGAGGACTAGAAATGCGCGGGGGGGGGAGAGGAGAGGTGGCCCCGCGGGACCAACCCTCCTCCCCTCCTGAAAACCATGAGGACTAGAAGCTTGGGTTGTTGTTGTTCCTTCGGGGAAGAGGAGTGGGGCAGGCCCTTTAGGGGAGGGGGCCAGGAGGAAAAGAAAGATGCCACCTTGAGGACTAGAAACGCGCGGGCAGGGGTGGAGAATAAGAGAGATCTCCCCTCGGGACCTCCTCCTCCTCCTTTCCTCCCCGCCCCACAACCCTGAGGACTAGAAACGCGCCCGTCTCGCTGCTGCGAGGCCGCCCCGCCCCCGCTCGCCCCTTTCGGGGGGGGAGGGAGGGAGTTGGGGGTCGCCCCTCTGCAGGGCGGGCGGGGGTCTCACCTTGCGCTTCCTGCTCTCGGCCGAGCCGCTCCAGACGAAGCACTGGTAGATCACCCGCAGGTTCTGCTTCCAGTTCTCCACCTTGAAGCCGGTCACATGGCAGCACCCGGCGGCCGGCGGACTCATCTCCGACCCCCCCACATCAATCCCCCGCCCGCCCCGCCGATGCGGCTACGGCGCTGCTGCTGCTGCTGCTGAGGCGGGGGAGGGTCTCGCGGGGGGGGGGAGAAGAAGAGGCGGGGAGGGGGTCTTCTCCTCCCCCAGGAGGGGGGCCACTGCGGGCCGATCCCCCCCCCTTTCTTTCCTTCCTCCTCCTCCCGGGCGCGCTCCCTCAGGGCGGCGCGGCCGACTGCAGTGCCGGGGAGCGGCCGCCCGCCCGCTCGCTCGCTTCCTCCCTCGCCGCCGCCGCCGCCGCTTCGCCTCAACCCCGCCCCCGGCTGCTGCTGCTGCTGCTGCTGCTCCTCCTGCCGCTGCCGCCGCCGCTCCGAACAAAGCGCCGACGACGACGGCAGCGGCGGCGGCGCCGCACAAAGCTGAGGGGAGAAATCGGCGGGCGAAGATTCTCCTCAGAGAAAAAGGAGGAGGAGGGAGAATCTCCTGAGGAGAATCGCCGCCGCCGCCGCCGCCGCCGGGTCGCGCGCTGCTACCTCATGGAGGCCTCGGGGGAGGCGGCGGCGGTGGGGGCGAGGGAGAAGGGGAAGCCCTGGCAGCCGCGCCGGGCGAGGAAGGGTGTGTGCCGGGGCTGTTGCCGCCGCCGCCGCCTCTTCTTCGCCGCTTCCCTCCCTCCCCCACCCGGGCTCGCCTGTCTCTTTAAATCGCGCCTCCTCGTCGCCGCGCGTGCTCCCCCCCCTGCGCCGCCCTGAAATGAGCCCGTCCTCGGTAGAGAGCGCGCGCGGCAGGCTCCTCTCGAGCGCCGCTGCCGCTGCTGCCGCCGCCGGGCCCGAGCGGGACAAACCAATTGGGAAAGGATGGGGGGGGGCGAGAAGTAAGGTAAGGAGGAGGAACGGAGGGAGGAAGGAGTGGAAAAGGGGAAAAAAAAAAGCTAGAGAGGGGGGTAGGAAGGGGGGGAAAGGAGGTCGGCCCTGCCTGACTTAAGCCCAGGAGGGCTGCGGATTGGCGGCGCGAGGCGTACGTCCCGTCTCCTCGCCGCTTCTCATTGGCGGGCGCCGCCTTCCCTTTCAGCGGGATGGCGAGGAGAGGCCCTCCCCTCCGCCGTTTTTGATTGACAAAGGAAGTTCTGGCGACGGGGAAAAGGGGAGGGAGAGAGGGCCCCGATTGGCGGGGCTGCCCGCCGCTCTCTCGGTCCGCGGCGGAGGATTGGCTGGGAGGAGGGTCACGGGGGTTAAGCGCCGCCCCCCCCCCGAGGAGCCCAGACCAGACGGGAGGGGGCGAGCCAACCAGTCAGCCGGCGGGCAGGGCTGCTGTCACATCCGCTGGAGGCTTTGCAGGCTCTCCGTTCCCCCAGCGATTCCCTGCAAGGAGGGCGGAGCTGCCTGGATGCTGTTTCATTGACTCTGCTTTGGAGAGCCTTGCCCAGCCCGAATCTTTCACCTGCGAAGCCCGATCCCCTTGCACACGTGCAACTCCCGGGCTGCCTTCACACGACCCTCGGGTCAGATCGAATCCGACAGCCTGTGCGCCGAGCCGGTCCTGAGAATGCAGCCAGGGAAAAGAGGATCCGTGTCGGGCAAATAGACTGAAACTCAGTTCAACCGTGGCTCAATGTAACGTGAGAAAGCAGTTTTCCTTGCTTTTTTTCAAGGGCAACAACCTGTCTTGGTTTCCACTAGGAATTAAAGCACTGCCTTTGAACTCCCAGAGGATTCCTGGTTCATTTTCAGAGTTCAGAGAAGAACAACTAAGATGACCAAAGATCTGGAGGCTAAAACATATGAAGAACGGCTGCAGGAATTGGGTTTGGCTAGTCTAGAGAAAAGAAGAAATAGGGGTGACATGATAGCGGTATTAAGAGTATTTGAGGGGCTGCCACAAAGAAGAGGGGACCAACCTATTCTCCAAAGCATCAGAAGGCAGGACAAAAAACAATGGATGGCAACTAATCAAGGAGAGAAGCAACCTGGAATTAAGGAGAAACTTTGTAACAGTGAGGATAATTAACCAGTGGAACAGCTTGCCACCAGAAGTTATGGGTGCTTCATCACTGGAGGTTTTTAAGAAGTAACTGGACAGTCACTTATCTGAAATGATATAGGTTCTCCTGCTTGAGCAGGGGGCTGGACTAGAAGACCTGCAAGGTCCCTTCCAGCTCGATTCTATTCTTTTGGGGCTTGGGTAGATTAATGCAGGTTTTGCCCCCCCAAAAAAATTGGGATTTCAAGATGTGTTTGGCTTCAGCTCCCCTACTCTTTTAATTTCAAAGGAGTGGGTCCAGAAATCAGAAGATCAAATATAGACTCGCTTACGGTCATCCTCATTTAGCACCCAATGGGGCACAACTCACTGAACCAATTTCTCACTTAGCAACATAAATTTTGGGCTCAATTGTGGTGGCCATAAGATGAGAACAACTTGTAATAATCATCGGTGGGGCAATCAGCCACAAGAGGACAGCTCTTAAGTTATTCAGGGGAAGAATGTGGTTAAACAAGCGGCTGAAAACCAAGCCCCCCCCCCTTGTGCCCAGCTATCAGGTTACACACCTGGGCTGAGTCTATTCCCCTTCCTACCTCCATGGGGAGGCTAACACAACCCACCCCTGGTAATATGACAAGCCTTAATTCCCAGCATTTAAATCATTAGCTTCCAGGATTTTCTGGGTCTCCCCAAGCAAGGCCATTAAGAGGCTGGTAATGTGTGTTTAGATGCCAGCTGCCTGCGAATGAACACAGGGTTGTGTGGCCTTGGGGAAGTGCCGGAATTCACACACTGTCGGGCTTCAGTCTCGATTGGATTACGTTTCTGCAATGCACGCAATCCCCGTTTCTGTAATGCAGGTACTCCCTGGCTTACAACTTCATTTCGTGACCATTCAAAGTTACGACGGCACTGAAAAAAGTGACATGACCATTTTTTTCACACGTACGACCTTTGCAACATCCCTGTTGGTCACGTGATCAGAATTCAAATGCTTCAAAGGCAACTGGTTCATACTTAACGACCGTTGCTGTGTCCCCAGATCATCCAATCCGCTATTGCGATCTTCTGACAAGCAAAGTCAATGGAGAGAGCAGATTCACTTAGCAACCAGATCACTATCAACTGCAGTGATTCACTTAACAATTGCGGCAAGGAAGGTCGCAAAATGGGGCAAAACTCACTGAACAAATGTCTCGCTTAATAACAGAAATGTTGAGCTGAATTGTGGTCGTAATTTGAGGACTACTTGTATCTAACACTCTGCCTTCCCAGGGACAGAATCTGGGGCCATTTTACTCCCCTGTTATGTACAGGATGTCCTCGACTTGCAACCGTCTGTTTAGTGATCGTTTGAAGTTATAACGGCAGTGAAAACAATGACTTTGGACCGGTTTTCCCGCTTACAACCGTGTACAGCATCCCCACAGTCATGTGATCCAAATACAGATGCTTGGCAACTGGCATGTACTTATGACAGTTGCACTGTTGACAAGGAAAGTCAATGGGGAAATTTGCTTAACGACCGCATGATTCCCTTAACAACTGCAGTGATTAACTTAACTGTGGCAAGAAAGGTCATGAAATAAAGCAAATCTCATTTAACAACCACCTCGCTTAGCAGTGGAAATTTTGGGCTCAATTGTGGTTGTAGGTCGAGGACTAAATATATTTTGTTCAAAAGTGCAAACCTTTCTTTTTTAGCCATTTTCCTGTAATCTGTGAGATCAACAATAAGTAAAAGCATATTTTTTGGGGAACTGTTTCCCACCACAAGCATCAAACCTTGTTTACAAGTCTACAGTTCCCTGTTTATCTCTACTTGGCTTGGGACACTAAATTTAGCTAATCCTGGTTTATTGAATAAGCTCCAAATGTCTGAATTTGTAACATATTACTAAGCGGCAACTATACTTTTTTAAAGCCACCCAGAATCATGCCAACAGTGAGATGGCTGGGTGGGTGGATATAAATGTAATAAATAAAATAAACTGAGCTGAGGTGGCGCAGTGGTTAAAAGCAGCACTGCAAGTTCAGCTGACTGCTAGTTCAGCAAGTCAGCGGTTCAAATCTCACTGGCTCAAGGTTGACTCAGCCTTCCATCCTTCTGAGGTGGGTAAAATGAGGACCCAGATTGTTGGGGGCAATATGTTGAACTCTGTAAACCGCTTAGAGAGGGCTGTAAAGCACTATGAAGCGGTATATAAGTTTAAGTGCTATTGCTATTGCTATTGCTAAACGATGTAGGGTTGAATTTGTACATCAGCAAAAACAAGCCATTGTGAAATTTGACTATTTGCCCAAATACGCAGGTAGGCCTTGATGAGGTATTATCCTCATTGGGGAGGCTGGGGTGTGTGATTTCCTCCTTTCCTTCCTTTGGACTGGACAGAAAAGAATATTCCTTTTGCCAGGCTCCGGATCACGGAATAGCAGATGGCAGGACTCTTTCAACATGGGGTGGAAAATCAATGTTGAGCAAAGAGGAAGACGATTGCAAAGCAGGAAGACACACTGACCTTGAGAAAGGGGGGTGGTGGGCTTTGCGAATTTAAAACCTGTGGCTGTTTAGATTCTCCCAACAGCCCTGGGCTAAACCAAGAAGGTTTACAATCCACGGCTTTCCAAGACCTGATACCATCAACAGAAAGTATAGTGGTGGGTTGTTTTTTTAAAATCCTTGCAGGTTTTCTCCCTCTCCCCCTTCTCCCTCTCCCTCCCTCCCTCCCTCCCCCCTCTCCCTCTCTCTCTCCCTCTCCCCTTCTCTCTCTCCCTCCCTCCCTCTCCCTCCCTCCCTCTCTCTCTCTCTCCCTCCCTCTCTCCCTCCCTCTCCCCCCTTCTCCCTCTCCCTCCCTCCCTCCCTCCCCCCTCTCCCTCTCTCTCTCCCTCTCCCCTTCTCTCTCTCCCTCCCTCTCCCTCCCTCCCTCTCTCTCTCTCCCTCCCTCTCCCTCTCTCCCCCTCCCTCTCCCTCTCTCCTTCTCTCTCTTTGCAGGCATGGGAAACATGGAAAAAATTCAATTCTTCACTGCAGCAATCCACCAAGTGATAGGTTTTGGAAACCAGAGCCTTAAAAACCGAGCTGATGATGGGTGTGAACAAATGTGGGTGAGCTGCTAATTCAACCGGGTAGCCAAGGACGCCCTCTTTGTTTTCCTCTCCAGCATCAATAAGTTTTTTCCCCTCCCCTTCCCCAACTGATTGTCAGAGAGAGAGAGAGAGAAGCAGACAAGGAAAGGACACCTGGACAGCTGTGTGTGTTTCCCCGGTGGTTCAATTTTATTTATTTATTTTTTGGGCACATTGGGAGGGAAGAAACAGCTGCACCAGTATGGATCAACAGCAACATCTACTGGCAAATGTAGGGACTGAGCCTTGGTTAATGGGCTCTGCAAAGAAGCAAAATCGCAATAAATACAAAACGAACAAATGAAACAATGGGAGATTTTTTTTTCCTGGCCCTTAGAGGAAAAAGACCACAAAGGGGTTTGACAACATGAACCTAGGTTTGGTGGGCTTTGCAAACCAGCCCTTGGGGGATTCGGGGATGCGTTTAATGGGGAGAGAAGAGAAACTTCTACGGATTTGATTAGTAACTTCTTCTGTTGCATGGAATGCAACAGAAGAAGTTAAGGGGCGTGCATAAGTGCACCAGCGTGCCTACCGTCCCTGTCCTAATGTTCCCTCTTATCAGTACTCATGTATATAAACAATGTTATATCTATGTATATTACCAACACGTACTTGACAAAAATAAATAAATAAAAATAAATAAAATAGAATGGTAAGAAAAGAGAGATTTGATAAGGGGGAACCTGTGCTGTCCAAGGTTCTGGACAAGAGATGGGATGGTTTTAGATCCAGATCCTAGTCCACTTGTCAACCAGGGAAGTCCTAGTTGCATGACTTTGGAGAAACCTGCCTTGAAAAAATATTGGGATCTATTGGAGTGGGGTGGCTAATATATTCAAATATGTCAACAGGAGGAGGTATGCTATATGCACTGCTTTGACCAGGGGGTGTTTAAAAAAAGATAGCAGTCATAACAGCTTGGCTAGCTGGGGGAATTTTGGGAGTTGAAGTCCAAAAATCATAGTTGCCAAGGTTTAGAAAAACACTGAAACAGTAAACACATTGTCTTATGTCTGCGAAGATTAATGTATTGATTGCCTCTTGCTCCATGTTAACTTTGTCTAATGGTTCGTGGCTTTATCATATACTTGAAACTACCTCTGCACTTAGTTGAAATCCAGTCATCTGTTTTGCGAAATAATGCTTAATGCAACCCACAATCCTTCCAGGATAAAATTCTCTTCTCCTGTTTCCTGTAGCAGGGAAGAAATTTGCAATTAAATCCAGACCTGCTCAGCGTCTGTCAGCAGAGCTCAATGAAGGATGAATAATGAGGAATATAATCTAGCAATATTGGAAGGAGCATAGGGGCCTCAATGTAGAGAATCATTTTGTGATTCTCTATTTGGCCAGATTTTTCTCCCCTCTTTCTAATGTAAGCTTAATAATATGTTTGGTCAGAGAGAGGTTGAGATTCCAACAAGCTTGAATATTGTTTTCACTCAGAGTTGTGGAGATAAAGATACCTAAAACAAGGTGTAAACATTAAAGTATCCTGTAAGTTGAGCTGGTAACTTCATGATTTCCTCATTCATTTGTTCATAGATTTTTAGCATGGTTTTTATTTGTAAATAAATAAAAATGGTTTTGCCAATTATCTAAGAATTTTACTTCAGCTTTGACCTCTATTTTCTGAATTAAGTAAACAGCTACCTAACTTTGAATTAAGTAATGCATAACTTACTTTGCTGTCTGGTTTTAACACAGTCCAAATAAATTGGTGTGCCTTAATCATATTTTGTACAATATAAATCCAACCTATGGGTAAGAAGTACAGGATAAATTTTAAAAGCTTATCACCTACAAATTTCTTCATGCATTTCTTTCCTTCTTTCTAGTTTTGTAATGCTTCAAAACAGCCAAATTGCGTGAATGGTTTTAGATTTAACTCAAATATTGGACAATTAAGGCTGAACAGCTACCTATTCCTCGAACTTGATTCTTAAAAAGAGGTGCAGAGGGATTTGCCACTGTAGTCTGAGTTACTGTGTTTTGTCTAGCGGTCTTCTCATTTCAAACTGTGAACACCACTGGAATTAATGCTTCCCTCCTGGGCTAGTGCTAAAAGAGCAGCAATAAGAAGCATCCTGCTGGGGGGAAACGGCCCTTAGGGGGCATTGCAGATTTTCACTGAGAGGCAGATGGCAATGGTGTGTATGAACAGAAGGTTTTGTGAAGCAAAGCACCACAGCAGATATTGGTAGGAAGGTGAGAATGGAAGAGAAAATAGTCCAGAATTTTTTCAAACTTGGCAATTTTAAGATGAATGGACTTCAATTCCTAGTATTCAACTCCTGGCCAGGGCTTTTCTGGTCAATTATACAACCCAGTCTTGATTAAAGAACCCATTTTAATCAATATCACAATACATGCCTAGTTTCAAAATACAATTTTAAAAAAAAGATTGTTCATTTGCCTTACTTTTACAAATTCTATGTGAATTCTTAGTGGGATTTCTCTCAGGTTGAATTGATAAAAATATATTTGTTTTTCCCCCTTTTTTATTATGTTGTATAAATCTTAGCAACTGTGTTCTTTTGTATGTTGATGTTTGCGTAACATTACTGCATTAACATTAGTTAAATAACTTAGAACATTGAGAATAGGAAAAAAATCTGTCAATGTCACTATTTAGCATTGCCACACGCATACACACACACACACACACACACACACACACACAGAGGAAAAAGTACACAAAGCAAATTTAATAATTCATTATTGTATTTTGACGATATATATATTAAAAACTTTCCCTGAAAACCACAATAGGAAAAAAAACTATTAATATTACAGACCTAAAGAATTGAGTTAATTCCTGGTACCATATATACAAATCCAAGCAGTTTTCCTGCAATATGTAGAAACATTTCCATTGTTTTCCTACAGAGCAGTTTTCTGCTTCCAAATATATCCAGCTGATCTAGGGACCATGTTCAGGACCAAAAATTCAGTTTAAGAAACCCTCATCAACAAAATGTTATGCAAGAAAATGCTTTTTCCTTCAAAATAAGGACTAAAAGATTTAGGCGAAAACCCTATAAGATCATTATTATGGATGAAGGAACAAAAAAAAATCCCCAAATCTTGAACTGCCCCCTCCCTATTCAAGATTCATGAAACCTCCACTCCGGCTTTTTCACTGCTTATCTCCCTTGCTGACCTAAAAAAACCAAATCGTATTTTATCTTATTTTTTCCTTTCCTTAGGCTTAGAGGGATTACTGGGTCGGAACTCTAAGCCAGGCGGAACGCTATTCCTACGGTCAAGGTTTCCGCAGGGACTTTAAAGGCAATCGGACCGCCTATCGCATCGATTGCTTCGGGGCGTTCGACCGCGCGCCGTCGCTGATTGGCTGCTAGTCCGATAGCTCCGCCTGGCGTCTGGTTTGAAACGGTGCGTCTTGATTGGACACAGCGGAGAGAAGGGGCGGGAAGGTGTCACCCACTTCCGGGTATGTGATCACGATGATGCGGGTTGCAAGGTAGTTTGTATAAAATCGGAAAAGGGGGGGGGGTTGGTGGGGTGGATATATGTCTTGGGGGGGGGTCACAATTATAAATATGGGGAGCTGGTTATATAAATCCTGGAAGATGGGAGGAGCTAGAGTTGCTTTTCCCCACTCTTGCATGTTTGAACACTAGATTGCAGTTCCCATGATCTACAGCAAGTGTAATAGCTGGATAGGGGGTATTTTTCTTTTTTTGGGGGGGGGGGTGTTCATATTTAGCAAGGAAAAATAAATCCTGGAAGAGGGGTAGAGTTGTTTTCCCAAGTCTTCCACGTTGGGCATTGGATTGCAGTGCCCATTATCCACAGCAAGTGTAATAGTTGGGCATGATGGACATTCCCGTCCAAAACATGTAGAGCTTGCTGGTTGCAAAGGTGGCGGATGGAAAGGATGGGGTGGAGAGAGTGACGGGTTGAGGCCATGGCTGGTTCGGTGGGGATGGGAATTGTAGTCCAATGGTTATGGAAGACAATGGATGGGAGTAATGGGGAATGGAATGGAATGGATTTCCTCCAGAAATGGATGGGGAGGGGGTTTAGAGCAATGTTTCTCAATCTCAGCAACATTAATTCAATTAATTTGTTTCAATTCCCAGAATTCCCCAGCCAACAATTGAAGTCCAGACTTCTTAAAGCTGCCAAGGTTGAGAAGGTGAGACTGGGAGTTGATCTTAAGGCAGTTGACATCTGTCAGTCTAACTTCTCTTGTACGGGTCATGATTGGAGTATTTATCTGATTTATTAATTAATGGTTATTAGTAGTTGTAACTCTCTGACTATCTTCACCATGGACGATGAAATAGCTGCATTTTGGCTTTGAGTGTTTGCCCACAAAGGTCTTGGAATTAATTTAGGACAGTGTTTCTCAACCTTGGCAGCTTGGTGATGGGTGGACTTCAACTCCCATAATTCCCATAGCTTTCTGGGGATTTCTGGGAGTTGAAGTCCTCCCAACTGCGAGCTCTTATGGTGAGAAAAGATGGTTTGGGAAATCCAGAACATTTAGCATCTTGAGTCATCCTTAATTATGTTGCCCTCAAAGCCAAACTGGAATCTCAGCGTTTTCGTAATATTAACATAGCAGGCTTGCAGCTAGATTCTACTTTTTCCTTCTTGGAATGAAGACCCATAGGACTGAACTTCTCAAGAGAATGTAATCGTGGTATTTTAATCCGAGACGATGTCGAAATAAGATCGAGCTCGTTGAGGGATTCTCTCGAGTTCTAATTGCTGCTGGGTTGGGATGCTTAACAAGTAGACTCTTGTTGTGTCTTGAGCAATTTAATTTGGTTCCATCACTTCAAGCAAGTTCAAAAATATCTCATTAATACCAGCAATTGAATGGATGCATGGAAAATGGGCACATGCAATATGCATATGTGCCTTGACGTGCAAAGTGAAAAATGGAAGATAGAGTAATCTCTTCTCTGTTTCCTTCATCCAGCACAAGATGGAGTAGATTGTCCAACTCCCTAATTCTGAATTTACAACCTCCATTTGTGGTTTGTAAAAGCTCTTGGGCCTTATTGGCAAGGAACAGGAGGAGGAGGAGGTATTTGAGAACAGAACCTCTTGTGGCAAGACCTGGCAAGAAAAGAGCTAAATTTAGCTTGCAAAAAAGAAGGATCGGAATTTTTGTTTTCTTTCCCATGTAGGTGAAGCAATTCTGAATCATTAAACGCTGGCGAGCACAGTCTGCTGTTGTTAAAATTAAAAATAGTTAGCAGACAGACAGCTTCCAGTGCAGTAAATGAATGAAAAAAAAGAAAGCTACTTTTGATGTATGTATATATATTCCCCTGTGGCGCCTTTGAGTCAGTGTTGACTTCTGGCAACTGCCTGGACAAATCCCTGCAGTTTTCTTGGGAAGATTTCAGAAACAGAGTTGAGAAAGAAAGACTGACCCAACGTCACCCAACTAGTTTTCTGCCTGAGGCAGGACTAGAACTCATGACGTTTCAGTTTCTAGTCTGCTGCCTTCACCACAGGGGTGAAATCCAGCAGGTTCTGACAGGTTCTGGAGAACCGGTAGCGGAAATTTTGACTAGTTTTGGAGAACCGGCAAATATCACCTCTGACTGCGCCCAGAGTGGGGTGGGATCCTTCCCTTGCCACGCCCACCAAGCCACACCACACCCACCAAGCCACGCCCACAGAACTGGTAGTAAAAAAAATTGGATTTCACCACTGCTTCACCACTAGATCAGACTGGCTCTCTGACGTACAAATACCCTCCCAATTTCTTTAATTTGAGGTCGTCGTCGTATTTTTATTTTTATTTTTATTTTTCCTATATAAAGAGCGAGCAACAGTTTCAATATATAAACAATGTCATATAATAAGTTTTCTCATCATAATAATATTTAATTATTAATACTAATTGATATTAATAATAAACATATCATTATAAGCCCTCATAGTAAAATTAGTACTTCTCTTATAATTTTAAATGTTGTAACATCTGTTTCTATTAGTTAACCATTGATAAAACGAATCCCATATTTCAAAATATTCTTTGTCTTCCTTCTCTTTAATTTCAAGTGTCAATCTATCCATTTCTGCACATTCCAGTATTTTTTTTAAATTATTATCTTCTCTTCTGTAGGGATCTCCGCACTTTCTTGTCTGGTGCCTTCCCCACTAGATCAGACTGGCTCTCTGACGTAGAAATAACCTATCAATTATATGTAGAAATACCCTATCAAAGCACCTGAGGAATGGGTGGAAACTAATCAAGGAGAGAAGCAACTTAGAAGTAAGGAGAAATTTCCTGACAGTTAGAACAATTAATCCGTGGAACAGCTTGCCTCCAGAAGTTGTGAATGCTCCAACCGTGGAAGTTTTTAAGAAGATGTTGGATAACCGTTTGTCTGAAGTGGTGTAGGATTTCTTGCCTAGGCAGGGGGTTGGACTAGAAGACCGCCAAGGTCCCTTCCAACTCTGTTATTCTATTCTATCCATTCATTCTTGAAATAATAGGCATGCCTGTAACATTACAGTGTGTTACTTGGAGGCTGGCTCTACTCTCATGTGCCACTTCTTAGCTTGGCCATCAGCCATTTATCTATTTAAATCTTTTGGCCGGCGGGGTTAAAACTCCAGAGACGAGAATGGGACACTGCTCTGCCATTGAAGCTTTTATTTTTCCACAAGGTAGGACCGTAACGATATTCACGATGATACCCCCAGACCTTAGACTTAGAAGAGAAGGTCTTTCCATTTTCTTGCTCATCTCCTTTCTTGGTTTTCCAGTTAGGATTTATTTTGCATTAGGTTTTTTTTTTTAAAGTCCAGCAGGCCCTTTAAGCCTGCCTTCATAACATTGATTGCAATATTGAATTGCTGGAAACGCTCATCCGAGAAGCAACATTAAAGTTAATGGTTGTTTTCCCTCTGTGGCAGCGAAGGGTTCCTTGAAGGTTCACTGTGCCAGGTTAGCAATAGCAATAGCACTTAGACTTATATACCGCTTCATAGTGCTTTACAGCCCTCTCTAAGCGGTTTACAGAGTTCAGCATATTGCCCCCAACAATCTGGGTCCTCATTTTACCGACCTCGGAAGGATGGAAGGCTGAGTCAACCTTGAGCCGGTGAGATTTGAACAGCTGAACTGCTGAACTAGCAGTAGCCTGCAGTGCTGCACTTTAACCACTGCACTATCTCAGCTCTTGGTTTGTCTTGATGGCCAGTTTAAATTCAGCTGAACGAGCGTTTTAAGAGCACAAAATGCTGCTTTGTTTTATCTCTGCAGGGATGAAGGATTTCTACATTAACAGTTCCGCAGAATGGGTTTTTCTTGCGGTACCTTAAATTGAGAACTCTACCTGTATCGGAGCAGCTAATCCCATTTGACAATGAAAATGTAACAGGGAGCATTTATTTTTTTCACTTGTTCTTCTTCAATTATTCAGGAAGACATTGAAAAAAACTTATGAGCCTCTTAACTGGGCATTGATCTATTATTATCCACCGTCTTGTTAACTGCAAGTCAAGTCCGGGTGGCCATATAAATTTCCTTAATAAGCAAAATACAGGTAATCCTCAATTTACATCTGTCCGTTTAGTGGCCGTTTGAAGCTACATGTTGAAAAAAGACACGTGTGACTTGTGCAGTGTCTGTCAGGCAGTGATTTTATATTGCCTGTTACATGTATATGCAGGGGGATGCATCCCTATCAAATATAATGGTTTATTCCTGAGCACGTGATTAATATGTTTCTAGTACGCATGTGTACATTCCTTTCTTTGTTCCTTCCTTTTTATTCTGCTTCTGTAAGGAGCAAGACCTGTTTTATAGCCAAGATGTGATTTATTTGTTTTTGTACCGAAATAAATATTTTCTACTTTAGTATTTAAACTGCGGTTTTCTTTCTATAATGTCAGAGTTTCAGGAAAAGATCTATTTCGCCTCTGATGAGAGTAATTCTTATCTAACAGTGTCCGCCGGGGTCACATGATCCCCTTTTACGACCTTCTGACCAGCTAGGGGGAAAGCCAGGTTCACTTAACAACCCCCTGACTAATTTCACAACTGAAGTGATTCATTGCAGTTTGAATATAGATTTTCTCTGTTAATTTATTATTTTATTTTGGAATTTTGAACTGGATATTCCTTGAGTGTTTTTATTTCTTCTGGCCTCTGGTCTTCGACTGTAATAAACTAGTCCAACACCCCCAACCCCCCACCCACTCAAGGAGGAGACCCCCTACCATTCATTGCAGTTATTAAGTTAGTAACAATTAACAGCTGTAAAAAAAGTGCGGCAAGAAAGGTTGTAAAACAGGACAAAACTCGCTTATCAACTGCCTGGCTGAGCAGTGGAAATTTTGGGCCCAACTGTGGTCATAAGTCGAGGACTACCTATAGACAATTATATTTAAAAAAGTCATTTCAAAGAGCTTTGGGGATTTCCACTGCTGTTTTCGTGTCCCTGACGTTGCCTGAAACGATCTCCCTATAGACCAGGGGTCCTCAAACTTGGCAACTTTAAGACTTGTGGACTTCAACTCCCAGAATTCCCCAGCCAGCTATGCTGGCTGGAGAATTCTGGGAGTTGAAGTCCACAAGTCTTAAAGTTGCCAAGTTTGAAGACCTCTGCTGTAGAGACTTACTGCTAGAACTTTCTCTCAAGTGAGAAGATCGGAAATGGTTTACTTGGCACCGGATTTAGTTGCAGCAAACCACCTTCCAGATCCAGGCGGTCCCAAGTACAGTAAGGCACGTTGTCTGACTCTGGATCCAGTGGCTCGTCTCAGGTGGACGCAACGGATGGCAAGGTGGTCTTGGCATTTTCTCGAGTTTGATTTGTTCAGCATGTGTGTGTGTGTGGGTTTTGCCTCCTCTTTGAATCAGAGCTTGCTTGATAAGGTGATAACCCAGTTGTAAAATTGGCTCCCGGGCTCTTAAGCCTCTCAGCATGAACTCGAGGCATGTTTGATCGCCCAGGATTCAGTTCAGAAGCTGCTGTTGTTTGATTTTTATTATTTTTCGGACTATAAGACGTACAGGTGTATAAGACGCACCAAGATTTCGAAGAGGTAAGTAAGAAAAAAAAGTTTTTGCCTTCCCCCAGGATTGCAGACCTCACAAACCATCTGCACACCCCATTTTTGTGAAAAACATGCCATTTTTCACCCATGTTTTGCAAAAACAGGGGCATTTTTGCCCTCCCCCAGCCGCCAGGAGCCCTCTGCAGACCTCCCAAACCCTCTGCACACCTGATTTTGCACGGGGCAGGGCTTCAGGAGGCCAAAAATGGCTGTATTCGGTGTATAAGACGCACCAATATTTCCACCCTCTTTTGAGGGGGGGGAAGTGTGTCTTATACTCTGAAAAATACGGTAACTCTTTTTTTTGTGTGTGTTAATGTTGAGTTTTCCTGTGCTTTATTTCCCAAACACTCTTATAGACAGCTTTGTTTAACGATTGGCATTCTACAAAGAAGTTAAGCAAGTTTTGCAAATGAAATTGAAGGAATGCATGGGGCACTACGAAGCTAACCTCTATGAACAGCTAGGTTTAAAATCTTAAATTTTACACCAATCGTAATTTTAACATGCTGGCTGGGGAATTCTGGGAGTTGAAGTCCACCCGTCTTGAAGTTGACAAGGTTGGGAATCCCTGAATTAAAAGGGTTAGCGATCAATCTATTTCACGTGCCTTTTTCCCCCCCCTTTTCATTCCTTTCTGCCCCTCCAGGAGAAATCAGAAGCTCATGAATTTCACCACTGGAATCCTTCTTCCGCTGCTTTTTGGTGGCGCAGGGATCTTCACCATCTTACGATTGGTCAGAAGAATGCAGGCAAGGGCCTATCTGAAGGACGCAGTTGTGGTGATCACAGGGGCGACTTCTGGACTGGGGAAAGGTAAGGGTTTTCTCCTGGAATTTGATCTGGCAAAGAAGAGGGACATATCTCCTGCTTTTCCATAGTTAGAGCTGCACTGTTGACTAAACCAGCACATGGTTGGCTCGTTTCTAGCTTAGCATAGTCCAAACTATGACTAGCAGACTATGGCTTAGCACAGGATGGGAACCTAGTCTGTGCATTGCATTGAGAGGCTAGAATCCAAGATAATTGGGAAAGAGGTGGCCGGGGGGGTGGGGGAAATGTTTTGCATTCTTTATTTGGGGAACTTGATTTTATTTTATTTTTTAAATCTTGCAATCAGGTTTGATTTTTTAAATCTTGCAATCTTAGCTATCATCCTTTCTAAAAAAAAATTATGCAGAATTTTTTCCTCTGGGAGACCGATGCTAAAATTAGGTCATTGTTTCCACGGGATATTTACCTTCTTAAACACCTACATAAGCACGGCAATATACACTTTTTGCCTTCATAAAATACCTTTTTATTTTTGTCAAGAAAAGAAGTGCTATCGCTCCAGTTAGCAGGACTGAACAACTGCATCAATTAAAAACATGGTTGGGGTGGGGTGGGGTGGGGGTCATGCTGGTTCCTGTGGGATCCATCCAGAATGGCCAATAGAAAAAGCTTGCAAAAGTGATTGGGTAGTCCTCAGCTTACGACCGCAATTGAGCCCCCAAATTTCTGTTGAAGTCCGGTCATAAGTCACTTTTTTTCAGTGCTGTTCTAACTTTCAACTGTCACTAAACAAACCATTGTAAGTCAAGGACTACCTATAGTCTACCACCTCTAAAGCAGGGGTGATAATCCAGCAGGTTCTGACAGGTTCTGGAGAACCAGTAGCGGAAATTTTGAGTAGTTCAGAGAACCGGCAAATACCACCTCTGGCTGGTCCCAGAGTGGGGAGGGAATGGGGATTTTGCAGTATCCTTCCCCTGGAGTGGGGAGGGAATAGAGATTTTGCAGTATCCTTGCCCTGGAGTGGGGAGGGAATGGGGATTTTGCAGTATCCTTCCCCCAGGAGTGGGGAGGGAATGGGGATTTTGCAGTATCCTTCCCCCAGGAGTGGGGAGGGAATGGGGATTTTGCAGTATCCTTCCCCCAGGAGTGAGCTGGGAATGGAGATTTTGCAGTATCCTTCCCCCAGGAGTGAGCTGGGAATGGGGATTTTGCAGTATCCTTCCCCTGCCACGCCCACCAAGCCACACCACGCCCACCAAGCCACGCCCACAGAACCGGTAGTTTAAATATTTGGATTTTACCATTGCTCTAAAGGGCATCAGGTTGGATGGGCATCCCGGGCCCACAATCAAATAGACACACTCTCTCTTCCTGCTTTCTTCTGGCCAGAATGCGCCAAAGCTTTCCACGCTGCGGGATCCCAATTGGTGCTGTGCGGCCGAAGTGGAGAGAGGCTTCAGGAGGTTCTCCAGGAGCTATCTGCTGCCGCTGAGCCCCTCAAAAACGTGAGTAGTGGCGGAGAAGGCAAGAGGCAAGTTGGGAAATTGATATTGTTGCTCGCGCCCCGCTTGACTTCGAGAATGTAATGTCTTTCTGGGAACTGGGTCTGTGTAAAATAACAGCAGTTGTGTCTATGGAGATTCTCAGTCATCCAGGTCACAACAGTGCTTTTTCAAGAGGCAACTGGACTTTCTGGTTCTTCTTTGAAGACGTTTCGCTTCTCATCCAAGAAGCTTCTTCAGCTCTGACTTGGATGGTGGGGAATGGAAGGATTTATACTCCTTTGCAGACAGCTGGTCATTTGCATCCTTTTTAGAGAGTCATTGAGGCCACCTAGCTAAGTGTCTATGAAGATTCTCAGTCATCCAGGTCATGGTTGTCCCAAAGATGCTTTTTCAAGAGGCAACTGTATTAAAGTTTGTTGCAAACATCAAAACCAGAAGCACACACAGATGACTGATTCAGCTGGATTCATAAACTTCTTTATAAACAGAGTAATATATATATTTACAATACCACAAGTAGAATTCTTCTTCAATCAGTTACAGATAAACACAAGCAGGAGAGTTAGTTTCATTTCAGCAGAGTTGAGAGAGGAGAGAGTACAGAGTGGAGACTGGAGCCACACCCAGCCCAGCCTTTAGCTTAAATTCCAGTTTTGATTCTCTGCACAGACTCAGATGTGGTTAGCTCCCATTGGCTGACTTAGTTGCTATGCCTATTCATTGGCTGGCCTTGTTACCATTGGCTCTCCCAGTTCATGAATATTCTAACAAACTGGACTTTCTGGTTTTTCTTTGAAGATGTTTCGCTTCTCATCCAAGAAGTGAAATGGGTGAGAAGAGTAACGTCTTCAAAGAAAAACCAGAAAGTGCAGTTACCTTTTGAAAAAGCACCTTTGGGAAACAGCAGTGGTGTATACACGGCTCTGGTACAGGGAGAATTAAATTTGAGTTTCTCCTCTTGTTCCTGATAATACCTTTGGGGAAGCTTGCAAAATAGAAAGATGATGCAGGTATACAGGTAGGTGCTCAACTTGCAACAGTTAATTTTGAAGTTACGGCACTGTAAAAAAATGACTTATGGCTGTTTTTCATACTTATGACCGTTGCGGGATCCCCATGGTCACCTGATCAAAAGTCAGATGGTTGACCACCGATTCATATTTATGATGGTTACAGTGTCCCGGGGTCACTTTTTACGACCTCCTGATAATCAATAAGAGAAACCGGATTCACTTAATAGCCCCGTGTTACTAACTTAAGAGCTGCAGTGATTCACTTAACAACCGTGACAAGAAAGGATGTAAAATGGGGCAAAGCTCACTTCACAAATGAGTTTAGCATTTAGCAATGGAGTTTAGCATTTGCTAAACTCACTTAGCAATGGAAATTTTGGGCTCGTTGTAGTCATAAGCCGAGGACTACCTGAACAATATAAAGGCTAGGCTGCAAATCCTGTAGCTGAAAAGATTTGGGTGCAAAAAGTTGTGGGGTTTGATTTCCCCCCCCCCCCCCCCCCCCAATTTTCACAGGGCCACAAACATCACATTGTGGTTTTTGATCTCTTGGATATCAAAGCGGTAGTGAGCGCTGCGAAGGAGATTTTGAGCTGCGTGGATCATGTTGATATTTTAATTAACAACGCTGGGATCAGCTACCGGGGCACCATAACAGAGACCGTGATAGAGGTGGACCGGAAAGTGATGGAAACCAATTATTTTGGTCCGGTTGCTTTGACGAAAGGTAAGGCTCAAGACGCTGATTTTCATTTCCAGGTGAGAAAGGACCAAAAAAAAAAAAAAATCAGATCCGAGCAATGTAGCCAAATCATGAATTAAATAAAAAAAATGGGAAGAATAGAATAGAGACAAAATGCAGGTAACCCTGGATTTACAATCATTGGTTCGGACACTTGGCAACTGACATGGTGTTTGTGATGGTTGCAGCCATCGTATTTGTATTTATAGCATTAGCAGTAGCACTTAGACTTATATACTGCTTTACAGCCCTCTCTAAGCGGTTTACAGAGTCAGCCTATTGCCCTCCAACAATCTGGCTGCTCATTTTACCAACCTCGGAAAGACGGAAGGGTGAGTCAGTTGGGATCGAACTCCTGGCAGTGGGCAGAGTCAGCCTGCAATACTGCATTGAATACATTGAGCAGCAGAATAATGTCTCTGGAGTTTAATAATACTATGCTCAGGTTTCTAATAGCAATAGCAGTAGTCCTTGCACTTATATACCGCTTCACAGTGCTTTACATCCTTCTCTAAGCGGTTTACAGAGTCAGCCTATTGCCCCCAAAAATCTGGGCCCTTGTTTTACCCCCCTTGGAAGGATGGAGGGCTGAGTCAACCTTGAGCTGGTCAGGATCGAACTCCTGGCAGTGGGCAGAATTAGTCTGTAACACTGCATTGTAATAACTGTACCGCTATGGCTGTCTGTCTGTCTGTCTTCCTTCCTTCCTCACACACTCACTCATTTTCCTTCCTTCCTTCCCTCTTTCCCAAGCAATAGCACTTAGACTTATATACCGCTTTACAGTGCTTTCCAGCCCTCTCTAAGCAGTTCACAGAGTCAGCCTCTTGCCCCCAACAATCTGGGTCCTCATTTTACCCACCTCGGAAGGATGGAAGGCTGAGTCAACCTTGAGCCTGGTGAGATTTGAACTTCCAAATTGCAGGCAGCCGGTGATCAGCAGAAGTAGCCTGCAGTACTGCACTCTAACCACTGTGCCCCCGCGGCTCATATTTATATTTGCATTTATGTATTTATGACGGTCGATCGCAGGATCCCCATTTGGGACCTTCCCAGCCGACTTTCAACCGGCAAAGTCGGTTGAGAGTGGACTCGCTTAATGACCATGTGATTCACTTAACAACCATGTGCAAAACTGGGTAAAATCAGGCAACTGAATGACTGCCTCGCTCGGCAATGGAAATGCTGCTCCCGATGGTTGTCATAAGTCGAGGACTACCTGCAGTTATTATTGAAGGCCTTAATTTTTCTTCCCTCATCCATCCTAGCCCTCCTGCCTGCCATGATCAAGAGGAGGAAAGGGCACATCGTAACCATCAGCAGCGTGCAAGGCAAAATCAGCGTTCCTTTCCGTTCGGCGTGTAAGTCCTGCTCTTGTTGTGGCTTGTGTTGCTTTTAAGGACCGTTTTTAACCTTTGCGGTTTCCTGTTTTTAATTCGCTGATTTAATCCTTCAGGGCTGGGCAGCCGTATATCAAATTTGAAACACAGGGGCAACAGTGGTGGCTTAGGAAAAACGTCCGTTGGATGCTGTTGAATTTTATGTTTACCGACAAAGAAATAAAGGGAGACTGGCATAGATCTATTTCAAGCTATTTAGCTCTCGTCAGCTAGCCATACCCTTCTGGAATTTTAACCTGGGCTACTTGCAGAGTTTGTCATGAAAGCGACTGCCTGCGAAGGCCCCTGGATTGGGGCTGAAAGTGGAAGCAGTATTGCTCCGTCCCATATTTGGGTAGACCAGGTTGCCCTGATAGACCGTCCCCACCGAAAAACCCCCCCAATCTTTCCCCTGGTATAGCCGACAAAGCTAGGAGAGCCCGTGGCTTAGAGGTTAATACTTCTACCTAATATGCAAGCAGCTTGGGTTTGAATCCCAGAAGGGTATGGCTAGCTGACGAGAGCTAAGTAGCTTGAAATAGATCTATACTAATCTCCCTTTATTTCTTTGTCGGTAAATATAAAATTCAACACAAAAAATAGTTCATCGTGAAAGCGACTGCCTGCGAAGGCTCCTGGATTGGGGCTGAAAGGCGAAAGCAGAAGTAATATGGCTCCGTCCCATAGTTGGGTAGACCCTGATAGACCGGTCCCACCGGAGAAAAAACCAACAACAAAACCCCACTTTGTTGGATGCTGTTACTTTCCTCTCCCTAATATCGTTGGGAATGGCAGCCTCTAAGAAAAAGGCACATTCTAACACAACACACACACACAGCACTCAAGGGAAAAGCAATTTCCTATGTTGCTTGCCGGGTTTTGACCTTAAATAAGAGGTAGATCTATCCGCAACCCTCCAAATGCTGCTCTCAGTAACATGTTAGTGTCAAAAAAAATTTGCATTCTAAATGTCTGTGGAGATTCTCGGCCATCCAGGTCATGGTTGTCCCAAAGGCGCTTTTTTTCAAACGGCAACTGGACTTCCTTGGTTTTTTCCTTGAAGATCTTTTCGCTTCTCATCCGAGAAGCTTCTCCAAGAAGCAGAACCGAAGAAGCTTCTCGGATGAGAAGCAAAACGTCTTCAAGGAAAAACAAAGTCCAGTTGCCTTTTGAACAAGCACCTTTGGGACGATGTGCGTTCCGAAACAGAATCTCATTTTTTCTCTCTCCATCCTGTTAAGGAGAAAAACAACAACCAATCACATATGCACACACATCCCTACCTTTAAATTCATTTGCTGGCTGGCTGGAGAATTCTGGGAGTTGAAGTCCATCTTATCTTCAAGGTGTCAAGATTGAAAAACATTTCTCTAAACCAGACCTGGGCTGTTCTGACCCAGCTCCCCAAACACGACAACCCCTCTGTAGTTGAAGCAATGCTTCCTTTATTAGGAGTGCCAGCAGCCCCCGCAAAAAATTTCTCTCTCAACACAGGCTAACAAGTCTGTCCAGCAGGGAGATGAATAGTTGTCTGCCACACCTATTCATCTCCGTCCCCTGCCTTTTATCCCCAGAGCTAGGGTGGGGCTTCACTAGCAGCGGTGGCTGTTCCGTCCCAAGGACCGGCCCATAGATTTCCACTGCTCTCCTCTCCTCTGCCTCTTGCGCATTTGCACGTCAGGCACTGGACCCAGCTGTTCCTCGTCTTCCTCATCATCAACCTCCAGACATGGGGGCTGTTGACTCTCCATCTGAGGGCTAACAGACAGCCCAGGGTCCGCCTCTGTCTCTCTCTCTGCCAGCTGCATTCCCTCTTCCCCCTCGGAGCTCTCAGGTTGCCTTGATACTGACCCTGACTCCCATGCCTCCTCCTCCTCCTCTGATTTGGCTGCTGGAGGGGCTGGCGGCCGACAGGCCACAACATGGGCATTTACGCCCCCCACCCATGCTACATCAGGCCCTTTGGCTGTCCCTGTCCAGCCCACGTGAGGTCAGTCGGAAATTAGAAATCAAACATAAGTGTATATAATACTCGCCATTGATCAGAATTAAGTCCAGCCTGTTGGTTTGCCCTTCACAACAGTCCCAGTTTCTCATGTAGCCCCCTTTGGAAAAATTAATTGCCCACCCCCTGCTGTAGGCACCGGTAGGTTGGTGATCTACCCTTCCTATCTCCTTCACCCTCTTCAGATGCGGCCTCCAAGCATGCAACTCAAGCCTTTTTTGACTGTTTGCGAGCCGAAGTGGAGCGATTCAACATCGAAGTGACGGTTGTGTGTCCCGGCTACATCCAGACCAACCTTTCGCTCAACGCCGTCACGTCGGACGGATCCCAGTACGGAGGTGAGGACCGGTTCTCCTCTCAAGGTGCCAACTGTCTGCCAATCAAGGAGGCGGTTTGTGTATTCATTTATCCAGGCCCCTCAAGCCCAGCAATTAGGCTGTAAAAAAAAAACCACTGAACCCGTACAAACATACGGTGTTGAGATGCTGAAGGGCTTATGGTAGGGGAGGTTGTCCCCAGCTGTTGGGGGCTGGTGAACCCATCTGGAACTCGCCACAGACGTTATGGGCACTCCTCAGAATAGCGGCCAGTCACGAAAGGGCATTTAGCAGCCCCCCCCAAAAAAGAGGCGGTCTAAATCTAAGAATACACCTGGGATCTCCCTGAGCCTTGGGCATTGCTGGCAATGCAGATGAGGTTTGAGGCTGCTTTGCAGCACAGCTGCTTCCTTTATAACGAAAGTAATAAAAATTATAATGAGCAGGGCATTTGGAGGGCTAAAGGCTTATTCATGAGCCCTAGCTTTCCATCGGGAGCCGGTTCAGGAAATCCTCGATTTATGAGCACAGCGGAACCATTGCTAGACAAGACAGTTAAGTGAATTCTGCCCCATTATACGACCTTTTTGCCACCGTTGTTAAGGGAATCACTGCAGCTATTAAGTTAGCAACAGACTTGTCGTTCAGTGAATCTGGCCTCCCCGCCGACTTCGCTCGTCAGAAGGTCGCAAAAGGCGGATCTCGTGACCCCAGGACACGGTGACCGTCATAAATACGAGCTAGTGGCCAAGCGCCCGAATTTTGAGGGTATGGCTTACAGGGATGCTTGTAACGGTTGTGAGAAAAAAATGGTCGTAAGTCACTTTTTTTTCAGCGCTGTCGTTCGAGGGGTCACTAAACAAACAGTTATTAAGTTGAGCACTAGCTAAACATCTGCAGAGATTCTCAGTCCTCCAGGTCCTGGTTGTCCCAAAGGTGCTGTTTCAGGAGGCAACTGGACTTCCTTGTTTTTTCTTTTGAAGACGTTTCGCTTCTCATCCAAGAAGCTTCTTCAGCTCTGGCTGGATGGTGGGGAATGGAAGGATTTATACTCCTTGCAGACAGCTGGTCATTTGCATCCTTTTAGAAAATCGTTGAGGACACTTGGAGGTTTGTCTGTGTCCTCAGGGTCACCTGAGTGGTGCTCCTGGTTCCTGTAGTCTGCAATTCCCCCCCCCCCCTGGAAATCCATTCCTACTCGCACACCATTCCAAGGGTGTTCATCCCAAAGTGTATAGCTAAAAGTCTGTAGAAATTCTCAGTCATCCATGGTTGTCCCAAAGGTGCTTTTTTCAGGAGGCAATTGGACTTTTTGTTTTTCTAAAAGGATGCAAATGACCAGCTGTCTGCAAGGAATATAAATCCTTCCATTCCCCACCATCCTGTCAGAGCTGAAGAAGCTTCTTGGATGAGAAGCGAAACGTCTTCAAAAGAAAAAACAAGGAAGTCCAGTTGCCTCCTGAAACAGCACCTTTGGGTCAAGGACTAGCGGTCTTTGCGATTGCTCGTCTGTGGTAGCGAGGAAGTTCTCTGCTCCTTAAAAAATGCGTGCTCACTTTCTGTACGATGCAGTGATGGACAAGACTACCAGTGAAGGCAAGGTAGCCGCGGATGTGGCTCGACTGGTCCTGAATGCCGTGGGGGAGAAGAGAAAGGAAGCCTTGGTGGCGACTGGTTTCCTGCCCGGCCTGGCGGTCTATCTCCGACCACTCTGCCCCACCCTCTTCTTCACCATCATGGCCAGGAGAGCTCGGAAGGAGAAGAAAGACAAGGAATCCTAGCCCACCCACCCCCATAAACTTCGCCATGTCCAAAGTGTGGACCGAAGCTGCTAGGTATTGTATCTGACATCGGTGGAGAACCGCAGGAGCTGAACATTTCATCCTTCGCTGCACTAAGAGGCAGATTTTTGTCTGGGGACAATAAGCATCGCCCATGAAAAGTATATAATGCAAGAGGTTAATGCTTAGCCAATTCGCTTCAGATTTAGGGAACGGAAGGTGCTTGGCTGGCGTGCTGCTTCCCGCTCAGTGGATCTTCAGAGGACAACGTGCCATTAATAGCTGGATATTTTGAGTTCTTTTTCTCACCTGTCTTTCAAGCTTACCTTTTACACTTGTTTTGTAAACGGGAGAGGAGAAAAGTATTAGTCGTTCCCCATAGGTACCGTGAAAATAAGACCTAACCGGGGGGGGGGGGGGGGAATAAGCCCTAGCATGATTTTTCAGGATGCTCGTAATAAAAGCCCTAACCCCAGGAATGAGCCCCAGTTAAGATCGTCAGCCAGACGGACGCATTTAGTACCGTGTTTCTCCGAAAAGAAGACCTAACTGGAAAATAACCCCTAATAATGTGTCCTTTTGGAGCAAAAATTAATATATGACCCGGTCTTATTTTCAGGGAAACACAGTATTAAAATATTCCAAGTTAAAGAAAATGGCAGGGATGACATTTTATGGGAGACTTACAGGTCTTTAGTATGTAAGATAGAGAAACTACTTCATATATCTCGTTAAACTACAACGGGGGGTTTTCTTTTGACTGGTATGGTGTGCCAGAGTAGCCCAGGGTTCAATAAACTGTGGTTTAACATGACATGCAAAACTAAGATTTATGTGTTTGTCTCTCTTTAAACAGGGGTCCCCAAATTTGGCAACTTTTAAGACTTGTGGACTTCAACTCCCAGAATTCTCCAGCCAATTCTGGGAGTTGAAGTCCACAAGTCTTAAAGTTGCCAAGTTTGAAGACCTCTGCTCTTAAAAGATCTCAAAAAGTTTGGACAGTGGCGAAATCTGCATTATTCTGCCAATGATCTAATGGCTTCATTGCATCTGTTTTTGGCGAGCTTAGTGACTAGGCGAGCAGTACAGATAATCCTGGACTTACAACAGTCCATTTAGTGACCGTTCGAAGTTGAAACAACACTGAAAAAAGTGAGTTATGACCATTTTTCGCACTTAATGACCGTCACGGCATCTCCATAGTCATGTGATTTACATTCTGATGCTTGGCAACTGACTCACATTTATGACGGTTGCAGTGTCTCGGGTCAGGTGATCCCCTTTTGCGACCTTCTGACAATCAAAACCAATGGGGAAAGCCAGATTCACTTAACAACTGTGTGACTTAATTTTACAACAGCTGTGATTCACTTAACAGCCGTAGCAAGGAAGGTCATAAAATGGGGCAAAACGCACTTAACAAATTTCTCACTTGGCAACCTAAATCTGGGGCTCAATTGCGGTCGTAAGTCGAGGACTGTTACATGCTGGTTGCCAAGCACCCCAATTTTGATCATGTGATCATGGGGGTGTGGTAATGGTTATTACATTATCATCTCACTTTTTTCAGTGCCGTCGTAACTCCTCACTCGCTAAACCAGTGTTTCCCAACCTTGGCAACTTGAAGATGTCTGGACTTCAACTCCCAGAATTCTCTAGCCAGCGAATGCTGGCTGGGGAATTCTGGGAGTTGAAGTCCAGACATCTTCAAGTTGCCAAGATTGGGAAACACTGCGCTAAACAAACGGTTGTAACTTGAGGACTATTAGTTCTTTGCCTTTTCTAGTGTAACCTTAGCCGTTTCCAAACAGCCAAAACCTCAAACTGAGCTCGCCACTCCGAAATGCAAATGATTTCAATGTTAAATCCATTCATCGCCTATCTGCCGCTTCCCTGCTTTCCTCAGATCCAGAGCCTTCGTAACATCTGCTTGCACATTCTGGGGGAAAATAAATTTATATGGCTATAAATAACAGAACTACTCAGTGTGTTTACTCTGAGATCAGGGGCTATTAGTGACTCTGCCAAACAGAAGCTAGAATTAATTAATCCTCCTTTCTCCGCCTTTTCAGTTTTAAGAAAATTGCTGCGCTAAAGACTTGAAGGAAATAGATTCTATTACCTAACTGCTATTGCACGGGAAAAAAGGCCACAGGGCAAGGAGAAGGGCAAGGAGAATCCACTGGGCTTCCTCGGTATAGCAGCCGCTGTATCCAGAAAGCTACCGGATCTCGAGTGGTGACCAAACAGCCCTATTGGCGAGAAGCTTGAAAGGGGATCGATTCCTAGTTGTAGATTCCAAAAAGCTAAAAACAGCATCCGTGCCTGGCTTTTGCCCTTGTGGGAAGCCATTTCGAGGGTCCTTCACCAAACGGTAGTCACAAGGCAGGGAAAGAGATATTACCTGCACACTGTACAATGTAAACCTCACTGAACAGGTGAACTTACCTTTCTGCACAGGCAGGATAAGATACTTGGGAGATTTTTTTTAAAAAAAGATTTGTTTTCCCCATTCAATTCTTTAGAATCTTCAAATTTTCAAACCATGCAGAGATGAAATCTGCACTTAGAGCCTCTCTTCACATACAGGTAGTCCTTGACTTACGACCACAATTGAGCCCGATGATGTCATTAAGCGAGACATTTGCTAAGTGGGCACTTAGAGCCTCTCTTCACATACAGGTAGTCCTTGACTTACGACCACAATTGAGCCCGATGATGTCGTTAAGCGAGACATTTGCTAAGTGGGCTTTGCTCCGTTTTACGGCCTTTCTTGCCACATTTGCTAAGTGAATCGCCGCAGCTGTTAAGTTAGTCGCGCTAACTTATTTATTATTTATTGGTCGCATTTGTATGCCGCCCACTCCACAGAGACTCTGGGCGGCTCACAACCAAACTTGTTAAGGGAATCTGGCTTCCCCGTGGACTTTGCTAGTCAGGAGGCCGCAAAAGGGGATCACGTGACCTGGAGAAACAGCGACCGTCATAAATAGGAACCAGTTGCCAAGTGTCTGAATTTGGATCGCGGGGACACTGCGAAGGTCATTAACTGTGAAAAAGTCACTTTTTACACCTGCCGTTGTAACTTGGAACGGCCGGTTGTAAGTCGACAGCTACCTGTAGTGTCATCGACGCAACGGATGTGAATTTGGGCCAACCCCAGGGAAGACGATGGAGGGCAAGGGAAGCCCGGCCTGCTCTGGTCGATGGGATCGGAGAGAGCTGGACACGACTTAGCAACGGAACCACCTCGATATTTTACAAACCCAACCACTGCTATTGACTAAAGGTGCAAAGCTTTTGTTGCAGGTCAGGGGTGTCAAACTCGATTTCATGGAGGGCCGCATCAGGGTTGTGTTTGACCTCGGGGGGAGGGGGGTAGGCGTGGCCAGCTCGATGTCAGTCATGTCAGGGGGCGCCTATGGCGGCCTGAGCGCTCTGGCAACGAAAACAGGCTCCAAAGCTCCGTTTTCGGCTGCGACAGCCTCCTGCAACCTTCTGCCAGTGAAAACGGAGCTCGGGAGGGATGCATGCAGCCCAGTAGTGGGTTATACAGATTAACAGAGTTGGAAGGGACCTTGCAAGTCATCTAGTCCAACCCCCTGGCCAAGCAGGAGACCCTATATCTGCCTCTACCTAGGATCAAACTCGCAACCTCCTGATTGTGAGGCAAGAGCTCTAAAACCCTTTACTACCGTTTCACGCAGAAGCGTCCCGGGCGGGTGGGCGGAGCCTCCTGCTGCCATCGCTACCGGTTCTAAGAACCGGGCCGAACCGGGAGCAACCCACCGCTGATGCGGCCCTCCCAAGCTCCGTTTTCGCTGGCAGAGGCACCGCGGGACGGTCCTTTGCTATTTCCAGGATGGCCCCGCAGGCCACATGTAAGCACCCTACGGGCCAGATCCCTCCCGCAGGCCTCGAGTTTGACACCCCTGTTGTAGTTTCTCTTAAGTCTACTAACGGGTGAGTGAGCTTTCACCCAATCTATCCTTTGAAATTGGGTTCCACTCCACTTAAAGAGTTTTTCCCAGATGTTTCGAGTCCCAAAAGAAGGAGGACCTCTTGAAATTCTCATCCTTTAATGAATGGTCAGTGATATCTTTGAGCTGGTTCTGTAGAATACAATTAAACAAGATACTTAAGGGTTGCTGCTTTTCCCCCCAAGGGTGGGGTGGGGTGGGGTGGGAGGATGGGTGGAGAAACCAAAATCTACCCACCAACCCCCTGTATTGTTTTGCTTGCACCGAGATCCCACGACTGTCGTCTTCATCGCTCGTCCTGTTCCACCCCACCACAGATGTGAGGCATTTAAAAAAAACCAGAAATCCCTTGATGTGACGTGTGATTGCTTCTTTCCCAAGAAAAAAAAAATAACCAAAGCAACAATAATAATAATAATCGGGTAAACCGAAAAAACGGCTTTCCAGGCACCACTTCAAGAGGGAAAATAGTCGAATTGTTCCTGTAGGAGTCCTTAATACACCTTTTATCGGTTCGGATGGGTTTCTCTTCCCTCCCCTCCCCCCACCTTTCTCGGCCGCAATCATACGGCGTAGAGTTCGTACACCTTCTTTACACAGTACACCAGGGCCGCCAGTGCTATCGTGTTGTGCAGTCTCTTCCTGTGCAGATCGTCCTTCCGCACTAGCACGACCGGGGTGGAGGTGGTCAGCGTGTGTAAGGGCAGGCGAGAGAGTTTGTAGGCGTTGTACTCCACCTGGTACTTGCAGCAGGGGTCGAACTGCCAGGAGATGCCGTAGAGGGTGCAGCAGGCCACGCTGAGCACGCCGGCCGGCAGAGAGATGTAGTGGGAATAATCCACGGGGAGAGCCAGAGGGGTGAAGAGGCAGGCCGTGCCAGCCAGCACCGCCGTCTTGTGCAGGCAATTCCCCACCGTGATCCAACGGGCCGTCTCGTCCCCGATGCGGGTGGGCTCGATCACGATGTAATTGTACTGGGCTTCCAAGGCTTGCTCCAGCTCGTATTCGAACTGGTCCTGCGCGTTCTCCCCGTTGTAGATTTCGTGAACGATGTAACAGTCCGTGGCAGATAAGGAGACCCTGTCGGAAGGAAAGAGGAAAGAGCTGCTCAGTGGTGGTGCGGGAACAGGCCTCCCACCCCCTCTGCCCTCCCCTTCAAGGGACTTTGGGAGCCCATCGCTGGCACCCTAACAATAGCCATTTTTTTTGCCATCTCTGCCCACTCCGTCGTCTTCATCATCCGCTCTTCCATTGTAGGAAAGGTACAGAACAACATGGACTTCAGTGGTCTCCTAGTCCAACCCCCTGCTCAGGTCAGACATCCTATACCTGTGATGGCGAACCTATGGCATGTGTGCCAGAGGTGGCATGCAGTGCCCTCTCTGTAGGCACGTGAGCCGTTGCCCCAGCTCAGCCGCGCATGCGTGTGCACCCCCCCCTGCCGGCCAGCAGGGGTCTCTTCAGGTCTCTGCCATGCATGCGCAAAGGGTGGGGCACATGTGGGGCTGCGTGCACAGGGGCGGGTCACATGTGGGGGCATGTGCAGGGGCGCATATATGTGTGGGGGTAGGGTGCATTCGCAGGGGTGCTCACGCATTGCATTTTGGGGGTTTGGGCACGCACACGTGCATTCGCCCACGTGCGTGCTTTGGGCACTCGGTCCAGAAAAGGTTAGCCATCACTTCCCTATACAATTTTGGGCAAATGGGTTGTCCAATTTCTTCTGAAAGACCTCCAGTGATGGAGGACCCATAACGTTTGGAGGCAAGCGGTTCCACTAATTGTTCTCATTGTTTTCACTCTCATTCCTCCTAGTTCTAGATGGATCTGTCTTTAATCATATTCCATCCTGCCCTCAGGTGCTTTGGAGAATAGGTTGACCCCCTCTTCTCTGTGACAGCCCCTCAAGCAATAGCAGTAGCCCTTAGACTTATATACCACTTCACAGTGCCTTCCAGCCCTCTCTAAGCGGCTTACAGAGTCAGCCTATCGCCCCCAACAATCTGGGTCCTCATTTGACCGACCTCAGAAGGACAGAAGGCTGAGTCAACCTTGAGCCAGTGTGGATCGAACTCCTGGCAGTCGGCAGAATTAGCCTGCAATACTGCACTCTAACCACTGCGCCACCAGGGCTCAAATGGGCCAACTTCCAACTTTCAGACTGGTCCAGCCAGCTCGGGCTGACAATTCGGGAAGCAAATTGCACATGTTGTAAATGGAGAGGTGGGTCTCAGGTTATTGGAGTCTCTCTGGGGCCCCCACGACCACCATTCACAGGCATCCAAAGCTCTGTGCTCAGAACAATTTTGGAGGAAATGCCCAACAGTCAACCAAGTAATTTGTGACGTGCACATTTTGGCACCTAAAGAGCAAACAACATGACAAGCGTTGTAGCCTCTTGAACATTATTATTATTACTGTGGATGTTCTGAGGTTTAATTTATGAGCTGTCTGGTCAAACGTGAAGATCTTGGAGGCCATTCATTGCTGGGAGGAATCGAAAGGAATTAACTGGAAAACTAACGGATTGAATGATTGGCTGCTTTGTCTGGTTGGGAAGCCCCACTGTCTCAATTGACTACTGGGCCACTGGAAAGTCACTTCAAAACTTTTTAAAGAGGCCTCGGGGTTTTGATAATGCCAGACTAGCTCCCAGCTCCTGTGTCGAACACGTCAGCAAAAGGCAAATGGCTTCAAATCAGATTCTGCTCCCTGAGAACGAAGCGGTCGAATATTTTGCTAGCACTGGGCTGGGTATACAAAAGTGGGCTTATCAACTTAGCACATTTTGAAGCCACTGCGTCAGGGGAAAAAAAAGCTATTGACAAAAATCTAAACCTAAATCATACGAGAGGGGTCTTTTGTCCAGCCCAGGATGTGAGCGAGCTTCGGAACAACTCTATTCAACGCATTCATTCCCTGGGGCTTCATGCCCCTCACAAAAGCAGGATTTGGGTTTCACGGTATTTGTTTAGCGTCTGTCACGAATGATGGCGTCGGTAAGATAGAGACAAACGGTGTGAATTTTAGTGGTTTGACCAAATCTCTTCCCTATCACAATCCTAAGCCTGGGAGAGAAGAATCTATTTTAGAGTTGTAAGGTTAAGATGGGTGGACTTCAATTCCCAGAATTCCCCAGCCAGCCATGAATGATAGAGTTAGAAGGGACTAGAAGGATCACCTAGTTTAGGTGGCAACTTGACGATGATGGGTGGACTTCAACTTCCAGAATTTCCCCAGCCAGCCAGGAACAATAGAGTTGGAAAGACCAGAAAGACCATCCAGTTCAGTGATTATCTCCCTTGGTAACTTTAAGATGGGTGAACTTCAATTCCCAGAATTCCCCAGCCAGCCATACTAGCTGGGGAATTCTAGGAGTTGAAGTCCACTGTATAGCTGTTATAGAAGCTATTTATGCCTACAGGAAGAGAAACATGAACAGGGGGGAAACTAATGCATCTACATTACGGGGTTTCCGATGACATCTGATGGGGAAGAGTAATGCTGCTCTATTTGAATTTTGATCCCACCCAGCTGTTCCCATGGCTTTAGGAGCAACTGTAATATTATTATATTTGTTGGGGTGTCCCGACGTTGTCAGAGAATTCTGCCCTCTATGAAAGATGGCTGAAATCCTGCATTTAAAATAATAGTTGGAAGGGACCTTGTAGGTCATCTAGTTCAACCCCCTGCCCAAGCAGACCCTACACCATTTCCGACAGATGGTAGTCCAGTCTCTTCTCGAAAGCTTCCAGTGATGGAGCTCCCACAACTTCCGAAGGCAACTTCTGTTCCTTCATTGGATTGTTCTCACAGTCAGAAAATTTCTCCTTATTTCTAGGTTGAATCTCTCCTTGATCAGTTTCCATTCATTATTCCTTACCCCTTCCTCCTCTCTGGGGCAGCCCCTCAAATACTGGAAGACTGCTATTGGAACTGCAAGCAATTCCTCCATTAATTAGCTCAAGTGAACAACAGAGACGGTGAACCAGGAGACTGGCTAGTTAGGTTTCACCGCAGTCTCACGTTTTCAAATCAATGTCAAAATGGGAATAATAAATCTTCAGGTTTGAAACCTTAAGATCGTATCGCTTGCTGAGAATGAAGTTCCTTAAGAGTCTAGAAAATCCTTAAAAGAGTCTACAACACTCTTAGAAAATGAAGCTCCCATTCTGAACCCCACTGCTGCGTGCAGATCGTCCTACACTTACAACCACCACTGAACCCAAACATTTCTGCTGCTAAGCGAAACATTTGTTAAGGGAGCTTCGCCCCGTTTTACGACCTTTCTTGCCACAGTTACGTAGTAAGTGGATCACTGCGGCTGTGTTAAATTAGTCAAAACTTGTTCAGTGAATCTGGCTTCCACATCGACTGCTTGTCAGAAGGTCGCAAAAAGAGTCTGGAACACTGCAACCGTCATAAATACGAGTCAGTTTCTGAGAGTCTGAATTTTGATTACATGACCATATGCCACTTGCTACAATGCGACCATACAACATGCTACAATGGTTGTGAGAAAACTGGTCATAAGCCACTTTTTTTCAGCGCCCTTGTAACTTTGGTCAGTAAACAAACCGCTGTAAGTCAAGGACGACCTGTATTCATGTCCGTGTATCTATTATAGCTGTAGATATATCAATTAATGCTTGTTAACTAGTAGATTACCAGCTTTGAGCCAAATAAAACTGCACATCCAAGATTCCTACTCTACTGTCATATAGAGAATGTGAAAATACTATACTGAAAATATTTTTCTAAGCAAGAGGGGCAGTTTTTTTGATTAGTCCTTTTTGCATTTCTTTTTTCAACATCAAAAAGAAAATATGCCACATCCAGGTGTTGGTAACAAAGTCCTGAGCATCTGAAAATCAGATGTCACTTACGGTAGTTTGAGGACCAACATTTAATTTTACCTTTTTAAAAATTTATTCCAGCTATAGAGGCCAAAGAGACCTTTTTAAAAAGCTGGTCCCGAGATTTAAGCGGGCTTCAAAAACAGTACAGAAAATGGGAAATCAGACTTATGAATTATGTATGCTACATTAACTGTATACAGAGGCATTGCTGGCCGTTTCCTGGATCAATCTTAAATATGCTTATAAGGTTTGTTCGCTGTTTATAAAAATAAATGGTCTGTTTGAGGAGCAAACCGAGATCGAAATTTCCAGTAATAGCTCCTGGAAAGAGAAGAATTATTTCTTTGTGGACGGTTGTGATGTCTCACAAGATTCAAGTCACACGGTATAAGGTCTACCAGAAAGGGTAGATGAGTTGGGCCACTTCACAGAGTCTCCGCAGTCCCACCTCCCTGGAGGCTCACTGGAGCTTCTGCACACCTTCAAAGTAAGTGGCCTGCCCATCCCACGTAAGAATACAGGTAGCCCTAGACCAAGGGTCAGCAACCTGTGGCTCTGGAGCTGCATGTGGCTCTTTCATCCCTCTGCTGTGGCTCCCTGAAACTGGTTGGCGCCACAATTTTGAGAGGAGCTTCCGGTTAAGGGGAGGGGGAAGCATGGCGTGCCAGAAGGAGACTATGTCAAGGGGCGGGTTTTCTGGTTGGCTCCACAATTGATAGGGCTTTCGGTTAGGACAGGTAGAGGGAAAAGGACACTGCACTAGGAGGAGACTCTATGGTGGGGGAACCAGACTTCTGATCGGCTTCAGAATTGAACAGGGGGCTTCCGGTTAAGACCTTTGTGGCTCTTTGAGAGTTTAAGGTTGCCGACCCCTGCCCTAGACTTACCGCCATTCGTTTCATGACCGAAGTTACAACAGCACTGAAGAAAGTGACTTATGACCGTTCTTCACACTTAATGACCGTTGCACCATCCCCATGGTCAGGTGATCAAAATTCAGATGCTTGGCAACTGACTCATATTTATGACGGTTGCAGTGTCCTGGGGTGGTGGTCACGTGATCCCCCTCTGCGACCTTCTGACAAGCAAAGTCGATGGGGAAGCCAGATTCCCTTCACAAGTGTGTTACTAACTTCACAATTTCAGTGATTCGCTTAACAAATATGGCGAGAAAGTTTGCAAAGTGAGGCAAAATTCACTGAACAACTGTCACTTAGTTACAGAAATGTTGGGGTCAGTTGTGGAACAACATAAGGCAGGACCTAAAGCACTATCAAAGAACACTGGAAAATAATTGAGCACTAGTTTATTATGCAACCTAATTACAGATCCACCCAGGTCAACAATCATCCATAACATTACTGGCAGAAACTTCAAAAAAGTTTTAATTGCAGCTATTAATTTTCTATCGCTCCACACATAATTATTTGAGGAGAAAAACTGACTTAGCCTTCCCTATCCAAAGGGATTAAGTCAGAGAAGTCCTGATACGATGAGCCAAATCATAGTACTTTTTCCATTTCTGTAACTCAAGAAATTTAAGAAGTTTCTCAACTCTGGCAACTTTACAATAGGTGGACCTCAACTCTCAGAATGAAGCCCATCTATCTTAAAATTGCCAAGGTTGAGAAACAATGCAATAGGGAAGGGGTGTCCAACTTTCAGATTAATGGACTTCAACTCCCAGAATTCCCCAGCCAGCTCTGAGCTTTGGAATTCTGGGAATTGAAGTCCACAAGTCTTAAAAGTGGCCAAGGCTGGACACGCCTGCAAGAGCGTATTATTAATCCCACTAATATTAGTCCTTTCATACCCATAGCCTTGCCTTCAAAGCTAGCCAGCAGTCCAAACACAACTTCAGGAAAAGAGCCAGGAAAAACAGCTCTGAATTGGAGGAATCGGATATTTGAAGGACTGGACCTTTGTGAAAATAGGCAGATAACAGGGTGAACATAATTCATTGTATCTAAACTGCATTCCTAGCTGCAGCCAGCGACTCTTGGAGATGTTTCCGGAAAAAGCAACGGAAGAAAAACGATGTGGGAGAACTCTAAAAAGGAAAGAATCCACTATGATGCTGTTATTGCTTGCCCAGAAATATGAGATCTGAATTCACCACATGGTACAAAGAAGAATTTTTTCTGGGACAGCTGCTTGGAAGCCTTCAGGATAAGAATGCCTATCGACCGTCCCACATTTTCAGAAATACGGATCATAAAAATAAAATAAAAAAATCAGCCAGTGAATGTTTCCCAGGGTGAACGTAAAAACACCTCAGCTAATTCTACTTTAGGGCGAGGAAGGAAGGGGATGTTTCAAATAATTTGGGGGACGGGGGGAGAGAAACTTTATTATAGAGCAAATAAATATTAATAAATGCAAGCAAGGGTGTGCCCTTGTAATTCTGGATAGGATCCCAGAATACAATGGAAACATGCTTTACAGCTGGGACGGTCTCTGGAGAGTATGTAGAAGACTAATAATAAAATGTATTCTTTGCCTTACATTAGAGCAGTTTTGTGCCGTGGGTAAGGCACCAGGCTGCAAACTAGGTGGCTGTGAGTTCTAGTTCTGCGTTAGGCATGAAAACCAGCTGGGTGCTTTGGGCCAATCACCAGGAGACTGTGAGTTCTAGTTCTGCATTAGGCATGAAAACCAGCTGGGTGACTTTGGGCCAATCACCAGGAGACTGTGAGTTCTAGTTCTGCATTAGGCATGAAAACCAGCTGGGTGACTTTGGGCCAATCACCAGGAGACTGTGAGTTCTAGTTCTGCATTAGGCATGAAAACCAGCTGGGTGACTTTGCGCCAATCACCAGGAGACTGAGTTCTAGCCCCGCATTAGGCATGAAAGACGGTTGGGTGACTTTGGGCCAGTCCCTCTCTCTCTCAGCCCAACCTACCTCACAGGATTGTTGTCATGGGGAAAACAGGTGGTGGAAAGGAGTATTATGCATGTTTGCCCCTGTGAGTTACTTATAAAGACGAGATAAAAATCTAGGAAATCAATAAAAATAAATCAACTAGAGAAACTGGAGCAAGAAAGCATCTGCTTCACCAGTTTCCTCACTGCGGTTTAATGGTTAACCCTGTTGAACAAGCAACCTAAGAAATGCCAACTAGATAACGATGTCATCTCTTGACTGGCAACCCCTTGATAACAAAATTCACGTGTGGTTGATCCAATCTGTTGAGGGACAATGGGATAGCATGCAAGTATTTGCAGCCAAGTTCTCTAGAGCAGGGGTCTCCAACCTTGGCCACTTTAAGACTTGTGGACTTCAACTCCCAGAGTTCCTCAGCCAGCAAAGCTGGCTGGGGAACTCTAGGAGTTGAAGTCCACAAGTCTTAAAGTGGCCAAGGTTGGAGACCCTTGCTTCAGAGGAGGCCCTGGTTTTAATATCTTCTGGCACCCTTACATAAGCTTATACGATAAACAACATATTTCCTGAAAAAAATTAAGCTCTTTTTCTTTCATTCCTTTGCAGAGCCAACTATTTTAACAATAAAAAACCCTCACAGCCCATCATGCAGCAAGCCGCACCATGAGGTTAGAAAAGTTTGTTGCAAAGTTTGAAACTGGGCAGTAGAATAAAAATTAAGTTGCTGTTTTCAGACTTCGTTACATAATAGTTGGGTTGTTACTATTTTTCTTTCAGAAAGTAACCGGAGAGGAAGAAAATAAAAATATTTATTTCCCGCTTTTCATTCAGGAGCTCAAGCCCACCTTCCTGCAAACAATATTTACTTTCCATGCCAACAAAATATCCATTTGTTCATTTTTCTCTCTTGCTAGAAAAGCCAATGGTGAAATATTTAAAAGCTTCCAAGCGAAGAGCCCACCCACAACTCAATTAATTCCATGCCAGCTCCCAACCTAATTTTCCAAATGCAAGACAAATACATCACCCATCTAAAAAAAAATACAAATCAACCAGCACCAACAATTGTGCATCCAGAAGTCACTTTTGGAAGATTCAGGGGAATGTTCAGAAACGACAACCTAAAATTAAAAAAATTAAGACTTGCGGGGAAGAAATGGTGAATTGAAGAAAGAATGGGGCCCTTTGTAATTCCTCTCCAGACAAAGTGATCTGAAAGACAGTTTTCAAAATGACCAGCTACAAGAATGATATGGAAAAGGATGCTAGGCTGGATAATACGAATGAAAAGTGGTTGATGCCTTCATAATTAAAAGCGATGTACAAATAACAAATCAAAGGAGTTACTTGGATAACTTTCCTATACTGGACTGACCCCCCCAAAAAACCTCATTAAAGCTTTGAAGGACTTTGTGAAAAGGGACAAAGAAAAGATGAAATCAAATCCTAGAACACGATTCGATGGGATTAAAAATCAAGATTGTTAAAAGGAAGAATGTAACGTTGGTTTATTTGATCAAGCTTAAAATAGATCTGGTGCTTATGACTGATCATTCTTAATGGCCTTTTGCTGACATCAAGACTGAAGAATGAGGCCTTTAAGGAAAGCAAGCAATGGGGATTGGGAAGAAGAGATCATTTGTTATATTTTAAAAGAAGGTGATAAGTTACTAAAATAGTTGCACTTTTGATGAAGAAAGAAGTTATTTCTTTATAATATATATCTCTTCCTTTACTATTTTCTTTTTTTCTTGCACTTTCTATCTTTTCTTTTGTTCTTTATCTTTTTAATTGTAATCTTTTTAATAAAATATCTATTAAAAAATTAAAAAAATTAGGAGCACCGAGGAACCACCTTCAGAAGCGAACCAGGACACTTGTGTCTCCGATTCCGACATGTAGGAAAGAAAGGGGAGAATTTCCTGAGCCAAGGATGGTTCTTGACTTTTCCCTGCTCGCATTCTCCCCCAGATGTCCACCCCAAACCCACAATGAGGTGCGCTCACTGCCTTGACTGATATATAAACACAGAGAGATAAAAATCCAGTCATCATCATCATTCCCTCTTCCAAGCCAAGCCCACCCTTTTTCACAAAACCTGGGCCTTTCCAAAAGAGCTGGACTCTTTCCTCTCCCACCCAGCACTTCCCCAGGACAAATGCAACTTCACACCCACCTCCAACCAGCCCCAATTTTTTCATCCATGCCTTTCATTGCTCCCAGCCTCTCCACTTTCCTATAGCCAAAGCCACTCAGGGCCCCTGCTCATGCCCCCCTCAACCACCCATGCCATTTCCCTGCAGCTGCATTAATAGGACAGACCCCCTTTTCATGGGTTGTTCCATCAGCTTCTACCAGCCCTGCTAGGTAGTCCAGAAAAAAGCACACCCAGGAGAACTCAATCTATATCTATTGTAAGGTTATCTCAACGGTGTCTACGGACATTCTCAGACATCCAGGTCATGGTTGTCCCAAAGGTGCTTTTTTCAAGAGGTAACTGGACTTTCTGGGTTGTTGCTTTTTTCTTTTAAGATGTTTTGCTTTTCATGCAAGAAGCTTCTTCAGCTCTGACTGGATGGTGGGGAATGGAAGAATTTATATTCCTTTGCAGCAGAGTTGGTCATTTGCATCCTTTCAGACTAGAGAGTCGTTGAGGCCACTTGGAGGTTTGTCTGTGTCCTCAGGATCACCTGAGTGGTGCAAATGGGTGCGGAGCCTTCTTAGAACTGCTGAAAGGACTGTGTTGTAGGCTGGAAACAGATGATGTTGTATCCCTCTTCCTCTGTTCAATGTTGACATAGATGGCCTCTTTGACCCCTCTTCTTTCAAACCAGTGGTCCTCCCTGTCCAAAATGTGCTGTCTTCAAAAGAATGGCCTTTGTCTTTTGAATGCAGATGGACTGCTGAATCTTGTCCTGATGGTTTTGTTCTCTTGTGTTGTGCCATGCGTTTAGGAAGTGGTTGAAGGCTCCACAGCCATTTGCACTACTCCGATGACCCTGAGGACACAGATAAACCTCCAAGCGGCCTCAAGGACTCTCTAAAACGAATGCAAATGACCAGCTCTGTCTGCAAGGTGTATCAATCCTTCCGTTCCTCACCATCCACTCAGAGCTGAAGAAGCTTCTTGGATGAGAAGCAAAACCTCTTCAAAGAAGAACCAGAAAGTCCAGTTGCCTCTTGGGGGGGGGGGAAGCACCTTTGGGTTACCCCAACAGAATCTTGCAGGGCTGGAAGTCTTTCTCCCCTCTGCCTCCCCTCATTACTTTGACTCTCCCCAAAACTAGGAGGGTCATTTCTGGAGACGCTTCCTTCCTCCACCCCCACCCCCCACTCAATTCCTGTTTTGGACTCTCCTTTGACCCTTGTCAACCCAAGGTCATTCTCACAACCCTTGACTGGTTCACACGACCAGCCCCAACCTACCCGCCCATCCCTTTCTTCCCTCTCCCCAAAGGCTGGTTTAATCCCCCATCCCTCCTGTCCCCAAGACTCCCCCCCATCCCTTCCTCTCTCTCTCCCACCCTGACTGGTTTAACCCCCCACAATCCCTTCCTCCCTCCCCCAAGGCAGGTTTAACCTCCCCTCCCTTCTTCCCTGCCCCCCCCAAGGCTGATTTAAGCCCCGCATTTCTTCCTCCCTCCGTCCTGCCCCCAAGGCTGGTTTAAACCTCCCTCCCACACACTTCCAGCTTCAAAAGCCCTGGCAGCTGAACTCGGGGGGGGGGGGCTCCTGGACCTTTCTCCCCCTCCTCACTATTAATGTTTCCCCCCCCTCCCCATCCCCATGTTTAATTAGGACGTGCAATCCAATGGCTGGCTTTTTTGGGGGTGGGATACGTCTCAAAGGCCTGGAGAGGGAAGGGGGAGAATCGGCGGGGGCGTTTGGGCCGCGCTGGGGACGATGGGTGTTGTAGTCCTTGGAGGCTTGCTTGGTCTCCCTTCTCTCCCTCCCTCCATTAAACCCTCAGCCTTTGGCCAAGCAGTGGCCGCCCTCCCTCTCTCCCAGGCGGGGAGCGGGCTTGCAGGCCCCCCCCGGAGCCGCTTCCCTGCCACACGGGCCCTGCTCCAAGGACCGAGGAGGCCCGGCTTGCCCCGCGGGACTCACCTCTCCCTGGCGGCGCCGCCGCCGCTGGAGCTGCCGGGCCCCGCGCGCCTCCTTCCCCAGGCCGCCATCTTGGAAAAAGGCTTCGCAAATGTCTCCGCCGAAAGGGGCAGCGGATGGCGGGGCTCAGCGGAGGGCGGAGAGGGAGGCTTTGGGAGCCGCCTCCCAAGGGCTGCCGGGAAACGGAGTCCGGCAGGAGGGCGCCAAGGAATTCCGGGCAACGGGCGCCTCCTCTCGCACAAACTACAAACTCCAGCCATCTTGGCGGCGGCGCGGCGGAGAAAGGCACGGGGGGGGGAAGAGTGCGAGCGGTGCCGCTTGGGAAATGGAGTTCTGTGGCAAGGGAAGGCGGAGGGAGGAGCCGGAGGGAAAAACTACTTTTCCCAGGGAAGGGCGGGAGAGGTACGGTCCACGTGGGTGGCTCCCTGAGAGCGCGAGAGGCGGGGAGGAAAAAGATTTTAGCCACACTTCGGAGAGCGGACGGGTGCCTGGCCGGAGTTCTGGCTCCGCCCACTTTGCGCGGCTCAGCCAATGAGAGCCCGGCACCTCGTTTCTCGGGCTTCGGATTCAGAACGCACGTTTGCAATGGAAAATAAATAATTAAATTAAATACATTAAACAAAGCATGTGCTTTCCGTGCAACAGCCCACGTGCCGTAGCAAGCAGCGCTTTACCATTGCAAAGTTCCTCGTTATGGGACTATTTAGGAGGGGTTGGTGGAAAAGTCCTACTGGGCGATCATCAAACCAACATCTCGATAAACCATGGTTTGCTGAGAAACGACCCAGCACCAAAGGTCAGACTAAGCCAGAAAAGAACATGGGAAAACAAGTTAGCACGCAAATTTGGTCACTTTTAAGAAGTGTGGATTTCAACTCCCAGAATTCTCCCAGCATTAGCCTGACCAAGTTTGAATACCCTGCTAACTTGATTTAACATAGGCTGGCTTAGCACTGCTTATGAATCTGTCCAAGAAACAGCTTTTTCTGCTGCCTCTGGACCGCAGTTTGAAAAGTTGCTCTGTCTAGAATAGATAATGATTGATAGACGATATTGATTGATAGATGATGAGAGGGGGGGGAGAAAGAGAGAGAGGGAGAAAGAGAGAGAGAGAGAGAGGAAGAAAGGGGGAGAAAGACGGGGAGAAAGGAGAGAGAGAGAGAGCAGGAGAAAGAGGGGAAGGGAGAGAGGGAGGGGAAGAGAGAGAGATGGCACCCTTCAGTCTTTGGCATAAGTGAATCGTGCACTTTTCCATTGTCTTACAAGTCCCAACCCCACCAAATCAAGTGATCTTTAGTGACCAAACAGCTTAGCCATACTTTTACAAATTATATTTCATGCAACAGGGTCAGATTTTTATTAATAACACAACCCAAGAAGGAAAATATTAAAAACACACATGTACACCAACCAGAAAGGTGATGATTGTTAAGAAGTCCTGAGTCAGAAAGGCACATAGAATAAGGATGAAAATAATCCCACATTGGTGGAAAATACAGTCAGCATCCCCCTCCCGCTCCGAATCTTCTAAGCAGATGGCTCTTAAGTGGCAGATGGTTCTTGAAGTTGTGCCCATCCTGTGGTTCTTGAAGCTGTGCCCCCACCTGGTGGACTTCCCATCCTCAATCTAACAATAAAGAGGTGCTTTATCCACGCCCAGTTCTTCCTCCAACAGATCCCAGAAGTATTTTTTCCTTCTCAAAGAACTGCTAAAATTTCATTCCCCCAATTTGGCCTCTTCCCGAGAAGTTGGGACTTCCAAGAATCTCTAGCCGGTTCAAGCACAGCTGGAATTCCACCACCTCTGGACAGACCAAAGCTGCACTGAGACACTTACAACTGAGATACTTCAATAGAGAAAAAGGAGAGGCCTCCATTCCACCCCCTTGGACTTTATGAGTCCTTCAAGGATAAGGACCTGATTGCTATCACCCCTGCCGTCCTTGGAGACCCTTGTCCCTCTGCAATGCAAAAATTAAAAACTGCAGAAAAGTGAGGGTTCTCCCCCCCCCCCAATAAAAGCACCGGTGTTACTAAAAAATATATATCTCAGTACGTTCAACAAACTTTTGTTGGGGCATCACACACATTTCTGAAATATTGCATTTCAGACTAACTCTGATCTTTTGCAAGCCTCCCTCTTCAGCCGAGGAAAGTATTCCCATCATATTTAGGATGAATCATCTCTCTCCTCCTCCTGAGCATCCAATAGTATTTTCTAGATAAGGAGGACATCTTCAGAGAGAGAGAGAACTGAAGACAATGGAGGTTCCATGACAGTTATTGAAGAGTAAGGAGGAGTTCAGGTTTTTGAATTGTACGACAAGCAGTCTTAACATTGTCGCTTGCTGGGAGGGCAGATGTCCATCAGATAAGGTGTGTGTGTGTGTGTGTGTGTGTGTGTGTGTGTGTGTGTGTGTGTGTGTGTGTGTGTGTGTGTGTAAGACTGCCAGTCCTCCCACAAAACTTCCGCTGGACTCTCACTGGTAGGTTTTTAGAACTGTGTTTCTCAAAACGTGGCAACTTTAAGACAGGTGGACTTCAACTCCCAGAAATCCCCAGTTTAGGAATTCTGGGAGTTGAAGTCCACCTGTCTTCAAGTTGCCAAGTTTCAGAAAGATTTGTTTCAGAGCCATCCACGAATCAAACCACACAATACCATTTGCTGCTCCAAGTTATCACCCTTTAGGTGATCACCTTATCTCATTTTTCTCCATTTATTTCTGCTGAAATTCCCAGAGACACAACTAAGGAACTGAAATGGTCAGGGAGGGAAAAAGGGATAGGGGGACTTAGATCCCCAAAGGAATTCAAATTCTGTGGCAAACTTAACCCAAGCAAATCCTTCCGGGTGCCCCCTTCCTATTAAACCAAGTTTCCCCAGTGTGGGCACCCTCGGTACTGGCCCAGGGTGATGGAAACTGTAGTCCTAGACATTTGGAGGGTGCTTCGCTAGGGACAATAGGACAATAGGCGAGGGAAGAGAGCAGGAAATACAAGGTGGATTACAGCTTCCTGCAAAACCTTATTGTATTATCTTGCAAGTCATTGCAATCTGAAGAGGTAACTTTGACAATTGTCTCACTCACGGATATGTAATGTTTAAACAGGAGCATCCAACCTTGGCAACTTTAAGGCCTGTGGAATTCTGGGAGTCGTAGTCCACCAGTCTCAAAAGTTGCTGAAGTTGGAAAACCCGAAGACTTGTGGACTTCGACTCCCAGAATTCCCACGGGTCTTAAAACTTGCCAAGGTTGGACGGTCCTAGTTTAAATAACCCTATCAGGGGGCCCTCTCTATCTTTCTGACCCACTCTTCCCAGGATCCCCAGCCGTCCTCGCCAGAAGCGAAGGGCTGAAGAAATGAAGACGTTCGATCAAAGCTAGAAAGCCAACATTTCCTTCCCGGAGTAAACCCCTTTCGTTTTACTCCCTCTTTTCTTGAACCAGTGTGAGCCAATTCATCTCAAAGACCACCTTCTAACTGCATCTCCCGTTTCAGCCATGCAAAATCCCTGGCCATTCAGTTTGTAGGATTCCACCTCACTTACTCTATCTGCATTATGGATCCGTATTTTTTAAAAAACGGCTCAAGTAGACTTCTCCGGCTGGAGGTGCCCATCATTTGTTCAGCACTCTTCCAACACTCTTCCCTTTCTTGTGTCCATCCTTCTTAGCCCCTCGCTCTTCTTCTTCATCTTCCGTGTATAACGGGAAACATTCCCCACCCAAGGAGATTGAGAAGGGAGGGAGGTCCCACCAAAATGTGATAAATAGCCACACCAGCCCATTCCTCAAAATGTCCATAGAATCCATCTAATCCTCTCCTTCACACACCATCACCCCAAAATACCCAACACGTTGCCATGTTACCCTTGGTGAGCTCAACTGAGCAAGTGTCCCAGTTAAAAGTCCTTTCTTCATGTCAGTCCACGCTTCGGTAGGGGCACCAGGGTGGCGAGATCTCATGGCAGAAGAGCAACATTTATTTAACCTCTTGTTAAACGCTCCAAGTTTAGCCTGCGCGTGGCCGCACGATCAACCTAGCCGAGGGTTCAAAGACGCCCTTGGAGGCCCAGACAGCTCGGCTTCTGTTCTTCTACATGCTGCTCCAGGAGAAGAGTGGTCAAGCGGACTTGCTTTAGCTCAGCCCTCGTTGAAAACCAGACCCACCTCATGCTTTCTAGGGCCACAAGTTCATCCAACTGGCAGGAGGTTGAATTTGGCCCCCTGCCACCCCCCCCAAAAAAGGCAAATGCAAACTGTAAAATTCTCGGTCAGCCGAACGGCTTGGAAGCATGGTTGAGAAATCACGCCATCTGGTCTTTTTCAAAAGTAGGACCTCTGAGCATGTACAGAGGCAGGTGAGGGGTCCCCGTGACAGCTTTGGGAGCCAGGGCGAGTCACTAGAAGGGCCTGGCTGCCATCTTCAAGCAAGGTTGTGTGTTAAGACTGCAAACGTTCCACATATTGTGGCAGTGGGTTCTCCTTGACGTATTTCTGGATATACCAACACGTGAGGTGGGCTTTCAAATCTTCCTCCACCACAAAGTCCAAGGCGGCCTGAAATCAAAGATGAGAAAGACCCCAGAAACAGAGTTAGCATCTGAAATAGAGGTAATTCACAATTTACAACCAGAGTCAGCATTAGACATTCTGCTGCAAAGCAAGGTGATGATTAAATGAATCGTGGGGCTGATTTTACGACCCCTTTTGCCGCGGTTGTTAAGTGAATCACATAGTCATTAAGCAACTGCAGGAATTCCCCCACTGACTAAGCGGAACGACTTGCCCTCTAGAACAGTGTTTCCCAACCTTGGCAACTTGAAGATGTCTGGACTTCAACTCCCAGAATTCCCCAGCCAGCATTCGCTGGCTGGGGAATTCTGGGAGTTAAAGTCCAGACATCTTCAAGTTGCCAAGGTTGGGAAACACTGCTCTAGAAGTTGAGGGGCGGCTTCTTTTTCACCTGGGGGAGAATTCCCTCCTGGCAGAAGAAATCTGGTTTTTTAGGTAGACCAAGGAAACTGTACGATTGTCCTCGGGAAGAACAGAGCAGCCCTGAGGAGATAAAGAAAAACAGGACGCAGAGAAGAATCAAGATCTTAGGCAAAACCATAACGGGCCTCTTAAGGCTCAGAATTTGCAAGCCAAAGCCGCTTATCCATAAATTGCAGATTGTGAAGCAAGTTCAATCCGTCCCTTTGGAGTCCCCAGCTTGTAATAAACTCTGTGCCGGTTTCTCCACGCTCATTAGCTAATTTAACGAACAAAGGCCGGAGGATAATACAAAGAATCAGCAGCGAAAGCCCGACCCGAGGCAATTTTGATGGGACCGGCTGAAACGCTGCCCCAACAGCAGCTGTAAAATCCATGCGCGTACATGGAAATTAAACCAAGAATATATTTTTTTTCTTTTTCAGAAGTGGGAAGTGGGATTTCCCCACTAATTCATCACTCCCTGGTCCAGCTTGCCCCAGATGTGCGGGATTTTCACTTCTAGTTTTTCTCACCGGCCCGGAGAATCCGAAGTGCCTGGCCAAAGGCTGAACCTTTCAATGGGATTTACTTTCTTTTTTTTAAACAATCGCTTTAAAGGAAAGACGGTTAGAGTTGGAAAACCAGATTTGCATCGTGGTGGTTTCAATACGCCAAGATAACATTCTTTTCCATCTGTGGATTTCAGCCACCCAACAAGCTTGGTGCCATGGCGTAAATGTGAACCATGGGTCATCAATCTTACCAGGTAAATTTTCCTTTGGTTGGTGACAATAAAATGGATTTAAACAAAACAAAACAAAACAAAAACCTTCCATTTTGAAAATATCTTTGGAAGGGACATGTTTAACAGAGGCCAAGCTTAATTTCTTTTCTGACTGCCAATGCATTTTTCTAGCAATTAATACTCCGGAGATACAAAAGAAAAAAGCCAAAAATATGTACCATAACATTTTATTTCCCTCCCCCCCCCCAAAGATATAATAGAGTTGATCCACCAAAGTACAAATAAAAAAAACTAGTGGTACTCTAAAAACTGGCAAAACATTAGCTAGATCGGTGTATCTCAATCTTGGCAACTTTGAGGTGTTTGGACTTCAACTCCCAGAATTCTCCAGCCATCAATGGCTGGCTGAGGAATTCTGGGAATTGAACTTCATATTTTTTTAAATTTGCCAAGGTTGAGAGAGGTTAAAGCTAGACCTTAACATGCCCCAAAACTGTGTTGAATGGGCCAGGTTCGATGAGTTTCAAAGTAATTGTGTACCAAGGTACCGCTGTGTTATTAATTAAGGCATCTATTCATGATTTATTAATTGGGAGGTATGCTAAATAATTACTTTAAAATATTAAACAATGAATGAACAATGATGATTATAATAATCGTTGGTTCTTGTTTAAGTAATTGCTACTGTATGGCTTAATGCAAACCTGTCAGGCGTGAATGCATGAAGGTCCAATTATATTGATTTATTGATACTCTTGCCCTATGTAAACACATCTTCTCAACTAATGATCCAATCAGGATCCACAGAATTCAAGGGAGGTTGGACTTAGTTCGCTTACGACTACATAGGGATTCTAGGCCGATTCCTCTTTTGACTCCGCCCCCTCAGGTTTGGCCACTCCTTCTCCTACAAAACCTTTACATTCTCTGTACAGTATGTAAATCTTTGTGGGTGTATTCAGAACAAGACAACTTAGAATTGATTAAATGGGAAAGCAGAAAGAGCCCCCGAAGTCCCCATGTATCTCTTTCAGGAAGGGCAACCAGCTAATGCATACCTTGGCCAGATGTTTTGCGATTCCTCTGCCCCTGTAGGTATCTGGGACTTCCGTGTGTTGAAGATCCACCACCCTCTTCCCTACGTATTCATACAACAGGACAGCTTTATCATGGCAGCCTGCAAGTAGAAAGAAAAACCATGTCACAAGAGACAGCCACACCCGGAAAATTTAAAATACAGTACAAAACATGAGTAGCACACAACCTTCCTCATCTCACATTTGGACTGCAACTCCATCATCCACAGCTAATTCTATTCACACTTTACGGGCAGTCCTTGACATACGACCATTCATTTAGTGTTTTTCCCCTCCATTCGGTTATAAAAATCTATCCAATGTGCCCCATTCTGGAGAAATTAAAAATAAGTTGGAATCGACTCTCAAGGGCCTCCTACCTTACTCTCCCAAAAAATATTTCAGAAACTTGACAAGAAGGGATGTTTGGAAACTCATGTCAAGAAAGGTCTGTGTTGACTCAAAAGTTGGTACGAGGGGGGTAGGATGAAAAGGAGAAGAAACAGATGCTATGGTGGAGATTGGTAATCTATGTATTTATCTGCAGGCATCTAAAATCAGAGAATTGTGGTTCTGCAACGAAAATATCCACACCTAGAGGTGGAGCTCTTGCCTCACAATCAGGAGGTTGTGAGCTCGATCCTAGGTAGAGGCAGATGTAGGGTCTCCTGCTTGGGCAGGGGGTTGGACTAGATGACCTGCAAGGTCCCTTCCAACTCTGTTAATCTATCTTCTTAAAAACCTCCTAGGTGAAGAACCCTACAATACAGGTAGTCCTCGACGTACGACCACAATTGAGCCCAAAAAGTCCGTTGCTAAGTGAGACAATCATTAAGTGAAATTTCCCCCGTGTTACGGCCTTTCCACAGTTGTTAAGTGAATCACTGCAGTTGTTGAATTACTCACACAGTTGTTAAGTGAATCCGGCTTCCCCACTGACTTTGCTTGCCAGAAGGTCGCAAAAGGGGATCACGTGACCCTGGGAGACACTGCAACCGTCATAAATATGAGTCAGTTGCCAAGGGTCTGAATTTTGATCTGATGGCTATGGGAAGTTGCAACGGTCGTAAGAGTGAAAAACTGGTCATAAGTGACTCTTTTCTGTGCCCGAACTTGTAAATGGATTGTTGCAAGTTGAGGACTTCGAATTTGTCAATGAATTGTTATAAATCAAGACCTATCTGTAATTCCACCACTAAAATGGCTCCATTACTGTGAAGATATTACAATCAGGATTTTTTCCCCTTAAATTTAAGCAAAGGTTTTTGGCTTCTAAAACTGCAAAAAAGACGACACGGTTAAAATAAATTACAGTTTGAACACTTTGTACTGCTAGATTCCTTGTGCTGAACCTAAGGCAGATGTTTCTCTCCGCTTTGTTAAATAAAGTATAATCCCTTTCACACAACATGCCCAGTCGAAAGCAAACAGATATAATTGTGGTTTCGGGCGGCTGAGTCAAACCAGATTTGGCTAATTGAAAGGAAGCCACCTTCAGGAATGACGATCTGAAGCTGGTTTGTTTTAACCTTGGGGGAAATTTCAACTTCGTTTTCCAGTTTGGGTTTTGTTAATGGAGTTGTCCATCTTAAAAACAAACGACAATTTTCAGATTTGTCCTTGGAGCCACATTGGAAGCAAGACAACGAATTCCGGTGGTTTATTGCAGCCTTTTACATGTACGTAAACAATTCCTATTAAGGGAAACCTATAGAAATATCCATTTTGCAAGGCAGCGTTAAGTAACCTTTGGCTAGGCCATCCTAGGTCAAAATGTTTATTTGGGGCAAATTGTTCTGCCAGGTTCACGCCGATCTTCAAGCTTACCAAATAATGCTAAGTCAAAACTTAAGTTGCTTAATTATGGCTCAACACGTACCATGAACCTAATAGGGTACACAGTTTATTTAGTAAATTGTGTGGAATAGTCTTTCTCAAGCTTAGTAACTTTTAAGATGTGCGGATTTCAATTCCCAGGGTATGGTTTGACCTCAAGTCCTGTTGTATTATGGCTGAGTATGACGTGTGCATCCAAGATGCTGGGGTGAGCAAGTAGGGTGCCTTTAACCACGATTAATTGCACGGTGTGACACCCTGAAACAGGAGAAAACTGCACCACCGATTTTCATTTGCAAGAGTTGAGGAGGTCTAGGTGAGGTTGCAAAATATGAGTTTTCCAGTCTTCTGTTCTAATGTTTCTTGACCTCAACAACTTGAAGCTGTGTGGACTTCAACGCCCAGAATTCCCCAGCCCAACATGAGCGGCTGGATAATTCTGGGAGTTGAAGCCCACACAGCTTCAAGTCACCAAGGTTGAGAAACATTGGTCTATCTATGCCAGAGGTCTTCAAACTTGGCAACTTTTAAGACTTGTGGACTTCAACTCCCAGAATTCTCCAGCCAGCATAGCTGGCTGGGGAATTCTGGGAGTTGAAATCCACAAGTCTTAAAGTTGCCAAGTTTGGGGACCCCTGATCTAAGCAATGACTCAGATCTCCCTGGAGAAAGGACAAATGCTCTCCCGCTTTTTCAGAGAAATCTCAGATCCTACCATTCTTTGCGCAGCCTACTTTAGAATCAGCAATGCTTCCCCAGTTACCATGTGGCACTCCACATTTTTAGTGGGAAAACCAGAATCAAATTTATTTATTTATTTAGTGAGATTTATATACCGCCTCACAGTGCAAGCACTCTCTAAGCGGTTTACACCAGTAAGCAATGTATATTTATATTGCCCCCAACAATCTGGGTCCTCATTTTACCTACTTCGGAAGGATGGAAGGCTGAGTCAACCCTGAGCCGGTGAGATTTGAACCACTGACCTGCAGATCACAGTCAGCTAAAGTGGCCTGCGGTACTGCGCTCTAACCGCTGCACCACCTCGGCTCTTTAATCCAGCAACAGCCACAGGGTAGGGCCCCATAAAGTCAAGTTGGTTTGATTAAAGCTCAGCCTCTAATTCTATCAGACCATCGCAAACATCCTGACTTAGAACACAGAATAACAAAGTCGGAAAGGACCATAGAGGTCTTCTAGTCCAACCCCCTGCTCGAGCAGGAGACCCTATACCCATGATGGCGAACCTATGGCATGCGTGCTAGAAGTGCCATGCAAAGCCATCTCTCCGGGCATGCCAGCCGTCGCCCGTTGCTCTTCCGGGTTCTGCCGCGCCGGCCAGCTGGTCTTCGTGTGCGCAGGAGTGCCGGAAACCGGAAGACAGCTCCCTGGTGCACATGTGCGCTCTGGGAAGCTGAGCTTCCGGTTTCCAGGGCTCCCATGCGTGCGCGCCGGGGAGCTGCTCTGGAGCTCCCCCACCCACTCCCATTTCGGCACTCGGTACCGAAAAGGTTTGCCAACACTGCCCTATACCATTTCCAACAAATGGTTGTCCAGTCTCTTTTTGAAAGCCGCCAGCGATGGAGCCCCAACTTCTGAAGGCTCTTCATCATTAGGAAATTTCTCCCTCCTTAGTTCTAGGTTGGCGCAGTAGTTAAAAGCAGCACTGCAACCTACTTCAGTGACTGCTAGTTCAGCAGTTCAGCTGTTCAAATCTCACTAGGCTCAAGGTTGACTCAGCCTTCCATCCTTCTGAGGTTGATAAAATGAGAAGCCAGATTGTTGGGGGCAATATGCTGAACTCTGTAACCCGCTTAGAGAGGGCTGTAAAGCACTATGAAGCTGTGTATAAGTCTAAGTGCTATTGCTATTGCTATTCTCTCCTTGGTTCGTTTCCATCCATTGTTTCTCGTCTTGCCTTTTGGGGCTTTGGAAAGTAATTTGACACCCCTCCCATCTTTGTAGGAGCCCCTCAAATATTGGAACACTGCTGTCGTGTCTCCCTGAATCATGACTTTTAACCATGCCAGGCGGACACCCCAACTCTGGATAACTTTGGATAACTTTCCTAAACCCGAGCCAATAAATCCAAGCATATGTTGTTCTGGTTCCCCCTCCTTCAAATGCTCTGTTCCTGTATAAATATGGCTAAGAGATGCTATTCGTACTCCCTGACAATCTCTCTTCCCAACCCGAAGAGAATTCAAGATGCCTTCACAAATAAATCTTTTTAGCTGAAACAAAACCTTTGGAGAGAAACAACCTCCCCCCCTTGAACTTGATTTATAGCTCCGGCAGATTTCCTTTGCAATCCGTCACTATGGAACTATTTTAACCTTGTGCTATTTAAGGAAAGCTCGATTCCTTTGGCTGTTCTAGCGCTCTTCCAGCCTGCAAAATTCATTCGCTATTTACTTTCACCCATTGTCCAAAGACAGTAGATCATTCTCAGCAATGCCAGGCCCCAGAGTAAAGAAGGCAATTCTGTGTATTTCTATTTTTCAGCCGTTTAGCAGCCATGTCTGTCCTACGGGCCAACGTTCATTTTTTTGAGTTGTTTATTCCTTTTAACGCAGCCTGCCGTTTGAATAAAACAAGCACAAACTTTAAACAAAAACCGCCAACTTTTTAAAAGGGAAGAACGGCAAGAAAAACGAAGAGAGTGTGAAAGAGACTATCCTCACTCTTTCGCCCCTATGGATAACATGCATTATTAGCTCAAGCATACACTATACCAGAAACTAGTTTGCACTTCCCATTAAACCATGGTTTAACTACCGGTACAAAGTACTAAATGAAGGCCAGGGGGCTGATCTACTCAAAACCTCTAAGCCACAAATCACACAGGCTAGGTTTTGCTAAACCCCCATTTTCAAATGTGGAAACTTTTCAGATGAGTGGACTTCAATTCCCAGAATTCCTCAGCCAGCTGTATCCGCCCGAATTATAAATCAAGTTCATTGGGTTTCTTTCTCTCCCAAAGGTTTTCTTTCAGCTGAAAACTATGCCGGGCTGGGGAATTCTGGGAGTTGAAGTCCACCCATCTGAAAAGTTTCCATATTTGGCAAACACTGTGCTTAACTCCTCATGGGCTGTGCTTGGTTTAATAACTCAAATCTGCAAATCCAACCTTTTGCAAGTTATCATCGTAGCTGGGCTACGATGAATAACCGAGCCAAGGGCAGCAAGCCATGGTTTGGCAGAAGGGAGAGGCTTCAGAGACCTTGAAGCAAGCCAGCATTGGCGGCTTTCCAAGCCTGCAAAAGTCAATCAAAGCCAGGCTCCCAACTGTCAACCTTTCAGTGCAGGTTGAGGAGGTTGAACCCACCTCAAGGAAAAGGCACCCTTTCTCCAAACACCAAGAGACTCAGTTCAGCAACCGCCCACCCCAGGTAATTCAGGAGGTCTCAAAGCGGAGCATACCAGAGGATAATAAGCGTCCAAGGCCGTGTCGAGAGATGTTCCAGCTCCATCATCTCAGCCGGGGTTTAAAAATAGAAAGTGAAGGGGAGGTTTTAAGCCAGGCGCTTTTGTCTAACCCGGCAAGGCGAGCACGGGGGCACCCGGTTGCAAAAGCCGCTTTTGAAATCCAAGCCTTCTCCCCCCCCCTTCCGCTTAATCTCCGGGTTTTCGTTGGGGGGGGGGGGAGAAGGGAAGGTTGGGAGCTTAAGCGGCCACCTTTGCTCGTCTGGGCAGCCCCCAGCTCGGCTGAGATCCCCCTCCCCCCCTTCTTGGCTTAATCAGGGTCCCCCACCCGGCAGGGCTTGCAACCCCCCCCCCAAAAAAAAACCTCTGATGGGTTTACCGGATCAGCAGCAACGGGGGAAGCTCTGCCCTACCAGGTGGCCAACAAAAGACGCCCCCCCGCCCCCATTGCAGAGCCGGGGGGGCCCCGGAAGGGAACCCCGGGGGTCTCTCCAGCCTTTTTTCTCCTCCCGGCCGGGCCCTTACCGTTCAAGCGGACCGTGAACTGCCTCCGCTTCCGATCGTGCTCCACCTGGATGGGGAAGCCGCCGGGCTCCAGCAGGTTGAGCGGAGCCGCCTGCGCCATGGAGGACCCCCGGGCTTTCCCTCCACCCCCACCCCCGCCGGCCGCTTCGCCTTTGTCCGCGCGTGGTGAAGAAAGGCTTGGAGGGGAGCCCGGGGGGAGAGCGTGGAATGGGGCGGGGGGTCCCCCCAATACTGATCAATAAATCCTTGCGGGAAGCGATTCTCCAGCCAGGAAACTTCGTAATGGGAAGAGGAAGAAGAACGGGGGGGGGGGGGGGGAGAACCCTCCGGCCGCGAAGCCCGCACTCGGCGACAGGAGCCGAAGCAGAGAAGAGATCAAAGGCAAGGAATAAAAGCGCAGGAAATCAGCTGTGGGGTCACGTGGCCGGCGGGCGGCCAATGGGCGGCCCGCGCTTTTGTTTTGATACATTCCGTTCGATTCTTAAAGGAGCCGCGTTTCCCTTTCTGGCTTTTCCTTGGGGCTCGCTTCTCGGAGGGCTTGTTGGCGGGTGGGGTGTTCCGAGGGGTTTAGGGGAGTGCTGGGGCTTGAAAAGGTGGGGAGTTTTTCCTCCGAGGTAGGGGGAATGAAAGTTAGGTATTTTTAGTTTTCATTTGAAAAAAAAAATTATATGTCCATGCCTCTTTTTGAATGTTTCAATAGTTTAAAGGCATTGCACGGATGATGTTACCTAGTTTGGTAATAAAACGTCTTGCAAGAAAAGCATCAAGCTCACAGGGCACCAAGAACCTCTGATGGGAATTCTGGGAACTGAAGTCCAAGTTACCAGGGCTACAGTCCTCCTCCTCTTCCTCCTCTCCACAAACCCCTTTTAGCACTGATGTTACCTAGTTTGGTAATAAAACGTCTTCAAGAAAACCACCAAGCTCAGAGGGCACCAAGAACCTCTGGGAACTGAAGTCCAAAGGGCTGACAAGGAATTCTGGGAGTTGAAGAGGAACATCTTAAATTGGCCAAGGATGAGATACATTGGTCTGTAGGGTATGGTTTGTCCAAACATTAGGTTTGTCTTTTTAATGTTTTCTGTTTTGAAGGGTAAGCCACCCAGACTTATTCTGGTATCAAACAGCTACTAAAATTAAATAACAATAACAACAACAATAATAACAATAATTATAATAAACTGATTACAAAGCTAGACACGACCGAGTTGCTAAATTAATCCACTGGTCATTATGTAAAAAATACGACTTACCTGTATCCAAAAAGTCATAGGAACATAAAGTTGAAAAAGTTTTCAAAAATGAGAAGGTGAAGATATTGTGGGACTTTCGAATACAGACGGATCGTCATTTGGAACACAACACGCCAGACATCACAGTTGTCAAAAACCGAAACATGCAATTTATTGATATCGCGGTACCAGGAGACGCCAGAGTCGAAGAAAAAGAACTGGAAAAAAAATCACAAAATATCGCGACCTGGCCATCGAAACTACGCGATTATGGATGTAACATGTACCGGTGATACCCATTGTCATCGGGGCACTTGGTACCATGTCCAAGAATTTTACAAAATACATCAAGAAATTGCAGCGGAACTGCAAAAAACTGCACTACTCAGAACATCGTACATCTTAAGAAGGTACTTGGTTGATACCTAGGACGCTGGCAGCAACCCGTATCAACCATTAGCACCAGTCAGTGGTATTTGTGATGCATTTTTGAATGTTCAGTTGACTGAGTTTCATGCTTAATGAATAAAGTAAATAACAACAACAACAACAACAACAACAACAACATTGCTCTAAGTTCAACTCCTGGTGGTAAGAATAGGTACACAACAAAGCCCAGTCATCTCAATCGGAAGTCTGGTGGCCTCTAAAACGAAATGATAGCAATGGAAGTCCTACCTGCTTTAAACTGAGTTGAATTTTTAATTGATTTATTTTATTTATTACTAAATTTATCTGCCGCCCATCTATTTTCAACTCCAGGTGATGACAACATGAACGCAACTGTTCTAATTTTCTGGACAGCAACCTGGAATCAGTATACTACTGTTGTTTGGGATAAATTTTGTTTTTAAATTTCCCTATCGAGGCTACAGGAATTTTGGGGTGCATTAACCAGCTCTAATCTTGCTTAGCTTGTTTCAAGATGAGTCAAACTTGGTTAGGTGCTGTCAGAAAGGGGTGGAGTGGGGATGGGGGGACCAGCTATTCTAAAATTAACAAAGGGAGAGAAGAACCGGGGCAGGCCACGGAAAGGAAGGAAAACATGTACGTTTGTGGAGATTAATTTTACTATCCGCTCCTTGGTGAGATCAGATTTTTAATGCTCTGAGCATTTGTCAGGAAATATGACCTGCCCTGGTACCATTGTATGAGTTCCTGCCAGAGATTAACTGAAAGAAACACAAAGATTAGAAAATATGACTCATCACCGCAACCGATTCTAAGAAGCAAATCAGAATTAGCAAGGCAGAAACTTGGTTGGATTTTTTTTTCACCTCTTGAATTTGCTTTTTATTGATTCTGTGACTTATAGGACTTCTGTAATAATCACAGGGGACAGATTTGCACGAGTCACCTAGCCACAAATGAGGTCAAAAAACCACTTCGGCTTCTTGATGATCCGAGCCAGACTTGGGAGAGGAAAGAGAAAGGTGGAGAGACAGAGAGAGATGGGGGCAGGGGGAGGGAGGGAAAGAGGGAGATAAGTGGAGACTTCCAACTTTTTTCCCCGTGCGGTAAAACATATATTAAAAAATACGATATCAGCTTTTTTATTTATATCTCACAACATACACTTCAAGCCTTTTTGTAATAACAAAAGCTTTCCAATCATCAAAACTGGAAATCAAAGTTTCACTTTTATTTTAGTTTTGAGCAAAAAGTCCTACACGTTGAGTGCGGTTGGTCAGCCAGTTACGAATCCATCTGGTGGTGCTGCTGTCTAACCCACATTTTTCTACTTTTTCTAGTAGTAGGTTATGGTCTACTTTATCAAATTGTTCTGTCAATAAATTTCTCCTTAATTCTACGTTGCTTCTCTCCTTGATTAGTTTCCATCCGTTGCTTCTTGTCCTGCCTTCAGGTGCTTTGGAGAATAGGTTGAACTTTGTGGCAGTCCCTCAAATATTGGAAGACTCCTAATTGCTACTCAAGACTTCATTTATATTTTGAGTGTGTGTGTGTGTTTCTGGGTCTCAAGCGGGGAAATAACTATGCAACCTAAAGGAACAACCTTCCATTCCAGGAAGAAATTAGCATGATGCTCTCTACAGAACTGTGTGTTCTGTACATTCTTCAGGAACTTCATCAGAAAGAATGCCAGGAATGGAAGTGGGTGGAGAGAGACAAGGTCTCTAGTATCTGCCTGTTGTTTGTTTATGCAATTCATTGATTCTTCAGGCCACCAGATCTACAGGCCTGGAAAGGAAGGTGTCCAGAAGATCACTCGATTGCTTTCTACTAAAATAAATCCACGATCCTGCGTACATCCTCACCAAGATGGTCCGGAGCAGTTGTGGAAAATCCAGCCAGTTAACTTTGGAGGTTTCAGCCTCTGGAATCTTGCCAGCAGGGGTGGGTTCTGGATCCTTTTGCTGCCGGTTCGCTCAGGGTTGCGCCGTGTGAGCTTTCTGTGTGAGCTTTCTGTGGCCGCTGTGAGCTTTCATCAAAGGAAAGAAACGAAAGAATGGAAATAAGCCACTCCAGGGCTTCTTTGCCAAATGTTACAGCACACACACACACTGGCCACAGGAGGGCAGACTCTGCTGCTTTTTCCAAACTCAGTTTTTTTTTAAGAATTTTTTTTTCACCATCTTTACATAAACATCCATACCTATACCATAATATCAAAACATACATAATTATACATTTCTGTCCAAAATGCCATAAACAAATATCCTAAATTTGCAAGACCCCGTGTATCAAAAATTATTATAACATTTAAGCAGAATCCCTAGAAAGCAAAGCAAAACAAACCAGTCTGGGGAATTTTTTTTCTTCAAAAACAAAACTGGAAAAAAAACAAATGCAATATTTGCACAACAAAATAAAACCAAGGGCTGCCTGGCAAGTTTGTAACATGGTAGAGAAGATGCAAAAAACAGAAAAAGGGGTTGAATTTTAGAGATTCTTTGGACTACAGTTCTCATTATCCAGCCTTGGAGGGATGGCTGATGGGGATTGCTTCCCTTGCAGCAGACTAGCTAATGGGAATTGTAGTCCAAAGCATCTCCTATACAGTACATATAACCATAATTTTATGTTATTTTTGTAATTATTAAATTTTCAGATTTTTTTAAAAAACTGAACATTTTAACAAGGGGGGGAAGCTCTCTGTTGCAGGAAGGGACGATCCCTATCAACACCCTCACCCCGGGGGTGGCTGATGGGACTTGTCATCCAAAGCATCCCCAGTATAAGCCCAAGTCACCCTCTGATCTCTCAATGCTAAAAAAAAGCACCGCTGCAAAAATAATGGGGATACTTTGAAAAGCGGGCCTTTGCAGCGGGGGGAGGCAAGCCCCCAACCCTAGTGGCTTCCCATGCACAGGAGGAGATCGCTGGCTGCCTGACTGATGGGATTTGTAGTCCAAAGGGTGGCCGGGCGGGGCGAAAGGTATTTTTTTTGTATTTGTTTATTTTGTCAAGCATAAATGAATATAAGCAAGGTACAAACAGTAAAACATGATTGAATATATATATAATATTACAAGCATGAATAAGAGTAGAAGAGGTATGAATATATGGGTACATTAGGACAGGAACGGTAGGCACGATTGTGCGCTTATGCAGGGCCCCAGAGGGGGACGAAGCCTTGAGGAGAAGGCATTACATACACAAAATACTCTCACAGCGCAGCAGCCTCCAATCTCCCTCACCTGTGCGGCCCACCTGGCCGCGATGAGCCGCCCCGCCCGCCGCCGTCTCCATGGCAACCGCTCCGAGAGCCGAGCCCGGCTGGGGTCCCGAACGGGAACTGAGGGCAACCGCGCGTGCGCGCCACCGCGCGCCTTTCCCGCCCAAATCCCTCGGAGCCGCCCCGCGGGACCTTCTCTACGCCCACCTCGCCCGTTTATTGGCTGCTCTGAAAACCCGTCCCTCGGATTGGCCGGGAGGCCTCTCCTCGCTCCGAGAGGCGGGGGCATTTAAAAAGTCGGCGGGCTCCTCAGCTGTGTGTAAAATTAGCGAGCGCGCTGCCGAGGCTGCAGACTTCGTTGCTGCCGCGTCTCTCGTTCCCCGAAAGGGGACGATGCTGCGGGGCGCCGGAGAGCCAAAAAAAAAATCTCTCACCGGCGCCTCCGCGGCCCAAGTCCTCGAGCTCGAGGCCGGGCAGGGCCTTTTGAGCTTTTGAGGTAATTCTACCTGAGAGTTTTTATATGTTGTGGGATACGGAGGGGAGCGTGAGTTCTTTAGCCAGTTAATAGCCTATTGTTCTCGGGGAGTAAGGATAGCTGTGGTTATTTTAACCCCAGGCGTGTATTCTAAGGAGTAAAACGCCAAGGGCCGCTGAGGTAATATCTCAAAGGTGTGTTCTTTAAAGGACTCCTGTACCACAGGTCACTTAAGATAAGTTACCTCGGTCTTACCCAATGGGTTTGCCTCAAGGAATAACGCAAACCACTGAAGTAATTCTAGTCAAGACTCGAGCTCTTAAAATTTTTGGTGGAACCTGAGGTAATGTCAGCCGGGTCCCTTTAAAAAGGACCAAACCCACCACAGGTGTGAAAAAATTAGCTTTAATTGTAAAATTGCCTTAGGAGCTGAACTTGTTCTCAGGAATAAAGTCAATTATTGGATGGATGTCGTTGTTGCTTTTATACTGCCTTTTTAAATTTTGTACCGTTTTTAAATTGTTGAAATTTTGTTTATTCTTGTATCTCTTATGTTGTACGCCGCCCTGAGTCCTTCAGGAGTTGGGCGGCATATAAGAATAACAAAATAAATAAATAAATAAATAAATTCTTGAGGTCTGGGGTAATTTTAGCCAAGACTGAAGGTTTTAGAGTCAAATTTTGGTGGAACCTGAGGTAATCTCAGCCATGTCCCTTTAAAAAGGACCAAACCCACCACAGGTGTGAAGAGTTAAAATTAGCTTCTGAGTAAAGTCTGAGGTAATTATAGCCATGTCCTTGCAGACTAAAAGTACTTCAAGTAGATAGAGGAGAAAGTTTAAAATTATTTCAGGCCCAGGAGCTGACTTTTCTCTCAGTATATAAAGCTGAGGTAATTTTAGCCAGGGGCAGTTAAAAGCAGGGAAATTACCACAGGTGAACAAGCATTCAAATTAGCTTAAAGGCAAAATAGCTTCAGTATCTAGAGTTGCCCTTACTTTCTTGAAGAAAGTGATTTCTTGGGACCTGAGGAAATTTTAGTCAAAGCTCAAGTCCTTAAAAGAAGCAAAACATGTAGAAGACTAGTTGCCTCAAGTAACTAAAGGCAAAAGTTAACTAAAATTACTTCAGGTCCAGGAATTCACCTTACTTTCTTGAAATAAAGCCAGCTCTTAGGGTAATTCTGAGGTAATGTCAGCCAAGACTCACATTTTTTAGTGAAATACTGGTGGGATTCTAGGTAATCTCAGCCATGTCCTGTTAAAAGGACCAAAACACCACAGGTGAGTCAAAATTAAAAACAGTTTTAAAGGTAAAGATAAAATTACCTCAGGAGCTGACCTTGCTCTCAGGAATAAAGTGATTTTAGTCAAGGCTCAAGTCCTTAAAGAAGCAAAATTTGCAGAAAGTATCTACTTCAAGTAACTTAAAGACAAAAGTTAACTAATATTACTTCAGGTCCAGGAGTTGATCTTATTTTCTGGAAATAAAGTCAATTCTTGAGGTTTGAGGTAACCTTAGCCAAGTTTTTAGAATAAAATTTTGGTGGAACCTGAGGTACGGTAATCTCAGCCATGTCCTTTTAAAAGGACCAAACCACCACAGGTGAATAAGAGTTAAAATTAACTTCCCAGTAAAGTCTGAGGTAATTATAGTTGCTTGGTCTGAGGTATTCCCAAGGGCACAACGTTCCAATTCATTCTATTGTGCCTTCTTTCACTCATAGGATAAAGCACATAAAAGCCCCTTTGTAAAATTACTTGATTGGCATTCTAGTTTCTGAACATCAGTTGGTCATTTGGTGACATTGATTTTTTTCCCCAAAGGCATGAATCCAAACTGACCTGTAGATGAAGAAGAAGACATCAACAGTAAGACAGATGGTTTCATTTACTCTTCAGTGTATCATTTACTCTTCAGTGTATCATGAAAGTGAGGAAGCCTGGCAGGTACTGTTTGCAACTGCAAAAATCTTTGGGCCTTGCTAAAGTTTACTCTAAGGCTTGCTTTGGCAAAGATTTTTTTCTAAAAAAAACAACAACATTACAAAGTATCAATGGTAAAAAGAGCAGTCATAAGTCTAACCAACTTAGGGAAAAAGTATCAAAAAAAATTCTGTCCCAACATACTTTTGGCTATTGGCTGTGGTTCTTAGAACCAGAGCGCATTCCACATTCCAACACAGCCTGGAGATGGGGGTGATGCCCCTACTTATAGAGGTCTTTCAGTCCCTGAGCTTCCACTCTCTGACGCTCACACTGAATGAGCCCGGGAGTCAATCCGCTACCTGTCTCATTCAGTCCCTGAGCAGACACTGTGGGAGACTCACACTGGAAATCCTCTCTGGGGTTGCCCTTTCAGTCCCTGAGTGAGCAGTGAGGGCGAATCACACTGGAAGAGACAACAGCGTTCAGCTAGAAGCCTCCTCCAGTGCCTGAGGACCCCCTCAGTGAGACTCAGACCGGAAGGGAATCCTTTGGGATCACCTCCCTCCCACCTTTACACCCTTAGAAATAATGCCAGTACCAGCCAGACTTCTTAGAACCGAAAGTGGACCTGGTGATGCAATTGGATACGAGGTATACCAACAAAGGAGAAAATTAGTGGCTCACAGTTGAAATGAGGCGTCCTTGGTTAGGGTTAGGGTTTGAGCTCGAGCTCGGTAGTTTTCTTGTAGACATTTCATTAGGAAACTAGGGAACATCAGTGCTGGAAGGGAGTGCAGTTGGCGCTCAATTTATGTTCTAGTGGCTTCTTTGGCAGTTCCTTGATTGGAGCAATCTATAATTGATAGATTATAGATTTTATAGAATTCTGCCTGGCATAATTTAGCCCTGGCAATGGTTCTTAGAACCAGAAAGAAAACCTCAACGGCCCTTTTTAATTCTAGGTATGGCCAGTAATTGATGATAGATTTTATCCCTTTTTGCCTGGCATAATTTAGCCCCGGCAATGGTTCTTAGAACCAGAAAGAAAACCTCAACGGCCCTTTTTAATGCTAGATCTGGCCAGTAATTGATGATAGATTTTATCCCTTTTTTGCCTGGCATAATTTAGCCCCGGCAATGGTTCTTAGAACCAGAAAGAAAACCTCAATGGCCCTTTTTAATGCTAGATCTGGCCAGTAATTGATGATAGATTTTATCCCTTTATTGCCTGGTATAATTTAGCCCCGGCAATGGTTTTTAGAACCAGAAAGAAAACCTCAACGGCCCTTTTTAATGCTAGATCTGGCCAGTAATTGATGATAGATTTTATCCCTTTTTGCCTGGCATAATTTAGCCCTGGCAATGGTTCTTAGAACCAGAAAGAAAACCTCAACGGCCCTTTTTAATTCTAGGTATGGCCAGTAATTGATGATAGATTTTATCCCTTTTTGCCTGGCATAATTTAGCCCCGGCAATGGTTCTTAGAACCAGAAAGAAAAACCTCAACGGCCCTTTTTAATGCTAGATCTGGCCAGTAATTGATGATAGATTTTATCCCTTTTTTGCCTGGCATAATTTAGCCCCGGCAATGGTTCTTAGAACCAGAAAGAAAACCTCAACGCCCCGTTTAAATTCTAGGTATGGCCAGTAATTGATGATAGATTTTATTCCTTTTTTGCCTGGCATAATTTAGCCCTGGCAATGGTTCTTAGAACCAGAAAGAAAACCTCAATGTCCCTTTTTAATTCTAGGTATGTCCAGTAATTGATAATACATTTTATACCTTTTTTGTCTGGCATAATTTAGCCCTGGCAATGGTTCTTAGAACCAGAACGAAAACCTCAACGGGCCTTTTTAATTCTAGGTATGGCCAGTAATTGATAATAGATTTTATACGTTTTTTGCCTGGCATAATTTAGCCCTGGCAATGGTTCTTAGAACCAGAACGAAAACCTCAACGGCCCTTTTTAATGCTAGGTCTGGCCAGTAATTGATAATAGATTTTATACGTTTTTTGCCTGGCATAATTTAGCCCCGGCAATGGTTCTTAGAACCAGAAGGAAAACCTCAACGGCCCTTTTTAATGCTAGGTCTGGCCAGTAATTGATGATAGATTTTATCCCTTTTTTGCCTGGCATAATTTAGCCCTGGCAATGGTTCTTAGAACCAGAAAGAAAACCTCAACGGCCCTTTTTAATTCTAGGTATGGCCAGTAATTGATGATAGATTTTATCCCTTTTTGCCTGGCATAATTTAGCCCCGGCAATGGTTCTTAGAACCAGAAAGAAAAACCTCAACGGCCCTTTTTAATGCTAGATCTGGCCAGTAATTGATGATAGATTTTATCCCTTTTTTGCCTGGCATAATTTAGCCCCGGCAATGGTTCTTAGAACCAGAAAGAAAACCTCAACGCCCCGTTTAAATTCTAGGTATGGCCAGTAATTGATGATAGATTTTATTCCTTTTTTGCCTGGCATAATTTAGCCCTGGCAATGGTTCTTAGAACCAGAAAGAAAACCTCAATGTCCCTTTTTAATTCTAGGTATGTCCAGTAATTGATAATACATTTTATACCTTTTTTGCCTGGCATAATTTAGCCCTGGCAATGGTTCTTAGAACCAGAACGAAAACCTCAACGGCCCTTTTTAATTCTAGGTATGGCCAGTAATTGATAATAGATTTTATACGTTTTTTGCCTGGCATAATTTAGCCCTGGCAATGGTTCTTAGAACCAGAACGAAAACCTCAACGGCCCTTTTTAATGCTAGGTCTGGCCAGTAATTGATAATAGATTTTATACGTTTTTTGCCTGGCATAATTTAGCCCCGGCAATGGTTCTTAGAACCAGAAGGAAAACCTCAACGGCCTTTTTTAATGCTAGGTCTGGCCAGTAATTGATGATAGATTTTATCCCTTTTTTGCCTGGCATAATTTAGCCCTGGCAATGGTTCTTAGAACCAGAAAGAAAACCTCAACGACCCTTTTTAATGCTAAGTCTGGCCAGTAATTGATGATAGATTTTATCCCTTTTTTGCCTGGCATAATTTAGCCCCGGCAATGGTTCTTAGAACCAGAAAGAAAACCTCAACGGCCCTTTTTAATACTAGATCTGGCCAGTAATTGATGATAGATTTTATCCCTTTTTTGCCTGGAAAAATTTACCCTGGCAATGGTTCTTAAAACCAGAAAGAAAACTTCAATGGCCCTTTTAAATTCTAGGTATGGCCAGTAATTGATGATAGATTTTATTCCTTTTTTGCCTGGCATAATTTAGCCCTGGCAATGGTTCTTAGAACCAGAAAGAAAACCTCAATGGCCCTTTTTAATTCTAGGTATGTCCAGTAATTGATAATACATTTTATACCTTTTTTGCCTGGCATAATTTAGCCCTGGCAATGGTTCTTAGAACCAGAACGAAAACCTCAACGGCCCTTTTTAATTCTAGGTATGGCCAGTAATTGATAATAGATTTTATCCCTTTTTTGCCTGGCATAATTTAGCCCTGGCAATGGTTCTTAGAACCAGAACGAAAACCTTAACGGCCCTTTTTAATTCTAGGTATGGCCAGTAATTGATAATAGATTTTATACGTTTTTTGCCTGGCATAATTTAGCCCCGGCAATGGTTCTTAGAACCAGAAGGAAAACCTCAACGGCCCTTTTTAATGCTAGGTCTGGCCAGTAATTGATGATAGATTTTATCCCTTTTTTGCCTGGCATAATTTAGCCCTGGCAATGGTTCTTAGAACCAGAAAGAAAACCTCAATGGCCCTTTTTAATTCTAGGTATGGCCAGTAATTGATAATAGATTTTATACCTTTTTTGCCTGGTGTAATTTAGCCCTGGCAATGGTTCTTAGAACCAGAAAGAAAACCTCAACGGCCCTTTTTAATTCTAGGTATGGCCAGTAATTGATAATAGATTTTATACCTTTTTTGCCTGTTGTAATTTAGCCCCGGCAATGGTTCTTAGAACCAGAAAGAAAACCTCAACGGCCCTTTTTAATGCTAAGTCTGGCCAGTAATTGATGATAGATTTTATCCCTTTTTTGCCTGGCATAATTTAGCCCCGGCAATGGTTCTTAGAACCAGAAAGAAAACCTCAACGGCCCTTTTTAATACTAGATCTGGCCAGTAATTGATGATAGATTTTATCCCTTTTTTGCCTGGAAAAATTTACCCTGGCAATGGTTCTTAAAACCAGAAAGAAAACTTCAATGGCCCTTTTTAATTCTAGGTCTGGCCAGTAATTGATTATAGATTTTATACCTTTTTTGCCTGGCATAATTTAGCCCCGGCGATGGTTCTTAGAACCAGAAAGAAAACCTCAATGGCCCTTTTTAATTCTAGGTGTGGCCAGTAATTGATGATAGATTTTATCCCTTTTTTGCCTGGCATAATTTAGCCCCGGCGATGGTTCTTAGAACCAGAAAGAAAACCTCAATGGCCCTTTTTAATTCTAGATGTGGCCAGTAATTGATGATAGATTTTATACCTTTTTTGCCTGGCATAATTTAGCCCTGGCAATGGTTTTTAGAACCTGAAAGAAAACTTCAACAGCCCTTTTTAATTCTAGGTTTGGCCGTTGATTGATGATAGATTTTATCCCTTTTTTGCCTGGCATAATTTAGCCCTGGCAATGGTTCTTAGAACCAGAAAGAAAACCTCAATGGCCCTTTTTAATTCTAGGTGTGGCCGTTGATTGATTATAGATTTTATAGATTTCTGCCTGGCATAATTTAGCCCTGGCAATGGTTCTTAGAACCAGAAAGAAAACCTCAACAGCCTTTTTCTAATGCTAGATGTGGCTGTTGATGTATAAAAGATCTTATAGTTTTCTAGCTTTGCAGACTGAGAGAAGGAACAAATGAACTCCTGCTGACAACTTTTCCTTGGAAGAGACAACGCTTACTGGGCACAGTCGAAGAAGAAAGAAAAGTGAAAGAAGAAACAAGAAAGCAAGAAAATGTCTCCAGCCCAAGACAGTTAGCCTTCAGCTGTTACGTCGTCTTCTACGCTGGGAGGTAAGTTTGGTTGTGTCTTAGAGTCTCCCAAGATTTTAGGATATGGGTGGGTTGGTTTTTAACTATTTTATGCTAGGTACGTTTCCTAGGTAAGTAAGGGTAACCCTGCATATGAGGTAATAGTAACCACTGAGTATTGTGTATTCTTAGGAGTAAAACTCCAGTGGCAACTGAAGTAACGTTGATTTTTTTTAATCTCAAAGGCATATACTACACCATGTTAGAAGACAGACGATTGAATTGTCAGCCTGCAGTGTTGGTGGTAAAAATAGAAGAACGAATGGAAAGCAAGAATATATAACATCTTCACCAAGAATGATACTTCACCAAGTAAATCAAAAGTGACCTATAGATATTAGATTTCATACCTTTCTGGCGTGCCATAAATTTAGCCCCAGCGATTGATATTAGAACCAGAAAGAAATGGCCCTTTTTAATTCTAGGTGTGGCCAAAAATTGATAATAGATTTTATACCTTTTTCCCCTGGCATAATTTAGCTCTGGCAATGGTTCTTAGAACCAGAAAGAAAACTTCAACGGCCTTTTTTAATGCTAGGTGTGGCCGTTGATTGATTATAGATTTTATCCCTTTTTTGCCTGGCATAATTTAGCCCTGGCAATGGTTCTTAGAACCAGAAAGAAACCCTCAATGGCACTTTTTAATTCAAGGTGTGGCCAGTAATTTATAATAGATTTTATACCCTTTTCACCTGGCATTATTTAGCCCTGGCAATGGTTCTTAGAACCAGAAAGAAAACCTCAATGGCCCTTTTTAATTCTAGGTGTGGCCAGTAATTGATGATAGATTTTATACCTTTTTTGCCTGGCATAATTTAGCCCTGGCAATGGTTCTTAGAACCAGAAATAAAACCTCAATGGCCCTTTTTAATTCTAGGTGTGGCCGTTGATTGATTATAGATTTTATAGATTTCTGCCTGGCATAATTTAGCCCTGGCAATGGTTCTTAGAACCAGAAAAAAAACCTCAACAGCCTTTTTCTAATGCTAGATGTGGCTGTTGATGTATAAAAGATCTTATAGTTTTCTAGCTTTGCAGACTGAGAGGAGGAACAAATGAACTCCTGCTGACAACTTTTCCTTGGAAGAGACAACGCTTACTGGGCACAGTAGAAGAAGAAAGAAAAGTGAAAGAAGAAACAAGAAAGCAAGAAAATGTCTCCAGCCCAAGACAGTTAGCCTTCAGCTGTTACGTCGTCTTCTACGCTGGGAGGTAAGTTTGGTTGTGTCTTAGAGTCTCCCAAGATTTTAGGATATGGGTGGGTTGGTTTTTAACTATTTTATGCTAGGTACGTTTCCTAGGTAAGTAAGGGTAACCCTGCATATGAGGTAATAGTAACCACTGAGTATTGTGTATTCTTGGGAGTAAAACTCCAGTGGCAACTGAAGTAACGTTGATTTTTTTTAATCTCAAAGGCATATACTACACCATGTTAGAAGACAGACGATTGAATTGTCAGCCTGCAGTGTTGGTGGTAAAAATAGAAGAACGAATGGAAAGCAAGAATATATAACATCTTCACCAAGAATGATACTTCACCAAGTAAATCAAAAGTGACCTATAGATATTAGATTTCATACCTTTCTGGCGTGCCATAAATTTAGCCCCGGCGATTGATATTAGAACCAGAAAGAAATGGCCCTTTTTAATTCTAGGTGTGGCCAAAAATTGATAATAGATTTTATACCTTTTTCCCCTGGCATAATTTAGCTCTGGCAATGGTTCTTAGAACCAGAAAGAAAACTTCAACGGCCTTTTTTAATGCTAGGTGTGGCCGTTGATTGATTATAGATTTTATCCCTTTTTTGCCTGGCATAATTTAGCCCTGGCAATGGTTCTTAGAACCAGAAAGAAACCCTCAATGGCACTTTTTAATTCAAGGTGTGGCCAGTAATTTATAATAGATTTTATACCTTTTTCACCTGGCATAATTTAGCCCTGGCAATGGTTCTTAGAACCAGAACGAAAACCTCAACGGCCCTTTTTAATTCTAGGTGTGGCCAGTAATTGATGATAGATTTTATATCTTTTTTGCCTGGCATAATTTAGCCCTGGCAATGGTTCTTAGAACCAGAACGAAAACCTCAACGGCCCTTTTTAATTCTAGGTGTGGCCAGTAATTGATTATAGATTTTATATCTTTTTTGCCTGGCATAATTTAGCCCTGGCAATGGTTCTTAGAACCAGAACGAAAACCTCAACGGCCCTTTTTAATGCTAGGTGTGGCCAGTAATTGATAATAGATTTTATATCTTTTTTGCCTGGCATAATTTAGCCCTGGCAATTGTTCTTAGAACCAGAAAGAAAACCTCAACGGCCCTTTTTAATTCTAGGTGTGGCCAGTAATTGATGATAGATTTTATATCTTTTTTGCCTGGCATAATTTAGCCCTGGCAATGGTTCTTAGAACCAGAACGAAAACCTCAACGGCCCTTTTTAATGCTACGTGTGGCCGGTGATCTATAGAAGATTTTAGAACTTCTGAGACTGAGGGGAGGAACAAGTGCATGCCACCTGCTAAATGTTCTTGGAAAGAGACAACCCTTGTTCGGCATGGCAGGAAGAAACAAAAGCAAAAGAAGGAAAAAGAGCAAGAAAATGTCCCCAGCCCAAGCCTGTTAGCCTTCGGCTGCGATGTGGCCTCTGCTGTGAGGTAAGTTGAGTTGGGACTTGTATTCTTCAATGTTTGGGGATAACGGAGGGAGGGGGTGGTCTACTACTAACTGATAGCCCCTTTTGCCCAGGCAAGCAAGGGTAACCCCTGCATCTGAGGTAATAGTGTATTCACTATGACAATCATTAAGTGTTGTACCTCATGATTCTTGACAAATGTATCTTTTCTTTTATGTACACTGGGAGCATATGCACCAAAGACAAATTCCTTCTGTGTCCAATCACACTTGACCAATAAAGAATTCTATTCTATTCTATTCTATTCTTAGGAGCAATATTCCCATGGCAGCTGCAGTAACATTGATTTTTTTTATCTCAAAGGCATGTAGTACAACCTCTTAGAAGAGAGAAGACTGAGTTGTCCGCCTCCAGTGTTGATGGTGAGAATAGAAGAAAGAATGGAAAGCAAGAATGAATATGATCTTCGCCAAGAATTCAACTTCACCCAGTCAATCAAAACTGACCTGTAGAAAAATAAATGAAATTGTAAGCCACTCTGATTAACACACCATACTACACATTTTAATGCTGTCTCTATCTGTTGATAGATAACAGAATTTCTAGTTTTCTTGCCTGGCGTAGTTTTACCCATGGTTTTTAGCAGGGGTGAAATCCTCCCGGTTCGCCCGGGCCAGTCCTTCGGCGTATAGCCGATTGAACTGGCGGCGGTCGCGGCACGGAGCTCCCGCCCACTTTCCCGGCCCTGCTGAACGCCACCATTCGGGTTATTTTTCCCTCTGTGCATGCGCGCGCATGCACAGAGGGGAAAATAACCCGAATGGTGGCGTTCAGCAGGGCCGGGAAAGCGGGCGGGAGCTCCGTGCCGCGACCGCCGCCAGTTCAATCGGCTATACGCCGAAGGACTGGCCCGGGCGAACCGGGAGGATTTCACCCCTGGTTTTTAGACCCAGAAAGAAAAGGTCTAGTACTCTTTTTAAATCTAAGTGTGTTCCATGATGTATATAAGATCGCATGATTTTCTTGCCTCTTGGCTATTAGACCAGGCAATGGTTCTTAAAACCAAGAAGAATGTCTATGGCCCTCTCTAATGCTAGGTGTGGTCAGTGATTCTTAAAGTAGTAATTAGTTATTTGGTATGGTATAATGTTAGCCATAGCTGTAGTTCTTAGAATTTGAGAACGCCCCCAAAGCATCCCACGTACCAACATAGATATGGAAATGATAGGGAGTTGATGGGGTGCATTTCTTGTGAGAAAGGCTGCACTGTTCCTGATTCCATCTGTGCTCAGACCCACACGCATGATGGTGGAAATGCCATGGCGCCCTGGTGGAGGAGACCTTCCAGTCCCTGAGCGAGGGGTGAGGGTGAATCACACTGGAGGAGTCCAGAACGCTCAGAGAGAAGGCTCCCCCAGTCCCTGAGCGAGCGGTGAGGGCGAATCACACTGGAGGAGTCCAGAACGCTCAGAGAGAAGGCTCCCCCAGTCCCTGAGCGAGCGGTGAGGGCGAATCACACTGGAGGAGTCCAGAACACTCAGAGAGAAGGCTCCCCCAGTCCCTGAGCGAGCGGTGAGGGCGAATCACACTGGAGGAGTCCAGAACGCTCAGAGAGAAGGCTCTCCCAGTCCCTGAGCGAGCGGTGAGGGCGAATCACACTGGAGGAGTCCAGAGCGCTCAGAGAGAAGGCTCCCCCAGTCCCTGAGCGAGCGGTGAGGGCGAATCACACTGGAGGAGTCCAGAGCGCTCAGAGAGAAGGCTCTCCCAGTCCCTGAGCGAGCGGTGAGGGCGAATCACACTGGAGGAGTCCAGAACGCTCAGAGAGAAGGCTCTCCCAGTCCCTGAGCGAGCGGTGAGAGCGAATCACACTGGAAGAGTCCAGAACGCTCAGAGAGAAGGCTCTCCCAGTCCCTGAGCGAGCGGTGAGGGCGAATCACACTGGAGGAGTCCAGAGCGCTCAGAGAGAAGGCTCCCCCAGTCCCTGAGCGAGCAGTGAGGGCGAATCACACTGGAGGAGTCCAGAACGCTCAGAGAGAAGGCTCTCCCAGTCCCTGAGCGAGCGGTGAGGGCGAATCACACTGGAGGAGTCCAGAACGCTCAGAGAGAAGGCTCTCCCAGTCCCTGAGCGAGCGGTGAGGGCGAATCACACTGGAGGAGTCCAGAGCGCTCAGAGAGAAGGCTCTCCCAGTCCCTGAGGATCCCCAAATGAGTCTCAAACTGGAAGGCGCCCCTTCCAGTCCCTGAGCAAGCGGTGAGGGCGAATCACACTGGAAAGGTCCAGAACACTCAGAGAGAAGGCTCTTCCAGTCCCTGAGCGAGCGATGAGGGAGAATCACACTGGAAGAGTCCAGAACGCTCAGAGAGAAGGCCCCTTCCAGTCCCTGAGCGAGCGGTGAGGGCGAATCACACTGGAAGAGTCCAGAGCGCTCAGAGAGAAGGCTCTTCCAGTCCCTGAGCGAGCGGTGAGGGCGAATCACACTGGAAGAGTCCAGAGCGCTCAGAGAGAAGGCTCTCCTAGTCCCTGAGGATCCCCAATGAGTCTCAAACTGGAAGGATCCTTTTGGCTCACCAGTCCTGCTCCTTCACATTCTTAGAAATAAGTTCAGTAGCAGCCAAATCTGTTAGAACCCAAAGTAAACCTGGTGGCATACTTTAAGATTAGTTATTGCCATCTCAGTAAATTAATAAGTACTCTTTTGCTAGGTTGAGGCATTAGGTCCTGGAACTGGTAAATTTATCCATGCGGCTCTTTTTAATTCTAGATGTGGCCGTTGAAATCCTGAGTAGATTTCTTGCCTGGCTTAATTTAGGCATGATGTTGGTTCTTAGAACCAGAAAACATCTTAACGGTCCTTTTTAATGCTAAGTGACCCTGAGATTTATAATAGATTTTATAGTTTTCTGCCTGGCATAAATTTAGCCATGGCAATTGTTCTTAGAACCAGGGGGAAAAAAGCCTCAAAGGGTCTTTTGAATGTTAGGTGTAGCCAGTTATTGATAAAAGGTTTCTAGTTTTCCACCTTAGAATAATTTTAGCCTGGGCTGTGGTTGAAAATGTATGTTGTTTTTGACTAGTAAATGTTAATCATGACACACAGTATGTGGCCCTCACCTCAAGAATTTTGATTTCTTTTGTCATACACATTTGTCGTCCTTTTATTCCTGTAATATCTCTAAATGGGATTCAGGCTTGGTAATATTCTGTTTGACATGTATTTTTTTGGAATGCAGCTGAGTTTTACTGAGTGGACTTACTATTGTTAAGTAGCTGTGATGCTTATGGTAGACAAGATATTTTATCTGTTGCCTATTTTTAATTCCTTTAATTCCTTAATATCCTTTCATATCATCATCTCTTCACCAAGAGATACCTGTTGTGATATTAAAATGTTTGAACATTAAAATTGTGCTTTCTTTCTTCTGAGAGAAATCTTTCGATGACAGCTGTGGTTTCTTTTACACCTCACTTTTAAAAATAAAAATAAAAAATGTCATTTTAAATGAGTGAACCATACTTCGACAGGGGGGGAAGGGGGGACCATAAAGGGACTGGTGGCTGCAGGAGTTTCCTTCTGAGCAGTTCCGCTGTGAAGAGGTGGGGGAGAGAAAGGTTCCACTTCTCTCTGCTGCAGCATTCAACGTGGCTGCTTCTCTTTTCCTTCTCGGCCTCATACACACAGAGCAAACATGAGAAGGAGGAGGGAAGCAGCCAGGTTAAATCCTGCAGCAGAGAGAATCAGCCAGCAACCCCTAGAAGACTTTGCCAAACTTTCCTGCCAGGAAGGAGGAGCACCAAACAGAAGCGCCGGGTCGGACATACACTGGGAGAGTGACTAACAGGGGGCAAAGAAAGCCGGGGGGAATTTGAGGGAGTTCAAATCTGCAAAATCTACTAAAAACACTGCATTCTTGTGACCTTAACTGGAAGCAGGTTAAAAAAAAGGAGGGGAGGGATATTATCATTGCCCCACCCCTCAGAGAAGACTCGGTCCCCCCTCCCAAGAGTTGCAATTTGGTGCCGCCGCTGCTGCTCGCCTCCCCGAAGTGCGGGCAGCCAAGCGCCAAGCTGGGCGCAGCTTCTCCCCAGCCCGCGTTCACCTTCACCACCACCACACACAGGATGTTTAGAAACCTTAGAAACCTCTATCCCACCCACCCTTCAGAAAGCAAGTCATGCCCATCTCTTCTATTGCTGCTGGTTTAGGAGGAAAGGGATGCTACAGACTATAATTGAAAATCGAATTAGCACTGTTTGCAACCAGTTATTTCGCTTCAGGAATATGTGACACAAATCACCAGTTTATTGATTTGATGCATATAGCTGCCCATCTTACATACGTTGCTATGCATAATGGAATATAAATGGAAGAATAGAATAGAATAGAATAGAATAGAATAGAATAGAATAGAATAGAATAGAATAGAATATATATATGGAATGGAATGGTTCCTCTTGGAAAGGGAGAGAGAGAGAGAGACAGACAAGAAAAAAGAGAAAGAAAGAAAGAAAGAAGGGAAGGGGGAGAGAGAGACAAGAAAGAAGGAAGGAAAGAGAAGAAAGAAAAAAGGAGGGGAGGGGAGAGGAGGGTTGAGTGCCAAGCCACTCCCACCCAGTCACATGACTGCCAGGCCACTCCCACCCAGTCACATGACCATCAAGCCACTCCCACAAAATTAAGCCACACTCACAAAATTAAGCCACGCCCACAGAACGGTAGTTAAAAAAAATTTGGAACCCACCCCTGGTTCTAAAGAACCGGTTAGAACCGGTAGGAACCCACTTCTGCTTGCCAGAAGTATTATGATAGATGGATTCAATATTTTGGGGGTGCTACCTGAAATTTACGGCAGGGGCAACCGACTGGACATTGAGCTGTTAGCAAAAATAGAAACAGGAACAAGAAATGCCCTACCTCAGGTGTCTCTGCGATGACTAAAAATTAATAAAAGTGATAAAAACAAATACTTCCTGTGCTTCCCGATCAAATTCACTGGGTGCATTCTGTAATTTATTCAACGGTCACTAGAGGGCAGAATGAGCCCATCAGAAAAATTGCACAATTATAAAATCACCTTTGCTAGTTAAAATCTCCCATCTATTTTCTCAGAGCTTTAATTTTTTTAAAAAAAGGAATATTGACTTTTTTTGCCTTTGCAGTAAAGATCCTGATTCCATCCTAAGTAGGCTGGGAAAGTCAGCAGGTATAGGCAGAAATGTCCCCCTGTCTGAGGATGGGCCTCCAGTTAGGATCTTCTGCATGGCAGAAGGAGCTACCTGTTGGAAAACGACCTGCGGAAAAGCCAAGAATGGTGTGCCCAGAACGACCAATAACAGAAATTGACGGGGACATCAAGAGGAATTTATAGTGGAGTGGAAGTCGCCTCTGTGTGAGAGATGGGCAGTTTTAGAATTTGGATGGATGGATGGATGGATGGATGATGGATGGATAGATAATGAATATATATAGAGAGATAGAGAGATAGAGAGATAGATAGATAGATAGATAAGTAGGTAGGTAGGTAGGTGGGTGGATAGATGGATAGATGGATAGATGGATAGATGGAGGAGAGAAAGAGGTGGATAGATGGATAGATGATGTAGATAGATAGAGGGAGGGAGGGAGAGATGATATAGATCAGGGATGTCAAACTTGCATCATCACATTGTCATCACATTACGTATCACGACTTTCTCCCCCTTCGTTAAAATGGGGGGGGGGCGTGACGCATCCGGCCCATGGGCCGCGAGTTTGACACCCCTGATATAGATGATATAGATATATGAGAGAAATGATAGACAGACAGACAGACGGTATAGATAGATGAGAGACACCCACCCACCGAGAGATGATAGATTATCAATAGAGAGATAGATGATAGATGATATAGATAGGTGACAGATAGGGAGGGAGATAGTTATAGATGAGAGAGAGGGAGGGAGGGAGGGAGAGAGAGAGAGAGAGAGAGAGAGAGAGAGAGAGAGAGAGAGAGAGAGAGAGGCTTGCATGCTGACTCGTTAAATCTTGCTTTCTTGAGCATGTTGCAATTGGCTGAGTCCATGTGTTGCTCTAAATTAGAGCTTCTCAACCTTGGCAGCTTGAAGACTTGTGGACTTCAACTCCTAAAATTCCCCAACCAGCTAGTTTCTTAATCAAGCCAGCTCAGTTGGCAGGAATCCTTCTCCACCATCAGCCCAAACCCCATCCTGACTGAATCGAGCAGCCCTGAACGAACCAAGCCGCGTCACTGTGGCTTGTGACCCACAGTACAGCATCAAGGTGGGGTCAACGCAACTGAAGTGACGGTGATGAAATCTCCCTTGGTTTTTTCAGAGAAGACGGGATTTCCCTCCAATGCAAATACAAGTTTCAGCCAAGGGACTTTTTAAAAAAAAACTGCAGCAGGTTGGGAAGTTTATCATGCTACTGCTGCAAAGCCCAGTTATGAGAATTTCACCCAAAAAATAAACCTTAGTGAATGCTGGCTTCATTTCTTGGCCAACAGCCCCCTTCTCTGAAGGCTTCGCCCATCTCAGCTTCCTGGCTGTGTCATTGGTGACACTGAGGTGTTATCAAAAAGTTTGTCTCGTTCTTCTTCTCTCCCCCCCCTTTCCTTCCTCGTTGTGGTGAGCTAATTTACCATCCATCCAGCCTCCCTCCTGAATCTTTCCAGTCCCAGATTCACATCGGCTCCCGGTTTTTTTGTTTCTCTCCTCCCCCCCCACCTTCCTGGCATTTCCTCATTCCATTCAATCCATCCAGATAAGGAAGCAGCGCTAAGAAACTGGGTTTGCTCACAGAGATTGAATAGCTAAGCAACCATCGGCTGGGGTGGCGTGGATACAAACCCCGTATTGGGGTTTACAAATCATCCTAGTCGGGTTTATGCAGCTCATTCAGGATCGGGGAAGGAAATCATGTCATGGAATCTGGGTTTGGTCACCACGATACAAAAAAATAATAATGTTGAACCCCTACAAAGAGTGCAGAGAAGAACAACAAAGGTGATTAGGGGACTGGAGGCTAAAATGTACAATGAATGGTTGGATAACCAAATAACTGAATACCAGAGTTGGAAGGGACCTTGGAGATCTTCTAGTCGAACCCCCCCCCCCCGATCCTATACAATTCCAGACAAATGGCTATCCAATCTCTTCTTGAAAGCCTCCAGTGATGGTGCACCCACAACCTCTGAAGGCAAGCCATTCCACTGATTAATTGTTCTCACTGTCAGGAAATCTCTCCTTAAATTCCAGGTTGCTTCTCTCCTTGATTAGTTTCCATCCATATTGGTTGTGGGAACTGGATATGGCTAGTAGACTATCGAACATTAGGATTAAGGATGACAAGATAGTAGTTTTCCAATATTTGAGGGGCTGCCACAAAGAAGAGGGTCTCAACTTATTCTCCAAAGACCCTGAAGGCAGGACAAGAAGCAAAGGATGTAAACCAAGGAAAAACGCAACCTGGAATTAAGGAGAAATTTCCTGACAGTTAGAACAATTAATCAGTGGAATGGCTTGCCTCCAGAAGTTGTGGGTGCTCGAACACTTGAGGTTTTGAAGAAGAAATTGGACAGCCATTTGTCTGAAATGATATAGGCTCTCCTTTTTGAGCAAGGAGCTGGACTAGAAGACCTCCAAAGTCCCTTCCAACTCTGTTATTCTGTAGAAGATTGGGTGAACCATTTTTCTTCACCCACGATCCATGCTTGGCTTTTGAGCCCTGAAAGAAGGATCGTTTTTATTTTTATTGAAGTGTATCCTACTATAAAAATACAAATGGAAATAAAGATAATAAGGGAACAGGGAAGGGGAAAGAAAGGGAAAAGAAAAAATAGCAGTGACTTCCTACATTTTTCGGTGCGATAAAATCCAAAGTAGACTTACAACCTCAGCTTGTTTATTTTTACATCTATAGTGAATACTCAGGATATCTATAAGATCAGAGCTATCTAATCATCAAAAGACAAAGTCAAAATTTCATAATTTTTTTCCCCTGCTTCAAACAGGAGCAGCGAAGCAAGGATTTGCACATCCAACTCAACTCCTCTTAATGGGATCCCGTTCATTAAAATTAAATATTGTTGGAAGGAGAATTTTTCCATCACGGATTTGAGAGTCTCTCCTTATTGTCGTATTAAGAAGGACAATTTGGTGAACACCTTTTAAAGGACTTCAAGCACCCCCAGAGCAGAGTCTGCCCAAATTCATGAGATGGGCGGCATATCAGTTGAATAAAGAAATAAATAAAATAGAATAATATAAACTAAAACCCAAGGCAGCACATCCCTGGTTTGCACTCCTCAATCAAAGCATGGAAACCAGCTGCTCCTGCAATCCTCATTTTGTACAACCATTCTGTGCGTACAAGGCAGGCCTCTCTGCATTCAGGCAAAGGTGGGTTCTGCATGATTCAGGACCTTCCCCGAGATTTATCTTGGCTAGAAATCTGAGGTTTCCTTTATATGACTACGTCGTTTTGGTTTTGCATTTGCATGAATTTTTTTTCTTCTGGATTTCCAGGTCCTGCCATGACGGTGCAACGGCTTTCAGGTAAATTCAGCGAGCGGGAAGACTTTGCTTACAGCATCTGCCTGTTTCCTGTTCGTATTTTGATAACCAGAGGTCAAAGAAAGGGGAAGGGAAATAGTGTGGGGGGAGATTGGGATCATTGACGTTAACTTTTTGCCACAGGTAGCGAAGGCAGCTTTTAAGGACATTCTTGCTTTCTTTGGGGTATTTATTTTTTTTGACAGATAGACAGATAGAGACAGAAACAGAGAGACAGATGATATGATAAGATGATAGATCCATGATGGCGAACCTATGGCACGCGTGCCACAGGTGGCATGCGAAGCAGGGGTGAGTTCTACTTACCTTCCCCACCAGTTCGCATCGCAACGGAAGTGCACATATTGCGCACGTGCGTCCCCATGTGCAGTTTTGCTTCCGTGCATGCTCAGTAGCTTGAAATCAGCCCGAAACACAGCTGAGGTGCTGATCAGCTGGGCTTCAGAAGAAGGAATAAAGGTCAGTATAAACCCAGGGGCGGGCTGGACGGCTCTCTTTCAAGCGGCAGAACAGGAAAAATCTTCCAAAAAGTAAAAAATTCAAAAAAAAATTCAAAAAAAAAAAAAAAAGATGGCGGTGCCCACGGATTGGCACCGACCGATCTAGTTCAGTGACATCACCAGTGGGTCACTACCGGTTCGGGAGAACTAATCCAAACCGGAAGGAACCCACCACTGATGCAGAACCATATCTGAGAGCACGCAAGGCGTTGGCCTATGTCAGCTCCAGCGCGCATGCACGCACTGGCCAGCTGATTTTCGGCCTTGGGGAAGGCTGTTTTCACTCTCCGGAGGCTTCTGGAGGCTTCCCTGAAACCTCCAGAGTGAGAAAAACGGGCAAACCGGAAGTTCTGAAAAATGGATGCGCGCATGCGAAGGTTGGCGCATGTGGGGGGGTTGTGTGCCGGCACGCGTGTGTGCTAGCACGCATGCACACTCCCATTTTTGGCACACAAGAAGAAAAAGGTTTGCCATCACTTTGATAGATGATAGATAGATAGATAGATAGATAGATAGATAGATAGATAGATAGATAGATAGATAGATAGATAGATAGATAGATTGATTGATAGATTGATAGATTGATAGATTGATAGATTGACTGATTGATTGATTGATTGATTGACAGATGATAGATGATATAAATGAGCGAGAGAGAGAGAGTGTGTGAGAGAGTGAGAGTGTCATATAGAGACAGAGATATAAAAATAAATGCCACATATACCCCGCTCAAAGTTATAATGGCACTGAAAAAAGTGACTTATGACCGTTTTTCACACTTATGACAGTTGCAGCATCCCAATGATCACGTGATCAAAATTCAAACCCTTGGCAAATGGCTCGTATTTATGACGGTTGCAATGTTCTGGGGTCACGCGATCCCCTTTTGCGACCTTCTGGCCAGCAATGGGGAAGCCAGATTCACTTAACAACCCAGGTGACGAACTTAACAACTGCAGTGATTCACTGAGCGACTGCGGCAAGAAAGATCGTAAAATGGGGCAAAACTCACTTATCAACTGCTTTGCTTAGCAACAAACATTTGAGGGTCAATTGCGGTTGTTAAGTCAACAAGTACACAACCAGCCCTCTTGTCACCATGTTGGTGCGTTATGTTAAGTCATCTGGAGTTGAAACCAGGACAGGTCGCGTTCACACAATTTGCCAAATCCCCCAACAAGGCTTTACAACCCCCCCCATGGCTGCAACGGTCATAAGTGCAAGGATTGGTCGTAAGTCATGTCACTCTTTTCAGCACCATCGTAACTTTGAACGGACGCTAAACAGGCAGGTATCCCCCGTTCAGTCACAGTAATGGCATTTGCAGCTTTGCATTCCACCGGCAATAGCCAGGAAATGTTTTTTCCATGAAAAAAAATAGGGGTCTCCCCCCCAAACTTGGGGAAAAAAATCATGGAATCAGGCACCGGACAAAGAAGGGATCTAGTTTGAAGAGAGGATGGGGCAGGAAATGTTTAAAGAGGAAGAAGAGGGATTAGAGAACAGATGAGTGAAAAACTCAGTTTAGGAGGTGCATGTGGTTTTAATCATCGGTGAATGTAGACATTGACAGAACGGTAGCTGGGTGTGGTGAGCTGATTAATACTCCAAATTCTTTGTGTGTTGTTGAGTTTGAACTTCACATAGCAACGTGAAACTAAATAGACATTTCTCGTTATTGGAGTGAACACATGTGCCTTGGTTCGTCACACCCACCCCTCACAAAACCAACACAACAGCCAGAGAACACATTTCACAGTTCAAAGGCAGCAAGCAGCCTGTTGCAGGCACTTAAAGCAAAGGTGGCTTGATCAACAATGAATCTTGGCAACTTTGAAGTCAGCCATGTCCCAAAGGTGCTTATTCTGGAGGCAACTGGACTGTCTTGGTTTTTTCTTTTGAAGACGTTTCGCTTCAAATCCAAGAAGCTTCTTCAGCTCTGACTTGGACAGTGGGGAATGGAAGGATCTATATTCCTTGCAGACAGCTGGTCATTTGCATCCTTTTAGAGGGTCCTTGAAGCACTTGGAGGTTTACCTGTGTCCTCAGGGTCACCTGAGTGATGCTCCTGCAATTTTTTCCCTCTGGAATCCATTCCCATTCCTACATCATTCAAAGGGTGTTCATCCCAAATCATATAGCTAAAAGTCTGTAGCGGTCAGGGGGACTTCAGCTTCCTGTTGGCTGGGGAATTCTGGGAGTTGAAGTCCACGTGCTTAAAGTGGCCAAGATTGGGACATATTGCCATGGTCGATTTAAAAAAAAAGGCCAGCTGAAGGGGTGGTAGGACAGGCACCCCTAACTCAGTCAGAACACACAATGGAAAACGGGTGCCAGAGGCACACTGGCAAGGGGGCAGGATCAAACTGGAGGAGGCAGATGTAGGGTCTCCTGCTTGGGCAGGGGGTTGGACTAGATGACCTGCAAGATCCCTTCCACCTCTGTTAATCTGAGTGTGATTAACCAGGATTCCTTTCACTGTGCACCATGCAAAATCAGCCAATGATGATGCAAAGGGCATCTCAGTAGGTGGGCATTGAAACAGGTGCCAAAGACTCATTGGCAGAAGTGCCCAACTGGAGGACTCTGGCTAAACCAGGATTCCTCTCCCAGCTGCAAAGTCAGTCAATGCTGGTTTGATCCCCAGATCGTGATGATACAAGGACCTCTGAACTGGAGGGCACCGGAAATGGGTGCCAAAGGCTCCTTTCGGCAGGGGGAGAGGCGCCCAGGTAAACCAAGATTCCTCCTCACCGAGTGGACAATGCAAAGTCAGCCAATGCTGGTTTGGGCATCAGACCACGATGATGCCGAGGGCAGCTCAGCTGCTGGCATGAGCTGGGGCCAGGAGCGCGTGCCCCAGCCTGGTTGGCAGCTCAGGGACAGCCCGAGGCTGGGCGCATCCTGCCAGGCGTGTCACCGGCTCCCCGCCCTGCAGTGGAACAACAAGGCAGCTGGAATTTCCTCTAAGGTCACCTGGGCAAAAGTCTCGGGACCTGGGCAGGGGCGGGGCTGCGACGGGACCCCGCCCCTTCAGAGAGGTAAGCCAATGGGGTGGGAAGCTGGGCGGGGCGAAGGCTTTTAGGCGTGCGGAGTTCCTTTCGTGGGCTCAAATCGCGCTGGTGTGTTGCGCGCACCTGTCGGATATGCCTTGCGGTTGCGCTCCCGGGCGCCTGGATACCTGCGGCCGTCTCACCTGCGTGCCGGGTCGGATCTGAGCCAGGGGGAGTCGCCACGACGCAGCCATGTCCCTGCCCAAAGGTAAGGGGGCAATTAGATAGATTAGATAGATAGATATATACCATAGATTAGATAGATAGATAGATAGATAGATAGATAGATAGATAGATAGATAGATAGATAGATAGATAGATAGATAGATAGATAGATAGATAGATAGATAGATAGATAGATAGATAGATAGATAGGAAATGAATAGAATAGAATAGAATAGAATAGAATAGAATAGAATAGAATAGAATAGAATAGAATAGAATTCTTTATTGGCCAAGTGCGATTGGACACACAAGGAATTTGTCTTTGGTGCATGTGCTCTCAGTGTACACAAAAGAAAAGATATATACAGACAAGAATCATGAGGTACAACACTTAATGATTGTCATAGGGTACAAATAAGCAATCAGGAAACAATCAATATTAATATAAATCGTAAGGATATCAAGCAACAAGTTACAGTCATACAGTCATAAGTGGGAGGAGATGGGTGATGGGAACGATGAGAAGACTAATAGTAATAGTAATGCAGCCTTGGTGAATAGACAGACAGACAGACAGATATTGATGATAGATAGATATGGATATATAGAGGGAGGGAGGGAGGGAGAGAGAGAGAGAAGCATCCCTCTGGACTCTGAACCCATCGCGAGCGGAAAAGCGAAGGCAAACAGACCCGGATCCCGGCTCGTCTGGCGGCAGCCTGCAGGAGGGGGCGTTCGGCGGTCGTGCGAACCGTGCAGCACAGCCTCGCAAAAGGTCGGGTTAAGCAGGGCTGGGCGTTCGGACACGGAGTTGGAAGGAAAGCGCCTGGGTGCAAAGCCTTTGCTGCGCTGCTTTTTTTTCCTTTTCCTTTTGCAGGGTTGCAGAGGGAAAGGAGAGGGAAGATAGAGAGAGAGGGGGGATTTAGCATCTTCGTCGAGTTCTAAAATTAAGCCATTTTTCCCGGGTGGGGGTCGCATCCCGGGCTAATTGAACAGGCGGCGGAGTTTCTTCTGCCCTCTGAATTGAAGTTCAGCAGGTTGCTGGAGCGCTTAGCTCGGTGTGTGATGCTCTTACGTCATCAGCATGGTGTGGCTGGTTTATGAGAGCTACCTCGGATGACCCGGCTGTTGGTCATTGTTTTTCATGCTTTTGGATTTAGTGCTGTTATTATCCACCCGTTGTCGAGGCACACAGGATGAGAAAACAGGTGGCCTGTAATAATTTAAAAAGAAAAAAGAAAAAAAATCCTGCAGCAGGGCTCCCCAAACTTGCCAACTTTAAGACTTGTGGACTTCAACTCCCAGAATTCTCCAGCCAACATAGCTGGTCATTTGCATCCTTTTAGAGCAGTGTTTCCCAACCTTGGCAACTTGAAGATATCTGGACTTCAACTCCCAGAATTCCCCAGCCAGCATTCGCTGGATGGGGAATTCTGGGAGTTGAAGTCCAGATATCTTCAAGTTGCCAAGGTTGGGAAACACTGTTTTAGAGGGTCGTTGAAGCACTTGGAGGTTTACCTGTGTCCTCAGGGTCACCTGAGTGGTACTCCTGCAATTTTTTCCCTCTGGCAATCCATTCCTATTCCTACACCATTCAAAGGGTGTTCATCCCCAATCCTATAGCTCAGGGGTCCCCAAACTTGGCAACTTTAAGACTTGTGGACTTCAACTCCCAGAATTGGAGTTGAATTCCAATTTTGGGAGTTGGACACAAGTCTTAAAGTTGCCACGTTTGAAGACCTCTGTCCTGCAGGATGAATTTCATCATTTGTGTCTGTGAGATGCTAAATCCCATGTAGGTTATGTTCTCTACCTGAAGGTGTGTTTTTTTTCCAACTCGGTGGCTGTGGGAGTTCCAGGGGCGACATACCTGGTGGGAAGGAAGCCACTCCCATCGTGTTCTGATAGATCTTGTCCACAGAAATGGGTGCCCTAATTCCTTTGGCAAGTCAGAAGTTACCAAAGAAGTTGTTGGCTTGACATCCCCTGCAAAGCGATGGTCTCTTTGTGGGAGAACGTCTGAAATTTTGTAGAGCTCCTGGAATGGTGATTCCTGGGGATGAGGGGTGATCAAGCCAAGGTCAACTTTTAATGACCATCTAGATAGATTTGTCCTGAAGAAACTGACTTGGGGGCAGATCAGCTTTGAGAAGGTCCATCCAACGGTCGCCCATCATTGCATCCATTGCCGGCGTAACATTGTCCCTAACTTTGTTGTTGAGTGTCCTCTTTTGGTCCACCTTTCTGAGATATCCTCTCTGAGATATGAGCCGTGGTGGCGCAGTGGTTAGAGTGCAGTCCTGCAGGCTACTTCTGCTGACTGCCGGCTGCCTGCAATTTGGCAGTTCAAATCTCACCAGGCTCAAGGTTGACTCAGCCTTCTGTCCTTCCGAGGTGGGTAAAATGAGGGCCCAGATGGCTGGGGGCCATAGGCTGACTCTGTAAACCGCTTAGAGAGGGCTGTAAAAGCACTGTGGAGCGGTATATAAGTCTAAGTACTATTGCTATCTTCTCCAGACAGCTGGGTCTTCATGTTCATTGATTATGTGCCATTAAGTCGGTCTGTGCTGACTTTTAAGGATCAGATAGATAGATTCTCTGCAGAATCACCTGTCTCCAACCTGGTCCTTTAGATCAGGAGTCTCCAATCTTGGCAACTTTAAGACTTGTGGACTTCAACTCCCAGAGTTCTGGCTGAGGAACTCTGGGAGTTGAAGTCCACAAGTCTTAAAGTTGCCAAGGTTGGAGACCACAGCTTTAGATCTTTCACTGTAACCTGAGTCCCTCTGCTTTGCTGTTGATTGTCCTATAACAGAGTTGGAAGGGAACCTTGGAGGTCTTCTAGTCCAACCTCCTGCTCAAGCAAGGAAACCTATGCCGTTTCAGACGACCTGTTCTGTTTCCTTCTGCTTTTCTCAGCATTAGAGACATCTTCCTTCAATCCCGTCTTTCTCGTTTCCTCCAAGGTGAGGACATGACCTTAACTTCCTGGAAGATGACTTAAATTTAGAAGCTGGTAGCTGGCTAAGTGGCATCATCGCTTAGCCAACCCTGTCAGATCTGCAGAAACGGTGGCTTGCCCGAACTCAATTAAAACTTGAATTCCTTAGGTTACAGGGAAAACAGTGGAAGCAGGAAAACAGTGTTCGATTAAGTTGCTAGGCATGACACTCAATGGGAAGAAGACATTGTTTGTTGTTGTTGTTAAGAGAATTTTATTAGGGCTTTGCCCAGGCTCCTCCTTGCAAATTGTGCACTGAGGTCAAAGAGGGGATGTAGAGAGACTATTATTATTTTTAGGGCACTGTTGCATTTCTTTTTGTTAAGTCTTTCTCTCCACAGCAAAGGTGGAAATGACACCAAGGTGCAAATTTATGTTTCTGCTGTTATCTGGGAGGGCATCCCTAAAGCATCTCATGTTTTAGCAGGAGCCGGGTGTCGACTTCAGGAAGGGGGGGATGCAGAGGTGGGTTTCAGCAGGTTCTGACCGGTTCTGGGGAACTGGTAGCGGAAATTTTGAGTAGTTCAGAGAACCGGTAAATACCACCTCTGGCTGGCCCCGCCCCCATCTATTCTCTGCCTCCCGAGTCCCGGCTGATTGGGAGGAAATGGAGATTTTGCAGTATCCTTCCCCTGCCATGCCCACCAAGCCACGCCCACCAAGCCACGCCGCGCCCACAGAACCAGCAGTAAAAAAAAATTGAAACACACCACTGGGGTGATGGATAGGGGGAGTGCAGTAAAACTTGGCCAAAGTTTGTGGTTGGCCTCTTTACTCGCCTTAAAAGCAAATTTTTTGTTTCTCTGCTTGGAGGTGAGATGGGGATACGCGAGACAATAATCTTTGAGGCCCTCAAAAATGATGTAACAGCATAAAGAAGTGTTGGACATCTGTGCAAAATTAATCCAGAAGTAGGCAGAGTTTGAGCTTTGAGGTCCTTGGTGATCTCTAAGCTTGGTGGGTTTCTTCAAGACGTTTCATTACCAAACTAGGTAACATGATCAGTGCTAAAAGGGAGTAGGGTTGGAAGAGGAGGAGGAGGACTGTGGGGGTCCTTGGTGCTCTCTGAGCTTGTTTTATTTCTTGCAGATGTTTCATTACCAAACTAAGTAACATAATCAGTGTTAGAACGGAGTGGGGTTTGCTCCTATTTTTTATATATTAAAGAATTGAGCTGAGAGTACTGACCAGCTTCCGACCAATCTTGGGAATTTGTTTGGATGAAATTGGAGGAACAGTGTGTGTGTGTGTGTGTGTGTGTGTGTGTGTGTGTGTGTGTGTGTGTGTGTGTGTGTTTTAATAAACTGGGTGGTGGCAAAGATCTATCAGCACTCTTCAGATGCAAGACTCAACAAGAAGCTGATATTTATCCCTTGTTGTCTTTGGTAATGAATATCAACATGAAGTTGTTTTCCAAAAAGAAAAAAAAAACCCACAATGTCTTGCAAAGACAACATTTGCTCCCCTCTGAATTTCCTTGCCAGGTTTATTGTTGTTATTATTAATATTTCAGCTCCTGAGATTTTTCAACTGCTGTGAATAGTAAGGCAATTTATTAGCCAAAGAGGAAGCCATCAGAAGGTCGGGGGGAGGGAATTGTAGGAGGAGACAGTGCAGTAGCCCAAATTTGGAAAAAGGCTGGTAGTTTTGTTTTTTTTTTTTTTTTTGACAATTTAATAAAAGGCAGAAGCCCTAAAACTGATTTTAGGTTGGCGAAAAGGATCCACGAACGGAAAGGAAAGATGGATTTTTGGGGGAGATTTTGCTTCTGAGTCCTGGACGGACATCTGTAAAATAAAATAGAGATGGTGAATCTATAATGTTTTCCAAAAGGTGTTGAGCCCAAGTTAGATTTTGCTCGAGGCTAATCGATGGGATTTTAATCCAGCAACGACAGGAAGGCCGTAGGGAGTTAGACTGAATTTTAGAAATGGAGGAATGCAGAGAAGCGTCAATCATTCTCTTGGCCAGTGTTTCCCAAGAGTAGCCTTGGTAAGATGGATGGCTGTTACGTACAAGTTGGGTTGACAAAATCAGAAACGAGGAGGGGATAAGCCGCCTAGGAAAGCCACGGGAAGTCATCAAAACCATTAAAAAGCGAAAGTTGGAATATTTTGGACGTGTGATGCGACACCCGGAAAATTACAGCATCCTTCACTTAATCCTCCAGGGAAAGATTGAAGGCAAATGAGATCCAGGCAGAAGAAGGAGAACCTCATGGTTTCAAAATCTAAGGGACCGGTTTGGACAAAACTCAGCAGCACTTTTACGTGTGGTTGTTGATAAAAATAGGATCGCCAACATGGTCGACAACGTCTGATGACGGATATGGCACAAGAAGAAGAAGGAGGAGGACTTCAATTCCCAGAATACCCCAGCCAGCATGGCTGGCTGGGGTATTCTGGGAGTTGAAGTCCACCCATCTTCAAATCATGACTACTGTAGAATTCTTAAAGCTTGAATAAATATAACCGTGGCACCCCCAAAAAATTGGACATAGACTGTGTTAAGAGGTCACGGGTTTGTGGATTCCTGCATGCTGTTGTTGCGTCCTGCAAATCGTTGCATGATCCCACAAACAGACACACAACCTTTCTTGAAATGAGATGCCACATTCTGTGGGGTGACAGTGTATAGTGCAGGGGTCGGCAACCTTAAACCCTCAAAGAGCCACAAAAGTCCTAACCGGAAGCCCCCCTATTCAATTCTGGAGCCGACCGGAAGTCCGGTTCCCCCACCATAGAGTCTCCTCCTAGTGCGGTGTCCTTTTTCCTCTACCTGTCCTATCCAAAAGCCCTATCAATTGTGGAGCTGACTGGAAAACTCGCCCCTTGACATAGAGCCTCCTCCTGGCACACCATGCTTTACAACCTGCCCCCCAAAACCGGAAGCTCCTCTCAAAATTGTGGCACCGACCAGTGACAGGGAGCCACAGCAGAGGGATGAAAGAGCCACATGCGGCTCCAGAGCCGCAGGTTGCTGACTCCTGGTGTAGTGGATGAGACGGTTGCCCCGACAGAAGATCCAGCTTTGCGTTTGTAGCTGCTGAAAAAAAAGCCTTGCATATGCACACCCTCGCATGCATCCCAGCCCAGGCACACTCGAGGGGAATGTCCTTTTGGGATTAAAGTTGGAAAAAATATGTGGTGATTCATTAAGGCCTTCACATCAAAGGCCCGGGGACTCCTTTCAAGTGCTTTGTTAATGACTAGAGAGCTCCGAACTGCACATTGTTTGCATACTTATGTATAATAGAGTAATTACTATTTACGTAACTGACTTTGTAATGGGGCATGTTTTAGTTTTCTCTGTCCAGGTGGCTCGAGGGCTGCTTAGAAGGACCAGTGCTGGGTCATCTGGGGTTACAGTGACCATACAGCTAGTCCTCAACTTACAACGGTTCGTTTAGTGACCGAGGTTACAACGGCATGGAAAAAAAGTGGCTTGGGATCGTTTTTCACACTTTATGACCGTGGCAGCCTCCCCATGATCAACATTCAGTCGCTTGGCAACCTGACTCATATTTATGACGGCCGCAGCGTCCCGGGGTCACGTGATCCCCTTTTGCGACCTTCCGACAAGCCAAGTCAATGGGGAAGCCAGATTCCCTTAAAAACTCTTATTATTAAACTCAACAACTATGGCGATTCACTTAACAACGGTGGCAGGAAAGGTTGCAAAATGGAGCAAAACTCACTTAACAAGTGAAGTCAGGATGAGGCATCATTTATTTATTTTTTGACAGCTTTCTTGGGATTGTTGCGTGTTCGAGTTTGTGGAACGCACAACTGTCTTTTGATTTAGTTTTGCAAAGCAAACAAAACTCCATGTGATATTTTGTATCCAACTTTTATATGTGTGTTTGTGTGTGTGTGTGTGTGTGTATGTGTGTGTGTGTGTGTGTGTGTGTGTGTGTGTGTGTGTGTAATATATTTATTACTTTTTTGAAATACTTGTTCTTCTACACGTTTGAAATCCCTTTTCAGCATATCCATACATTTAGCATGTCCATTCGTGGTGTAGAAATATCCTGTCGTAGGCCATGGATTGGACTAGAAGACCTCCAAGGTCCCTTCCAACCTTATTATTCTACCTTCTGCATTCTCATTTTGCATTTTGCAATACTTCTTCTTATTTTACACCTTTTAAATGCTTTTTCTTCATTTTACACTTTTTTGGAGGGAGAAAGGGAAAAGAACAGCACTGCCAGACTTCAAAATCCGAAATCTCAAAGACCACCTCATTGCCTTCCAATTTCTGCACGTAATTTATTTATTTATTTATTTATTTATTTATTTATTTATTTATTTATTTATTTATTTAGTGAGATTTATATACCGCCTCACAGTGCAAGCACTCTCTAAGCGGTTTACACCAGTAAGCAATGTATATTTATATTGCCCCCAACAATCTGGGTCCTCATTTTACCTACCTCAGAAGGATGGAAGGCTGAGTCAACCTTGAGCCGGTGAGATTTGAACCGCTGACCTGCGGATCAGTGTCAGCTAAAGTGGCCTGCAGTACCTGCCTCTAACCGCTGCGCCACCTTGGCTCTTAATGTGTAGGGTGTGTGTAGGGTGTTTTTTTCCCCCCATTAAAACGCAAGCAAGATAAATGTCTTTCCCATGCTAAATAGATCAGAATCAATCCTGGATATCTTTCCAATTAGGGCAGCAGAAGGACGTGTAAATCAACCCCTCTTGTGCCTTTTCTTGAAGTCGTCTTTCAAAGTTGCAGGCTGCTCTCTGTACTGCCTGGGTGTGATGATAATCTGGATTACTTGGTTATGTATTCAATTAAATACTTGGCTGTTTAGTCTCTCCCAACATCCTTTTCACATGAGGTTATGGAATAGGCAGGTGAGCAAGTTACAGGTCATGCTCCTTTGCAGGTGACAAATTAACATTTGTAAAAAAAAAAACACAGTACAAACACACTGGCTATGAAGAGACTTGGGTTTTAATCGGATGTCTTGGGGGCAATTTAGTGCATCCAAAAACAATGTCTTCTTTGGCTTTTTATAAGAAAGAGACAGGTAGTTCGACTTGCAAACATCATTGTGCATCTGGTTGCTGGTGATTTGCGTAGCTCACAGCTTTGCTAAGCAGATTGTTGTGCCTGGAGGCCTTTGTTACATCGTTGTGCTCTGCAACATTGTTGTGGTGTGGTCCACGTGTCTGGGTCTCCACCTTCTTTCTGGTGGGACGAGTCCATTCTAGATGGCTTTTCTCAATCCCTCCTCGTGGCTGGTCCAGCCGAGATTTGCGTTGGTGCTTTCGAAGGGAAAGAGTTCCAATTTGCACTTCCTGTCCGGGGTCTGTGTGCGTGCAAATGCATAAATCTCTTCTGAATGTATGTGGGTATGTGCATAATTTTGTATTTATTCATTTATTTATTTTGTCATGTTGATTGAAGTGCATGTTGGAGGTGGTGACCCTTTGAGAGCTGCATGCAACAGAATTTCATTTTAATGTATGCCAGTAAGTGTACCTTTAAAGCGACAATATATTCTAAGAATGACGCCTGTCACATTTCTGAGCCTCTGAAAGCACAAGCACACCAGTCTTTGGGGCAAGAACGTGCTGGCTAGCCGGATGAGAAAGTTTGTCAGTCAGGAAGTCCACCTGCGTTTGAAGGCCACCCAGTCAAAAAAAAAGTCTCCCAGGTGTTTTGGGATGGAAAAAAACCATGCAGGGGTGGAACAATTGAGGGTGGGGAACTTCATCACTGTTTGAGGGATCAGATTCCTGGAATTTATGGTGTCTTATCAGCTACAAGGATGGAACACCTTCAAGGAGACCTACAAGGAGAAATGTTTGAAGCCTTCTTCTCAACTGGTTGTGTGGAACTATGCTTGGATTAGAACTTCCGTTGAGGTTCTTGCAAACTGAGGTTCCAGCTCTGGGTTTCTAGGAAATTGTTTTATTTTGGGATACAAGTTCTACAGGAAGAAACATTTGTGAAGCCTTCTCCTCAACTGATTGTGGGAAACTACGCTTCTACTACAACTTCTGTTGCTGAAGTTTTTGAAAACGGTGGTTTTCATCTGTGGAGCAAGGACACTTGGAGGAGACGTGAGAAGAGATAGACAAGTGTTTGAAGGCGCACGGAGCAATCCTTCTTCCTCTTTCACAACACTATAATGCAAGTGACTTGGTGCTACATGAGCTACCTGAGTTCTACAGAAGGAAACACATGTCTGTAAGACTCTGTTAGACAGGGGAATTGGTTATTATGGATGGTCACCACGACAGAGGTGATATAGCGTTGGAAGGGAACTTCGAGGTCTTCTAGTCCCTGCCTGAGGCAGGAACCCTCATACCACCTTGGACAAATGGCTGTGCAATCTCTTCTTAAAAACCTCCAGTGATGGAGCACTCACAACTTCTAAAGGCAAGCCGTCCCACTGATGAATCGTTCTCACTGTCAGGAAGTTTCTCCTTAAGTTCCAGATTGTTCCTCTCCTTGATGGAGGTCCTACATCCTGCAGTTAAATAGCTAGTCACCCTACCCACCTTATTTGGAGAAGGAAGACTTGCGTCGCGGGGTGAAGAGAGAGGGAAGGAACCAGGGATTTTCTCCCTTTTTTCAAGCGCCCTTGTAACTTTGAACAGTCACTAAAAAATAAACCGTTATAAGTTGAGGACTATCTTGTATGCCTGCAGGGGTGGGTTCCACTTACCTTCGCCACCGGTTCGCATCGCAATGTTTTGTGTGAGTGCGCGTGCATCCCCTCCTGCAATTTGGCTTCCGCGCATGCTCAGAAGCAGGAATCAGCCCGAAACACAGCTGAGGAGCTGATCAGCTGTGCTTCGGGCGAAGGAATAAAGGTCACTATAAACACCCAGTTGCTGTGGCCTAGAGGTAGAGCTCTTGCCTCACAATCAGGAGGTTGTGAGTTCGATCCTAGGTAGAGGCAGATGTAAGGGTCTCCTGCTTGGGCAGGGGGTTGGACTAGATGACCTGCAAGGTCCCTTCCGACTCTGTTAATCTGTTATCTGTTATAGGTAGTCCTTGACTTATGACCAATTGCTTAGCAGCTGTTCAAAGTTATGACAAACCCTCCAAAAGGTACTTAAACCCGGGGGTGGGTGGGTGGGAGGGCCCGTTTACAAGCAGCAGAACAGAAAAAAACGTTCAAAACAGTAAAAAAAAATGCAAAAGAAAAAAAAGATGGCGGCGCCCACGGACTACCACCGGTCGATCCAGTTCAGTGACGTCACCAACGGGTCGCTACCGGTTCGGGCGATCCGGTCCGAACCGAGAGGAACCCACCCCTGGTATGCCTGCCGCTGCAGCATTTGTGGTGGAGAGAGGGGTAGATTGCATCTGACTTTGGAGATCCCGGTTGCAAAGGGTAGGACTTGAGAGCCATGAATGGGGCATTCTTTCTGGGAAAGAAAGTCTCGTTTTTTGGATGTCGTAAGAGGCCGGAAACCAAAAGACCAGAATAGGTGGAGCCGTCCTGGAAACCGGGGTGAGGACCTTTGCCGAAGATAAAAACTTGTCGTAGCCAAGCCCTCTTTTCGTGGGGTTGATATTTTCTAACCGTTCTACGGTTTTGGCGCGAATTTTCTGGAGGTTTTCCCCCCCAGTTCTGCATTTTCTGAAGCACAGGCCACTTCGGGCTTTTGAGACTCTTTTTTCACCCACCCACCCCAGAATACTGAAATCCGTTGTTATCTTTTAAACCAGAGACAGCTTTTTTTTTTGAGGGGGAGCGGGGGCTTGGTTGGGTCTACATTTTTAAGAGCCTTTAGTTAAACTTTAGTTGGTGGTGTTGCACGCTTATTTTAAGTCTCTGTTTCATTTTTTTTTAAAGGTGCAATCCTTTATTTTTTAAACACCTCCAAATAAATCTACATTCCTTGGAGAGGGAGGGAGGAAAAAAGGAGAGAGAGAGAGAGGGAAGGGAGGAAAGAAGGAAGAAGAGGGAGGGAGGGAGGGAAGGAAAGAGGGAATGATAGAGAGAAACATAGGAGAGAGGAGAGAATCTGTTAAATGGAGGGGGGAGGGATGGGGGAGGAGGTAAGTAAGGAGGGAGACAACCAACAACTATGCCCTAATCTGAAAAATGTTAAAATTGCACAAAATGTAAGATACAGAGACATTTATTTGGAAACCAAGGAGTATTCCAAAATAAAGTACAGGTCAGATGTCTGGGAAAAGATGCAACATGTTGGCTTGCGAGGAATGCAATCTGGTTGAAGAAGAGCAGGCTAGGGAGGATGCCCTTAACCCTGATTCTGAGTTGGTCTTCCTCCTCCCCTCCTCTTCCTCCCTCCTCCTTCTCCTCTTCCTCCCCCTCCTACTTTTCCCCCTCCACTTTCCTTCCCTCTTCGTCCCCCGCTCTTCCTCCTCTTGCCCTCCTCCTCCTCTTTCTCCTCTTCCTCCTCCCCCATCTTCCTTCCCCTTCCTACTTCTCCCCCTCCTCTTCCCCACCCTCTTCATCCCCCACTCTTCCTCCTCTTCCTCCTCCCCATCTTCCTTTCCCTTCCTACTTCTCCCCCTCCTCTTCCCCTCCCTCTTCATCCCCCACTCTTCCTCTTCTTCCTCCCCCTCCTCCTCTTGCTCCTCTTCCTCCTCCCCCTCCTCCTTTCTCCTCTTCTTCCTCCTCCTCCTCCTCTTCCTCCTCCTCCTATCTTCCTTCCCCTTCCTACTTCTCCCCCTCTTCATCCCCCCCTCTTCCTCCTCTTCCCCCTCCTCCTCTTGCTCCTCTTGCTCCTCCTCCTTCCCCTCCTCCTTCCCCTCCTCCTCCTCCTCCTCCTCCTCCTCCTCCTTCCCCTTCCTCCCCTCCTCGGGCCAGCAGTCCCTTCCCTTTTTCCCTTGCTTTGCGTCAATCAGTGGCTGCTCCTCCTCCGTTTCCGCCCACCCAGCAGTGCCCGTTTGATTTCAAACTTTGGGTCAGCTGTTGACACTTCCGGTTGCCTCCCTTCCCTTCCCATTGGCTGGGGAGCCCGGTTGATGCTGTGTGGCCAAATAAAGCAACTATAAAAAGTGTGTGTGTGAGAGAGAGTGCAAGTGTGGGCGGCCGAGTTGTGAATGAAAGCCGGAGCAAAGTCTAGGTTTTATCGCTTGGGGCTTTTGCAAAAGGTTTTCCCGTCCCAGGAAGGAGACTCAAGAGAAGCTGCAGCTGAAAAATTGGCTGGCAATTTATGTTCAGCCACATCCGTGCTGCTTTTAACCTTAAACCACGTTGGCTGCTTCACCCACCGCACGAGGCTGCAATCTATGGCTTGCAAGCCTCGGATGCAAGCCCTGGTTTGAATTGACCTTGCAAAGAAAAAAAATAGTTTGTTTAAAGGATCAGGGGGTTTGTGGGAAGGAGGTCTAAACTGCTGGATCTTAGGTGCTTAACAGGCCCATAGAATAGCTTCCTTCTATTTCAAGAATTAGCAAGCTGAAACATGCTGGTTTCATATTTGTAGCTCTGTTTGAACTGTGGGGCTCCCTGGTGCTCTCTGAGTTTGGTGGTTTTCTTACAGACCTTTCATAATCCAACTAGGTAACATCATCAGTGCTAGAAGGGAATGGGGTTTGCAGAGAGGAGGAGGAGGAGGAATTGTGGAGTCCTGGGTGCTCTCTAAGCTTGATTGTTTCTTGCAGACGTTTCATGACCCAACTAGGGAACGTTATCAGTGCTAGAAAGGAGTGGGGTTTACACTGATGACGTTCCCTAGTTGGGTCATGAACCGTCTGCAAGAAAACCACTAAACTCAGTGAGCACAGAGATCCCACAAAGTGGATTTTGGTGTCTGTAGGACAAGATGGTTTTCCTTTCATCATCAGCACATGTGGTGGGGGAGAGAGTCAACCCCTACAGCTAGGCCCATTAGATCGGTTGGGGCTACCGTCTTCCTCAATACCATCATCATCTTGACTTTTAGGAAAGTTGGCTTTTTCAGGGAGCCCTGGAATGAGATCCGAGGTGAGTGGGGAGCCCCCCCCCTCCCGCTCCCGGGCTTACATCCAGAAGTTTATTGTCGTTTGGGAATTTTTCTTGGTGGCGTTAATAACCTTTTTTTTCTTTTTTGTCAAACATGTACAAGATAGTAGGTGTTTGTATAAACATAACATAAGCTAAGAAGTACAGATAAATGAGGACAATAGGACAGTAAGACAGGGACAGTAGGCACAGTGGTGTGCCTACTGTCCCTGTCTTACTGTCCTATTGTCCTCATTTATCTGTCACCTTTTGGTGTCACCTTTTCGTGACGCTGTTGCTATCGTTTCGCTGGCTCTTCTCGTGCAAAGAAGGGAAGGGGACCGTCTAATAATTCCCTAACCATAAATAAATATATCCCATTCCTAGCTTAGCTGGGAATGCAATTAAGGCCTTGCCGCCTTCATTCCGCGTGCCCTCTTTTGCAAAACCAACCTCTTAGCCCCTTCCTCCTTCCTGGTCGGTTGCTGGGCCTCGTCCTTCCCCTGGAAGGGGAGAAGGGGGGGCAGGCCACAAGGCTATTCAGCCTCCTGAGCAGTAATTTCCTCCCTCTGCTTTCCTCCCTCCCTTCTTCCTTCTTTCCACGAAGTTGCAAGCTCCGAGGAAGATCCCCCTTCTCTGAGGCTGACTCACTCTTGCCTGTTTAACCACCTTTCCTCTTTGCTCAGAGTTTTGAAGAGAAGCCAGCAACTTTCAGGAACTCTGAATGTGCCGTCTGGGTTTGCAAAGAGGTTAGCTGTTAGCTGTTTGCTTCTAAGCGCCTCCCCAGGGCTCCGATTCCCAGATATTTTAGAACCGGCTGGAAGAACAGAACATGGCATGATTTGGCAAGCGAAGCTGAGAACGGCTGGCAGTCCCTCAAGAAGCGGAAGCCGGCGGGTTGCCACACCGATTGTGATGTGACGGGTGTGATGGGTTGGGTTGAGGGGGGAGCTTCATGCCACAGGTAAAGAAGCCAGCTGCTGCGGTTCGCGCCTGCCTAATTCCAGGCTTAAGTGTCTCCTGCTGTGCAGGAGAAATCGCTGTTCTCTCTGAGCTTGGTTGTTTTCTTGCAGACGTTTGATGACCCAATTAGGTAACATCATCAGTACACTGCCAGTAAGGATGATGTCACCCTGTTTGGGTCATGAAATGTCTGCAAGAAATCCACAAAGCTCAGAGAGCACCAAGGACCCTACAGTCTTCCTCCTCCTCCTCCTCCTCCTCCTCCTCCTCCTCCTCCTCCCCCCTCCTCTCCACAAACCCCTCTCCCTTCTAGCACATGATGTTACCTAGTTGGGTCATCAAACATCTGCAAGAAAACAGCCAAGTTCAGAGAGCACCAATGACCCCATAGTCCTCCTCTTCCTCTTCCTCCTCCTCCTCCTCCTCCTCAAACCCCACTCCCTTCTAGCACTGATGATGTTACCTAGTTGGGTCATCAAACGTCTGCAAGAAAACAACCAAGTTCAGAGAGCACCAAGGACCCCATAGTCCTCCTCCTCCTCCTCCTCCTCCTCCTCCTCCTCCTCCTCCTCCTCCTCCTCCTCCTCCTCCTCCTCCTCCTCCTCCTCCTCCACAAACCCTACTCCCTTCTAGCATTGATGATGTTACCTAGTTGGGTCATCAAACGTCTGCAAGAAAACAACCAAGTTCAGAGACCGTTCATTTCAACCCTGAGTTACAAACGTCCTCCTTTATTGAAACCATCATTTGCCTAATCTCGGTTCAGCCGCAGCGTGAGGCAAGGTCCTACTAAATGGGTTGAGCGTGGTCTGTTGCCCTTCTGAGTGGTCAGTTCAGAGCAGCAGTGGATAATAATCTTTCAACTTCTAACATTTGTGTATACATTGTAGTTATAATGTATTCTATTCTATATCAGTATACATAATACTATTTTCCCAATTTCTACCTCTTTTTTTCCAACTCTTAATAAAATAGCCATCCTATTAAGAAGCATTCTATATCTATCCATCACCTCTTGCTCTTTTTAGAATTTCAACTCTTATTGATTTTTTGGTAAATATTTTGTGTTTCTCCCTTGGGATCCTGTGGCTCCTTAAGCCCTGGTCTTTTGCCTCTAGCGCAGAGCTCTTCAAACTTGGCAACTTTAAGACTTGTAGACTTCAACTCGCAGAATTCTGGGAGTTGAAGTCCACAAGTCTTAAAGTTGCCAAGTTTGGGCACCCCTGAGCTATAGGATTTGGGATGAACACCCTTTGAATGGGGTAGGAATAGGAATGGATTTCCAGAGGGAAAAAATTGCAGGTGACCCTGAGGACACAGGTAAACCTCCAAGTGCTTCAACTACCCTCTAAAAGGATGCAAATGACCAGCTATGCTGGCTGGAGAATTCTGGGAGCTGAACTCCACAAGTCTTAAAAGTTGCCAAGTTTGAAGACCTCTGCTCTAGCGTCTCTCTCCCAGGGCGACATCCGTCCAGTTTGTTCTGCTCTGTGCATCAATGCACAGGAATTTTTTTTTTTTGAGGGGTGGGGGTATAAATTGAAGCTCGTGCAGGATTCTCTTTCCGCCAGGTGCTGTCTTGCTGTTTGCCCTTCCTGAGCTGTGTTTGGGAATAACAGCGGTGGGTGGGTGGGTTATTTTGTCTTCCTGCGTGACCTTGGAATCTTGCAAGAAGCCGGAGACTAAAGTCTCTCTCTCTCTGGATCTGAAAATTTGTCACACGCTTGTGTGTGTCAGGGTTTCCTTCCCTGGGGGAGGGGGCAGTTGAGATCACACTTGCTCTCTTGCAACAAGGACAGCCTAGCTAGATGGAAGACCAATAATAGGGTTGCTAAACCCTTTTTAAATTCTCTCTTTTTTAAAAAAAACTTTCGCCTTGCAAACCTCAGCATATCTGTATATGGAAATCTCCCCTTCTCCAGTTCATCTGGATCTTATTATTATGGGACTCGCAGGCAAAGTCTCATAACATAAGAATTTTGTGGTTGCATCAACCCAAGTTCCTTCCCCTCCTCTCTTCTGACCCCCCACATCCCAGCCCCTCCCCATATCCATGCCCACGGTTTCTCAACCTCAGCAGCTTGAAGATGGGTGGATTTTAACTCCCAGAATGCCAAGGCTGCCTGGGAAATTCTGGGAGTTGAAATCCACCCATTTTCCAAGTTCCCCCGGTTGAGAAACACTGGATTAGGATCAGGGGTCTCCAACTTTGGCAACCTTGTGGACTTCAACTCCCAGAATTCCTCAGCCAGCTTTGCAGCTCCAACCTTGGCAACTTTAAGACTTGTGGACTTCAACACCCAGAATTCCTCAGCCAGCAAAGCTGCAAAGCTGGCTGAGGAATTCTGGGAGTTGAAGTCCACAAGTCTTAAAGTTGCCAAGGTTGGAGACCCCTGGATTAGGTGATCCTTCTGCTCTTTCCAACTCTATCATTCATGGCTGCCCAGGGAATTCTGGGAGTTGAAGTCCACAAGTCTTAAAGTTGCCAAGGTTGGAGACCCCTGGATTAGGTGATCCTTCTGCTCTTTCCAACTCTATCATTCATGGCTGCCCAGGGAATTCTGGGAGTTGAAGTCCACTCATCTTCAAGTTCCTGGAGTTGAGAAATAAGTGATCCTTCTGCTCTTTCCAACTCTATCCTTCATTCATAGCTACCCAGGGAATCTGGGAGTTGAAGTCCACCCATGTTCAAGTGGCTGAGGTTGAGAAACACTGGGTGAACCTAATTGGCACATTTTCTTGCCATGACTTTATTTTTTCTACTCCTCTCTCACCAACGAGGCCAAGGAGTGAGATACCCAATTGTTTCTTAGCCTGACTCATTTTTAAAAGCTCGAAAAGAAAACTAGTTTCTCCAGCTGCACCGAAACTTCGGGGTTTTCACCTTCCGATGCAGCCTTCCTCTGCAATCTGACAATCTGGCCGGCGATTTAATTTGCCACCATTCCTCAAGGGCGAGTCAAGCAAGGACCAAACTTCAGGGCCCTCCAAGCATCCTTCGGATTCTGCAAAATTTTGCTTTTTCTGCTGCAAGGGGTAGAGGGCGGCTTTAATCGTCAGACGGGCGGGTGGGACTTCCTAAATGTCTTCTCCAAGGGAGAAATTCGCTGGCAATCTGATCTAGGGGGGGGGGGAGAGGTTGCATTTCAATCGGATCTAATCCCAATCTGCAGATCTGGGACTTGGCAACGGAGAATCTGGATCGGTTGGTTTCAGAGCAAGGGTCTCCAACCTTGGCAACTTGGCAAAGCTGGCTGTGGAATTCTGGGAGTTGAAGTCCGCCAGGCTTAAAGTTGCCAAGGTTTGGAGACGCCTGGTCCAGAGCCTGGTCTCTGTTTGCGATTGGTTGTTTCAGATGCCAGCAGTGATTATCCGAAGGATGTAAGTGGAGGCCGCCTGTAACCCATTTTATTAAAGGGCCTCCATTTTTATGAGCTGGACTCTCTTCCTTTAATATGCGGGATGGTTTTGCGTTTGATTTGTGGAGTGGAAACACAACTGCAGCCCTCATTCTGTGTATCTTACAATATATATATATATTTTAATGAGGCATATATATATGCCTCATTCTCTTCCTTCCCCAATAAAAATTGCACTTGTGAATGCGCAGCTCGCTGGAGGATTGGCATTCCTTGGTCTCGCCTTGGCCTCCTTTTCTATCGCTTATCTAGAGCCGCTGTTCTTTCTCAGGTTCCCTTTGCTAATCCTCGGCTTGGCACATTTGCAGAATGCAGTGTTGTTGTTTTTTTAAAGCAGGATGGAGAAAAGGGTGAGGACTAGAAACTTGGTTCTTTTATTCATTTTTTTAAAAAGCAAAATGCATGGGCCTTTGAGAGACAAGAAAGGGAGGAAGGAAGGAAGGAAAGGAAAGAAAGAGAGAAAGAAAAAGTAAGAAAGAAAAAGGAAAGAGAAACAAAGAAACAAATAGGAAAGAGAGGAAGAAAAAGAGAAAGGAAAGAAAAAGAAAGAAAGAAAGAAGAAAGAACAGAAAGAAAGAAAGAGAAAGAAAGAGAGGGAGGGAGGGAGGGAGAAAAAGAAAGAAAGAAAGAAAAAAAGAAGGAAGAAAAGAAAGAAGGAAAGAAGGAAAGAAAAGAAAAGAAAAGAAAGAAAAAGAAAAAAAGAAAGAAAGAAAAAGAAAGAAAGAAAGTTGCATTTTCTCATCAGGGCTACCAACACAAACCTTGCAGGCAGCAAGAACCTTCCTGGGACTGCCTGCCTGCCTGCAGTGTGTCTTTGTGCGTTTGTGTGTGTGTTTGTGTGTTTCCGTCTACTCTTCCCCACCCCTCTTTTAAAATATATCACGCTGGTGTAAGCTTATATCGTTCCTTTCCCTGCTGGCATCTGCCTTGTCCACGCTCCAGCCAGGCTCCTGTTTCACTCCTGACGCAGGTTGCCACAAAGGGGGGGGGGGGCTGAGCGCCCAGGATTGGGGAGCGTGATTGTGTGGGGGCCCTTCCAGGAAAGTTCCCTGGCTACCCACACACACAAACAAAACCTTTTCCTAACACGAGAGTGGGGGGGGGAATCTTTTATTTTTAAATCTCTGCGTTTTGCAGCCTGTCTGGCTTGGCTTTTTCCAGAGACCTGCATTTTGTGCCCGGATTCCTGCCCCCCTCCCCGTGTGTCATTCCCCCCCCCTCCCCGCCCCACAAGCCCAGTTCTTTCAGACTGGGAGCCCCAAGGAGGACCAGTCACCAGACCCCCCCCCCCTTTCTTCTCAAGTCTCAGCTGCAAGATCCTGGAAGAACACACCCCCCCCATCAGAAACAGTAACAAACAGAAAAAAAACAAAATGTGAAATATGCATGAATACCTATCACAAAAGCAGAGGATACAAACCATAGGTGAAGGAAGGATAAAGATGGCTACCTCACCCTCCCAGGGTTTATATAAGCACTCTATATGATAAATGATCATGAAATTATCCATAATAAATTATCAGGCGTTTTCCCCGTCTCTTGCACCTGTTATGCAAACTCTCTGGGTGTTTGGCTTCCTTCCTTCCCTCCTTTCTCCCCTTCCTCCCTCCCTCTTTTTTCTTTTCCTTCCTCCTTTCCTTCCTTCCTCCCTCCTCCTTCCTTTTCTCCCTTCCTCCTTCTCTCCCTCCTTTTCCTTTCTTCCCTCCTTCCTCCTTTCCTTCATCCCTCCCTCCTTTCCTTCCATTTTCCTTTCCCTTCCCTCCTTCCCTTCATCGCTCCCTCCCTTTTTACTTCCCTCCCCTCCCCCCTTTCCTGCTTTTTCTTCATTTGTTCCTTCCTTCTTTCCTGAATCTCTTTATTCTCCCTCCCTCCCTCCTTCTCTCCCTCCCTCCTCCCTCCCTCCCTTTTCCTTCCTTCCTTCCTCCCTCTCCCTCAATTCCTCCCTCCCTCTTTTCCTCCCTCCCTCCCTCTTTTCCCTCCCTCCTTTTCTTCCTTCTTTCCTCCCTCCCTCCTTTTCTTTTCTTTCCCTTTCCTCCCTCCCTCCCTCCCTTTTTTAACCCCTGCCCGGGTTGCCAGCTGCACCCAAAAACAACGGGGAAAGGGGGGCATCTTGAAGAGGAACCAGCCTTCAAACTAGACCCCAAAGGAGAAACCCTCCACCGTCTTTGATATTGGGGGGGGGTATGCAATTGTCCCCCACATCCCACTGGCAGGAGGGAGGGTTCCTGCAGCGTTTAATGGGTGGGTGGGGGGAGATTGAACGATACCGGGGTATCCCTGGCTTCCATTGCCACCTCCTCTTTAGCAGCGGGGGCAGATTTTGCAAAAATACAAGGGGGGGGGAAAGGAAGGCTGAGAAAACCAAGGGACGGGTGGGTGGGTGGGTGTTGCATGCCCCCTCTTGAAAGGAACAGGGACCGCGCTGGGTGCATCAGAGGTAGCCCCCCCCCCCAAAAAGAGCAGGGCATTCCTGGAGCCTCGCCCCTTTTGGCTTCTTTCCAGCTTCCTGTTTGACGTCAAAGAGCTGAATCTCTCCGGGCTGCCTAAGCAGCTCTTTTTACAACTTCAGTTGCGGAGTGTGTGTGTGTCTCCACCCCCTCCCGAATGTAATCTGAGCAGCCCCCCCCCCTCCCCAAACAAGGCAACCTCGCCTCCCGCCCGGGTGGGAAATCCACCCGGAGATTCCGTGCAACTTTTTTCTTTTTTCCTTCTTTTCTTTCATTTCATTTTTCTTTTTTTGAAATCTCTTCTTTTTTGTCGGAAGAAGTTTGGAGGAGAAGAGCGAAGACTTTGGGGGCGCCTCTGTTTTTTGGGAGGGGGTTCTTTCTTTTTTTCCCACCCCCTCCACCTTTCTGGAGGAAGACGATGATGATGATGATGGGTTTCCTGGCGGCGTGGCGGGACTCGGCGCCCTCCCGCGCGTGTCGGCGCCCCGCAGAAGGACGGACCTTAAGCGAGGACTGAGCGTGCAAACGAAATGGGACGGCGGCCGCGGGATCTTAAGCGCGTGCACCGATCCTTGGACTAACTGTCACCGATTTTTTTTTTGATATTTTTTTTTTTTTTTTGCAACCAGCCCGGGTGCCTCCGAAGCGAGCGCACAACACACACACACACACACACACACACACACACGTACGTACAGAGTCACCCCTGCAAGGCTGTGTGTGTGTGTGCGGTTTGCTGGTTCCGTAACTTCTGGGAAATCGGCATGGACAAAAAACAAGGTAGCTGTTATGTTGCAATTGCAAATAATAACAATAATAAGAATTGTGTGATTGCGGGGGGGGGGGAGGAGGAGGTGGGGAGGAGGAAGAGGAGGAGAGGGAGAGGGATTGAGACCCGAGTTTGCTCCTTTCCCCCCCCCCCCGTGCAAAGGTTAAAACACGCCCGTTTCTGCAGCGGTGGCGCCGGGCGTGGGGTGGGGGGGGGTGGAAGCTTAAAATATGCACGGGAGGGGGGAGAAGAAAGGAAGGGAGATGCGTTATGAATGTGCAAAAAAAAAAAAAAGAACCCCAAACTTTTGCATTGGGGGGGGTTTGCACGGGGAAGGGAAGCAGAAAGTGCAAAGGGGCGGCGTGCAAAGGTTTTGCACGACCCCAGTTTGGGTGGGTGGGGGTCCCCGCTTGTGGGCTTACTTACCCCCCTCTCCCCAAATCATTGCGCTTCGGAGCAATGGAGGGGGGGGACCTGACGGGCGGGAGGGGGGCTCGGGGAGGAGGGGGGGGGTGGTTCCTGCAAAACTTTTTATGAGATTTCCGGCCGGCGGTTGACAAATTTGCAGCGGTATCGTGCAGGCGAAGCTCGAAAGAGCTGCAGCCATGCCTTAAATATAATATATAATAATATATATATTATTATTTTTTCTCTCTCTCTGCAAAAAAGATTGCGGCTTCCGTTTTTCCTCTTTTTTTTTCAACTTCTGCAAACGGGAGGCCCAGCCTTCCTTCGAAAAAGAAAGCGACGGGAAGGTGGGGGGGAATTCCAGTGGCTCCTCCCCGATCAGCTGCTGTCCCCCCCATCCACCAAACGGCTGGGGAGGGGGGGGACTGACGTTAATGCCTGTGCATCCTTTCTCGCAACCCTTGCTCATTCTTCCCTCTCTTCCTCCCACCCACCTTAAAAGAAATTCTGAGCTGTGTTTCCGGCTTTCCAGTCGACCCAAACTGGTGGTGTTAAGGGGTTGTGCTCTGTACATGCTTAGAGGTAGCCTGCTCCCTCTCTTCCAGAAGCTGTAGGTAGAGGGCATGCTGGCGTGGAAAGGATGTGTGGGTTACAGATGGGGGGAAGGTTAAATATCCAGGATCCCCTTTATCAAGGGGGCTGAGGTGGGGGATTTGAGTTTATGGGGGGCTACTCTCCTGCAGCTCCCTCCCCCCCCCAATTTTCTGAAAATAGTTGTAAATTGCAATTATTAGTGCATCTCAGTCATGACAGCAATTTATTCTGAGTCTGATACAAGAAGGACGGTCGGTGCATTTGCTAAATTTATTATTTATTTATTTATTTATTTTGTGAGATTTATATACCGCCTCACAGTGCAAGCACTCTCTAAGCGGTTTACACCAGTAAGCAATGTATATTTATATTGCCCCCAACAATCTGGGTCCTCATTTTACCCACCTCGGAAGGATGGAAGGCTGAGTCAACCTTGAGCCGGTGAGATTTGAACCGTTGACCTGCGGATCACAGTCAGCTAAAGTAGCCTGCAGTACCTGCCTCTAACCGCTGCGCCACCTCGGCTCTAAATCAAATAAGTTGTGTGTTATAGTTGGATGGGAGACCACTAAGTGATATAGGCTAGACTGCAGGATTGGAGGGCGGGAGGGAAGGCTTGGCAGCAGGTGACTTGCAAGCCACTTTTGTATGGCTGCCAAAAAAGCTAGGTGGGGATGGCCATGAAGTCACCAAAAAGTAAGCTTGACTGACAGGAGGTTTTTTTTTTTTACCCTTTATGTAAATTAAATTATGCTCAGTTTTGGTCCTGCCCTGCCGGGGTTTTTTTTCTCTTTTCTGTGCCCAAATGCTGAAAAGTTTGCAAAGTTTAGATAGATGGATGATGATGATGATGATGATGGATAGATAGATAGATAGATAGATAGATAGATAGATAGATAGATAGATAGATAGATAGATAGATAGATAGATAGATATAATGATAGATAGAAATAATGATGGATAGAGATAAAGAGAAATAGAGATAATTAGAGATAGAGATAGAGATAAAGATAAATAGATAATAATAGGTAAATTAGATAGATAGATAGATAGATAGATAGATAGATAGATAGATAGATAGATAGATAGATAGATAGATAGATAGATAGATAATAGATAGAAATAATGATGGATAGAGATAAAGAGAAATATAGATAAAGATAGATATAAATAATCATTGGTAAATTAGATAGATGATAGATAGATAGATAGATAGATAGAGATAAAGAGAAATATAGATAATGATAGATAGAGATAGATATAGATATAGATATAGATAATGATAGGTAAATTAGATAGATAGGTGATAGACAGACAGACAGACAGACAAGTGTTTCCCAACCTTGGCAGTTTGAAGATGAGTAGACTTCAATTCCCAGAATTCCCCAGCCAGCCATGGATATAGTTTTTTTTTTTCAAAGTTAAGAATGCTGTTTGTGTCCTTGCCCATTTCCTGGATTATCGCACCAGTGTAGAATCTTTGGTATCCGAGAAGAAATTCCTAGGAATTCATTGTGTTGACATACAGTATGTACAAGAAGCAAGTTGCTGGTTGTAGGATGAAAGAATTGCTAGCATTGTTTGAAGCATTGCAGAAGGCTGTGCCGTCTGAACCAGGAACGAAGCGGAGTTTCCAGAAGCACAGATATACAACTACACACAACTACAGTCTGCGGATAAATGGAGCTGGCCTCCCTTACGCTTTGATGTCCAAAACGTTTCGCACAAGGGTCCTTCTTCACCCTGGCTGTCGCTGTTAGTGTTAGAGACTGCAAAGCCTAAAGATCAGATGAGCTGGTTTTACACCCCTGTGAGGTAGGCTGCCGTGTTCCTCCTGCAGACACAAAACGGCTCCTCCTTGTTTAGCAACGGTGAAACATTCGACGAAAAAGTCCCTTCCCGTTGATGGGCTCTGCAAAGCCGGTAAAAAAGCGAAAAGATCAGAGTCACGGTTTCACTTAGTCCGCTCCCGTTAAAGACCAAGCTGCTGGTTGCTAAACGAGGACCAGACTGGATTCAGATGCCAAATTATGCAAACCTGCACAATGATTTAGTAGAGAGAGAGAGAGAGAGTTATAGATACGGTGCAATTCGTAATTCCATTGCCAAGCTGCTGCAAGAATCCAGACCAAAGCATTTGATTTTTATTTATTTTCGGACTTCCTCTCCCGCTGCCAGCCAAGTTCCCCCCCCCCCCGACGGTTGGCATTACACTGTGCCTCTGAGTGGGTGGGGGCTAGAATTTGCCCTGGGAATTGAAATCCCAGGGCACTTTTATAGAAGAGAGGAGAGTATATCAGCAGCTGCTTCCTTCTTTCCTGGCACTTTTTGGTGCAGGACTTCGAACGCCAAGGCTATCGGAAATTGTGCTGTCATGGAACATTTACACACACACACACACACACACACACACGCACACACACGCGCACACACACACACACAGAGGCCACTTTGCAGAGGGATGTTCCACATTCCACGGGAGAGAACATTTTGCAAACGTTGATGCAGTCCAGCGGATGGCGGTGTCCTTGGCAAACCAGAGCAGCCATGTTTTTATTCAAAGGGTATCGTATTTCCAGGTGTGCCCCCCTCTCCCCTTTCCAAAAATGGCATCGGTCGCCTGCGTGTTAGATTGGGCTAACAACGTCGGAGAAGGAAGAGCACCGGATCGTCCTTCGCGGGGAAGTTCGGACGGGGGCCACCACCAAGAAGGTCTGGTTGAAAAATCGCACCAACCTCGTTTCAGAGACGAGTGGCGTTTTAAACGCCTGTTCGCGCAACATTGGCCAACTTTGACGTGGAATGCCAAGGGGTCCTTCACTTGCAACCATTTGTTGAGCAACTGTTGGAAGTTACAACAGCGCTGAGAAAAGGGTTTTATGGCGGTTCTTCGCATTTAGGACCATCGCACAACTTAGAACAGAGGTCTTCAAACTTGGCAACTTTAAGACTTGTGGACTTCAACTCCCAGAATTCTCCAGCCAGCACGCTGGAGAATTCTGGGAGTTGAAGTCCACAAGTCTTAAAGTTGCCAAGTTTGGGGACCCCTGACTTAGAAGGACGCACCACTTTGGAGGAGGCACAACTGAGGAGCTTTGAAACGCTAGGTCTGCGAGAGAGGATCCGGATTCTAAGAAATCATCCATCGCTATTTTAAGAAAGGCTGACCCACCGGAAGTGAATACAGGACATCCTCGACTTCATTCAGCAACCGTTCCAGAGGTGGGTTCCTCCCGGTTTGGACCTGTTCTATAGAACCGGTAGTAACTTGGTAGTAACTTGGTAGGACCGGTTCTATAGAACCGGTAGTAATTTGGCGGCCTGGGTCGCTGGAACTGGCAGCGACCCAGGCCTGCCACGCCCCCGAGCCAGTTCTCTTGGCGGCACCATAGGCGGCGCCATCTTGTTTTTTGCATATGCGCAGAAGCTTTTTTTTATAGTACTGCACGTGCTCAGAGGGCCATTTCCGGGAAGTGACGTGTGAAACGTGCACTTCTGTTGCGATGTGAACCGGTGGGGGAAGGTCAGTAGAACCCACCCCTGGACCGTTCCAAGTTACAACGGCACTGGAAAACGTGACTTACGACCGTCTTTCATAGTTACAAGCTTTGCAGGGTCCCCATTCGGATGCTTGGCAACTCCTCTATTTATGACGGTCGCAGCGTTCCAGGGTATCACGTGTTCCCCATTGGCGACCTTCCAACAAGCAAAGTCCACGGGGAAGCCAGATTTGCTTAACAACCGGGTTACTAACTTATCCACTGCATTGATTCGCTTAACGGCGACGGCAAGAAAAAGAGGTAAAAATGGAGCAAAACTGAACAAAGGTCTCACTTAACAACAGAACGTTGGGACTCCATTGTCATAAGTTGAGGACTACCTGTATTCTTTCTTCTGACCCACACCACCACACCACGCCTGTGGTTTCCCCAAGGCCCAAAATCACCTGCCCATCATGGCCTGCAAGGTTTTTTTCCCCCTTCTTCCAGACAAACAGAAGTTGACTGTCTCGGGGTTTCGTCCAGAGGAAGGGGTGAATGTATTTTTACCATCCTTTGGGTGACTCAAAGCCTGGTGACATCACCGGATTCAGGCAGGCCAAAAAATTCTTCAGGGACAAAAGAGGTTTTTACAGTCATCTTCTTGGAAACCTTGCGAGGAAGTTTAGGAGGAGAATTCCAGATGAATGCTGAGTTTTTTAGATGATGATGATGATGATGATGATGATGATGATGATGATGATGATGATGATGATGATGATGATGATGATGGAGAGATCTTGGCATTTGGAAAGACTGAACCAGGCAGTGGGAAAAAATGAGATGCAACCCTGCAGAATGTTTAATCTTTGAGTTTTTTAAAGGATTGGAACTTAAGTTTGCATCAGTCTAAAGAGCAGCCCCTCTAGACTTAAACAGCTTTTGTAGTCCTCTCCAGGATGGTTTTGGGGAGGGGGCGGCAAACTTAGTGTTAGAGAGAATTGGGGGGGGGGCTGGCAGAACCTCAAAAAGGGTCTTCAAAATCCTTTGAGGATAAGAGAAAGCTTAACAAATAGAAGGAAATCATGTATTTATTGGGTTTTAAAGGGTCCCGCCTTTATTATTTTTTCATCAATAAGTCAAGGTGGCGAACATACCTAATGCTCCTTCCTCCTATTTTCCCCAGAACAACAACCCTGTGAGGTAGGTTGGGCTTGAGAGAGAGAGTGACAAACCCAGAATCACCCAGTTGGCTTTCATGCCTAAGGCAGAACTAGAACTCCCAGCCTCCTGGTGATTGGCCCGAAGCTACCCAGGTGGCTTTCATGCCTATGGCAAGACTAGAATTCACAGTCTCCTAGTGTTTGGCCCAAAGTCACCCAGATGGCTTTCATGCCCAAGGCAGGACTAGAACTCACCATCTCCTGACAATTGGCCCAGAATCACCCGGCCGGCTTTCATGCATTTTTTCTAAGAGACTATCTGTTCCTATGTAGTCAAGTAACATTGGGCAGTCATTTATTACAAATGTCAATACCCTTTGAAAAAATGTATCAATTTCATTTCTGGGCCAGAATAGAAAAGAGAAACCGGATTTGTTGCTGTCTTGGCAGCGATTTGTATACAACCTATTCATGAAATATTGTACGGCCTCCTTTCCTGGCTCCCTGCTGCAACTGTGCAAGCATCAGAAAAACCAGGGCAGCGATCAGCAACCAAGATCCTTCTGCAGGGATTACCGGATCCTTATAGCTCCCCTTTTCAGTCGGTCAGTTCTGCTAAGGACGAGTGAGCAGTCTGCCTCCTCCCTAAGCCGTTTGCTGGTTAATTGTGTTGCTTTACGGGGGACGGCACACAACCTATTCAGAATAACAGACTTGGGAGGGACCTTGGAGGTCTTCTAGTCGAACCCCCTTGCTGAGGCGGGAAACCTATACCACATCAGACAAGTGGTTGTCCAATCTCTTCTTAAAAACTTCCAGTGTTGGAGCATTCGCAACTTCTGGAGGCAAGCCGTTCCATTGATTCATTGTTCTCACTGTCAGGAAATTTCTCCTTAGTTCTAAGTTGCTTCTCTCCTTGTTTAGTTTCCACCCATTGCTTCTTGTCTTGCCTTCTGCTCAGGGATGTGGACAAGGAAAAGGAAACCAGTAGGACTACAAATGGTCAGACATTTCAAGTGCTTTGGAGAATCTTCTTTGTGGCAGGTCCTTGGCTATAGGAACATTGAATAGAATAACAGAGTTAAAGGGACGTTGGAGGTCTTCTAGTCTAACCACCTGCCCAAGCAGGAGACCCTATACCAGTGATGGCAAACCTTTTTTTCCTTGGGTGATGAAAGCGCGCGTGTGCGTGCTATTGCACATGCGTGCATGCCCACACCCATAAATCAATGTCCCCCCCGCTGGCCCGCCCCCACACATGTGTACACGACCCCCCCGCTCCCGCATTTCCTGACTTCCGGTGGGCCCGGTAAGCCCGTTTTTCGCCCTCCCCAGGCTACATAGACTTTCTTGGAACCTGGGGAAGGTGAAAACGCCCCGCCCCCCGAGGCCGAAAGCGCCCTCTCAGAGCCTCCGTGCAAGCCGAAAATCAGATGGCCGGCGCGCACATGCGCACTGGAGCTGAGCTAGGGCAATGGCTCACGTGCCGGCAGATATGGCCATAGGTTCACCATCACGGCCCTATACCATTCAAGTTGTCCAATCTCTTCTTAAAATCCTCCAGTGATGGAGCACCCACAACCTCTGGTGGCAAGTTGTTCCACTGGTTAATTGTCCTCACTGCCAGGAAATTTCTCCCCTATTTCTAGGTGGCTTCTCTCCTTGATTAGTTTCCACCCATTGCTTCTTGTCCTGCCTTCAGGGGCTTTGGAGAATAGCTTGACACCCCCCCCCCTCTTCTTTGGGGCAGCCCCTCAAATATTGGAAGACGTCTATCATGTCACCCCTGGTCTTTCTTTTCATTAAATTCAGTGTTTGCAATTCGGCATAATGATCCATTCTTTCAGGGATTAGGGTGTGTAGGTGTGCTTCTCTCCCAAAACACACACCTTGCTGTCCTGGTGGCAAGCTTTTAAGAAGAGATTTTTTTTTTTAAAGAGGAATTTCCCTTTTAGGGAAATCAACGGAGAAGAAAGACCAGCAACTGCAAGTTCTACTTGCTGTATGTTACCTCCTCGACCAACAGCAACAGTTGCTGGGCAACACAGCCAGGATAATCGCAGTGTGCGTGTGTCCTGCTGTGCGGCTTTCTAGAAATGTCCATCTGTCCACTAGGAAACGGATCCAAGCTCGCCCGGCCTTCTAAAACAGGCCCAGTGGGTCTCAGTCCTGAATTCTGTTGGCCGGGGATCAACTCTTCTTTTGAGTCCTCAGAAAACAAATGGTGGCACAGCCACATTTATAGGGCTTTTAAGGCACCCCTGTCCTACTCCACTGGGGTGACGCGTGTTTGACTGCCAAGTGAGTTAGGCATCAATTCCTTCCTTCCTTCCTTCCTTCACTCACTCACTCACTCACTCCCTTCCTCCTTTTCCCTCCTTCCCTCCCTCCCTTCTTCCTGTTCCTCCCTTCCTTCACTCACTCCCTCACTTCCTTCCTCCTTTTCCTTCCTTCCCTCCTTCCCTCCCTTCCCTCCCTCCCTTCTTCCTGTTCCTTCCTTCACTCACTCACTCACTCACTCACTCCCTTCCTCCTTTTCCTTCCTTCCTTCCCTCCCTCCCTCCCTTCTTCCTGTTCCTTCCTTCCTTCACTCACTCACTTACTCACTCACTCCCTTCCTCCTTTTCCTTCCTTCCCTCCCTCCTTCCTGTTCCTTCCTTCCTTCACTCACTCACTTACTCACTCCCTTCCTCCTTTCCCTTCCCTCCCTTCCCTCCCTCCCTCCCTTCTTCCGGTTCCTTCCTTCCTTCCTTCCTTCCTTCCTTCCTTCCTTCCTTCCTTCCTTCCTTCCTTCCTTCCTTCCTTCCTTCCTTCCTTCCTTCCTATATGTCAATACATAACCCAGAAATCTGTGCCAGAGCAAATGGGATATCAGTAGCATTAAAAATGAGATTTGGCACTGCCTGGAAAATTAAACGCCCCAATCCAGAATCTTGGGGAAATCTCACCCTCCTATCGAGTTTGTTTTTGTTTTTTTGAATTCGCAAAAGAAAGCTTATTAGAATTGCCTTTGCCGTCGATATTGTCAGTCTATCCAATAAGCAAAATAAATAAACGAACTCCTGCTGCCTATGGATGCTTTAAGCTTTGGCTTTGCTTTGGATGACATATTATGCATTAACATCCATTCCACAACCTTCCTCTTTTAAAACCCAAATATTCCTGCAGAATCATTTCTGAAGGTTTTGTGTCCTGGTCGGTTTTTATTTTTCTGACGTGCGCTTTCCGTGTGTGGTTGATCTCCTGATCAGCAAACTTTGCAGAAATGCAGAACCACGTGCTAGGCCTTTAGGTAAACCCAGAGAGAAAGTTCTGGAAGCCAATCAGAGGATGATCCAACTAGGATTCTGTTGGAGGAGGATTTTGAACCTGCTGGATTCCTCCCCACCCGTTTCCTCTACATCAGGTGTGTCCAACCTTGTTGACTTTAAGACCTGTGGACTTTCAGCTCCCAGAACTCCCAAAACTGGCTGGGGAATTCTGGGAGTTGAAGTCCACAAGTCTTAAAGTCAACAAAATTGCTGGCTGGGGAATTCTGGGATTTGAAGTCCACAAGTCTTAAAACTCAGCAAAGTTGGACACCCTGGTTTAAGGTCATTGTTAGCTTGCCGGTGCATCCGTGAACTGGAAGCGGCTGGGATGTGCAAATTGCACAGAGGTCTCCGTTGCGTTTTCTGCAGCCTCTGCGTGCGAGTGCATGCACGGCTGTCGCTAACGAGCTGCAGGCTCGGTGCAGCAACCCGATACTCCCATCCTGTTGCCTGACAAGCCTCTCAACAAAGGTGGAATTTCCTGCAGAGCTTGTTGGGTCAGGATCCCAGTTGGCCAAACGCTCCCGGCTTCAGGTGTTCACAGGGCTGGCAGCCTGAGTGGGTGGAGAGGTTACAGATTGTCCTTTTCCAAATTTGGGGTGTTGCAGGCGCTCCGCCAAGGAAACGTAGATTGGAGATGAATAGTTTTTGGTTCAAGTCTGGCCTCTGTTTGCCCATATTATTGTTGTTGTTGTTGTTGTTGTTGTTATTATTAATCTTGTGGCCATGAGGCTGCCAGGCGAGGTGCTAGTCCTCATTGTGTCCTCACTTGTAAAGGCAAGACGTTTGCCAAACATCCTGCGACTACGGGGTGGGTTGGCATGACATTTTTCATGGATCCTGTTGTAATTTGAAACGGTTGTTAAACAAACAGTCATAACTTGAGGACTGCCTGATTTCTGCAGCTATTCCCAAATCCAGAGCTAATCTTCTCCTGAACTTTTTTGCACACGGGTGACCCATCCCAGGCAGAATAACTGCAAATGTGGGTGTGGGTATGCAAATGTTGTTTTTGCTTCCCTTCTAAATCGCAGAATTATACGCAGGTAGTCCTCAACGACGGCAATGGAGCCTGACATTTCTTTTGTTACGTCAGACAAATTGGTTAAATGAGTGCCCCAGTTTACGACCTTTCTTGTCACGGTTGTTAAGGGAATCGCCACAGTTGATACCTTAGGAACACGGTTGTTAAATGAATCTGTGGGCAATCTTTGCTGGTCGAAAGGTCGCAAAAGGGGAATCACGTGACATTGGGAACACAGCAACGGTCATAAGTGTGAGTCCGTTGCCAAGCGTCTGAATTTTGATCACGTGATCACGGGGAGGTGACAAAGGTCGTAAGTGTGAAAAACCATCGTAAGTCTCTCTTTTCAGGGCTGTTGTAACTTTGAACTAAATGAACCAGAGGGTTGCAGACTACCTGAACAGTATATGCAAATTGTAGATCCTAGTCTTGTAGCTATGAAAAGATTTTAGCGGACCAAAAACTGGATTGGCCAGACTGGGTAGTTTAGTCACCCTGGATGAGTAAACGGGTACTCACCGTCTGCGGCAAAGCCAAATTTACTCTGCCAGGCCCTCCTTTTCCCTAAATCCTGGTTCAAATCCACCCGTGAACTCTCCCCCATGGCTTGCTAAGTTTGGGGAGGGAAGCAGCGGGGGTTATTATGCAAGCAACACCACGCCTCTCTTGATTTTCCTTTTTTTTTTTTAAGTGTCATTTCCTAAAATCAAGCCGTTGCCTCCAAGTTTAATAGTGTTGTGTTCGGATCAAGCCACAAGGCAGTGTTTGTTCCGGATGCCTAAAATGAAAATGGACTTCGGGTTGCATTTTGCAATGCGTTTCTCTTGTTGCAGTAACTTTATTTTTGCGTTTTGGAGAAGGGGCGGAAAGATTTCCGCTCTGTCTTTTAAGCAGCAAACTCAGAAATGGTGTAGGGCCGTGATGGCAAACCTATGGCACGCGTGCCACAGTTGGCACGCAGAGCCCTCTCTGCAGGCACACGAGCTGTCGTCCCAGCTCAGCTCCACGCCGGCCAGCTAATTTTCAGGTCTCTACTGCACATACGCAGGGGGCGGGGGGCATGTGGGGGGGGGCAGGGGGAGCATGCACATGCACAGGGGGTGTATGGGGTTGCGCACGCATGAACGGGGGCGGGGGAGCACAGAGGGTCGCCCATGCATGCACGGGGGGGGCACACGCGGGGGATGGATGCACACATATGGGGGTCGCATGTACATTGCATTATGGGTGTGCACCCGCGCATGTGTGCTGTCGCGTGTGCGCACGCTTTTGGCACACAGCGACGAAAAGGTTAGCCATCATCCCCTGCTTGAGCGGGGGGTTGGACTAGATGACCTACAAGGTCCCTTCCAACTCTTGTTAATCTGTTAAAGCCACTTGCCAATAATGCAGGGGTCTGCAACTTTGGCAGCTTTTTAAGACCGCGTGGCTGGTTGGGGAATTCATTCTGGGAGTTGAAGTCCACAAGTCTTAAATTTGCCACGATTGCTGTATCTAGAACGGGACTCTCCCAAAGTTTCAGAATTTTTCTCAAGTCCCTTCATGGTTTCTGCAAGAGAAGAAGACGAAGACGGGCTCCCGTGAATAAGAGCGCTTTGGTGTTGTGCCCTGTTGTAACCCTGGCAACGTTTGTGGAAGTGGGAAATACTTAGCTGGAAGGGTAGCGTATACAATCTTAAAATAAATGGGGTTATAAGCGGAGGAGCTGTACTCTCTCTTCAGGGGTTGTGACGGCTGCCTTGCCTTCCTGCCTTTTCAGAGCTTTGCAGGAGGTTCACACCAGGTCACCATGGCTTGTTGAACTGCTAAGCACAGTCGGAACAAACCTTGGTTTACTGTAATGTGTAAGCGGTTGCAATGGCTGATTTCCCTTATTCTTGCGTTGGAGACAGATAGGCAGGCAGGCAGGCAGATAAATGATAGAAGACAGAGAGGAGGGTATTCATTCAATAAAGCTCTCTTTTTGGGATAGCTTTTGCTTCATACTCCAAATTTCCTAGTAGTTATACAAAATATCCAGATTTGCAAATTGTTGTCAATTGCAATCAACTTTCTGGAGTTCTTGCTTCCTTCCTTCCTTCCTTCCTTCCTTCCTTCCTTCCTTCCTTCCTTCCTTCCTTCCATCCATCCATCCATCCATCCATCCATCCATCATAACTAATTTCCTTCCTTCCTTCCTTCCACCCTCCATCCCTCCATGATAACTAATTTCCTTCTTTCTTTCCTTCCTCCATCCATCCATCCATCCACTCACCCACCCACCCATCCTAACTAATTTCCTCCCTCCCTCCATCATAACTAATTTCCTTCCTTCCTTCCTTCCTTCCTTCCTCCCTTCCTTCCTCCCTCCCTCCCTCTTTTCTTGATTTTTATTTTTTAATACAGATTCAGAATTTCCTTGTGGGAACCAACAAGAGGTCTTCCTCGCCTTCCGGGGTTGGCTTTTAAAATCCCAGCAACGGAAGGACCTCTAGTGGTTCTGATCATGTCAGAATTGGAACGCAGAAGCGTGAAAGTTGGCCAACGTTCAAGTAGGACAAGCAAGCCTCCGAATTCGAACAGCTGCTGGATGTAGAGGCTTCCCTAGCATAGGCCACAGCTAAGACTGGTTCAGTGGATGCAAACAAATAAAATCGAACCATATTCATATAGAAAATACTGGAATGGTTTGTGGTGTCGTAACGCACGTTTCTCCACGGTGGACTTCAGAATGTGGCTTCCAGATTGGCTGTGTGAAGGGTTTGGCCAACATGGAATCCGACAAAACCTTTTTTGCAAAAATTTTATTGGCCTCACAGAAGAAATTTCCTTCCTGGGCTTTTACCTGCTTATCATCAGCCCACCTATTCTGGCTTTTTATTTTATTTTAACAACAGCTCTTTCGTAACCTCCCCTCTCTTCTCTTGCAGCTCCCAAAGGACCCTTGGAAAAGCGAAAAGTTGGTAAGTGAGTTCTACATTTTTTTAAAAAAAAATTCCTCCTCTGCTGAAAATCACTTTTTTGGCATGTCTACAATATCGGAGAGTTAGAGCCAAACTTCTTAGCAATAGCAATAGCACTTTTCTTATATACCGCTTCATAGTGCTTTACAGCCCTCTCTAAGCGGTTTACAGAGTTCAGCATATTGCCCCCAACAATCTGGGTCCTCATTTTACCCACCTCGGAAGGATGGAAGGCTGAGTCAACCTTGAGCCGGTGAGATTTGAACAGCTGAACTGCTGAACTAGCAGTCAGCTGGAGTAGCCTGCAGTAGCTGCATTTAACCACTGCGCCACCTCGGCTCCTCTTCATTCTTTGGAAATGGAAATAGAGAAGAACAGAGTTGGAAGGGACCTTGGAGGTCTTCTAGTCCAACCCCCTGCTCAGGCAGGAAAACCTATACCTTTTCAGACAAATGGGTTATCCAATTTCTTCTTAAAAACTTCCAGTGTTGGAGTATTCACAACTTCTGAAGGCAACTCATTCCACTGATTAATTGTTCTCACTGTCAGGAAATTTCTCCTTAGTTCTAAGTTGCTTCTCTCCTTGTTTAGTTTCCACCCATTGCTTCTTGTCCTGCCCTCAGGTGCTTTGGAGAATAGGTTGACTCCCTCTTCTTTGGGGCAGCCCCTGAGATATTGGTACACTGCTATCATGTCTCCCCTAGTCCTCCTTTTCCTTAAACTAGAACATGCCCAATTCCTGCAACCGTTCTTCAGATGTTGTCAGGAATTGGGTATGTCTCGTCTGAATGGAATAGGAAAAAATGAATAGATGAGTTCTTTCATCTCTTTTTATCCTCTCAACAGCCTTGCGAGGTAGGCTGGGCTGCGAGACAGTGAAGCCAGTGCGACGACAACTGGGGTGGAAAGCATTTTGACTTAGATGGGGTCTTCAGAGCCCACCCCTCATTTTGTATCGATTCTCATAGTCCTGATTCACCCATGTGATTGGTTCGGTTTAGCGCATGATGTAAACATAACCTCTGTGTGTGTGTGTGTGTTTTAAAAAAAGTCACAATTGAACAAACTATAGTTTGGGATTATATATGAAGAGAAACCTTGTCCTCTCAAGCAGATTGGTTATTTTAAAATGTCCTTTTTCTTACATAATATTATTACTTTAATGTACTGACAGCAGCAAAAATTGTATTTGCCCAGTACTGGAAAAATAAGGAAACACCTACAGTAGAAGATGTAATTTAAAAAAAAATTAGATTGTGCAGAAATGGACAGATTGACATTAAAGATAAAAGAAAAAGAAGATACAGAGTGTTTTTGAACATGGGACTTGTTTTACAAAATGGTTGGAGAGTAGAGGTAGAAATTAGGCGCGGGAAAAGTATTATTATATATAAATAAAATGATCCAGACAATACGCTGTTCACTAAGCACTTATGTATGTAAAGAGAAAATGTATAAATAAACTGTTAAAAAATGTATGTCCTTTTTCTTCTAGAAAAACCAAAGAAAAGGCCACCCAAATTAATCCCGCCGGCTAATAGAGAGCCAGCTGTCCCTGCAACGTAAGATCTATTTCACCTCTTTTTAACGATTCCTGACAAGTACAGATAAGTCCTCGACTTACAACAGTTTGTTTAGTGACCGTTCCAAGTTGCAACGGCACTGAAAAAAATGACTTACGACCATTTTTCACACTTGCGGTATCCCCATGGTCACAAGATTCAGACACTTGGCAACTGACTCATATTTATGACGGTTGCATTGTCCCGGTTGCATTGTCCCGGGGTCATATGATCCCTTTTGCGACTTACAAAGATTTGTTTAGTGACCGTTCAAAAGTGCAACAGCCCTGACAAAAGTGGCTTACGGCCGTTTTTCATGCTTTTCACGCTTTTTCACGTGATCGTTTTTTGGGACCACCTGACAATCAAAATCCAATGGGGGAAGCTTAAGAACTGCAGCGCTTCACTTAACAACTGCGGCAAGGAAGGTCGTAAAATGGGACAAAACTCACTTAACAAATGTCTCACTTAGCGACAGGGATTTTGGCCTCCGTTGTGCTCGTAAGTCGAGGAATTACCGGTAAAAGTTCACCGGAGTTTGGCTTGAAGGCCATTTTGAATTGAAGCGTTGACCTTAAGATGCTGAAAGTTTGAGAAGGCACACCGGTATTTTCCGAACGAGATAAAATCAAAATTAATGCAAGTAAAGTGTGTTTCTCCGGATCTCCGTTTAGTGAAGTGCAGATGGAATGAAGAAAATGTTCTTTCAGGCAAGATCCCTCCCACGGTCCGTTGTTTCTGAATCAGTCTGGACAATCAGCGTAATTTAATGTCGGTGGCATCCAATTACATAATGAGATAATTGATGTTTTCACATAATGTGCCTCCATTTATGTCACTCGTGGTGGTGAGGTGACGTCAATTACGTGTTCAACCAAATGATGTAAGCTGGTGCATCTGAGGTCAACATTTCAATTACATAACTGCACAAAAGAACATCCATTGCAATCATTGGGATTTAACGGACTGCCTGCTGTCCCAAACAGTCTGTTAAGTGGAAGTTTTGTTGTAATGCATTACAAAGGATGAATCTTCACCTTGGGCTGTTTGACTTATCAGCGAAAGCCGCAACTTGATGGATTATATTTTTATCTTGTTTTCTTTTTCCCATGCTAGAGTGTAGGAGATGGGCCCTGGGTTTCTGGCAAGGTCTTCTCCAGAATCATTTTGGACCACGCTAAATCTCCGGGACCGCATCCTCATACATTCCTGCTACCAGTTAGGTCCCACAGAGTTGGTCTCCTCCAGGTCCCTTCAACCAAACAATGTCGGTTGGCGGATCCTAGGGGGAGAGCCTTCTCTGTGGGAGCTCCGGCTCTCTGGAACCAACTATCACCAGAGATCCGAACCATTCCCACCTTGCTGGCCTTCCGGAAAGCCATTAAGACATGGCTCTTCCTGCAGGCGGGGTGATTGAGACTGTTGCTTGTGTTGTTGTTTTATTCTTTTAATTGCTGTTTTATTGTTCTTTTTTATTATACTATAGCTGTTCTTGTACATGTTGTACACCGCCCTGAGTCCCCAGGGAGTAGGGCGGCATATAAGAATCGCTAAATAAAATAAATAATAAATAAATTTGGGGGCTGGATTGAATTCTTTTCTTTGTTTGTTCTACAGACCTCCAAGGAACTTGGATTCCAGGACTTTTATCACCATTGGAGAAAAGGTAGATCTTGTTTTTCATCCGGCCCTCTATCCAAGCTTTTGACCTTTTCTTCTGCAGAATTCCTTGATTTACTGTTTATCTTGTGCGTTTCATGAAATTAAAAAGGTAGCGATACGGGGAGGCTCACAACTGTAAGGACATGAGTGGTGATAGTGCCACCTCCATACAAGTGTTTCTTTGTGTAGACAAAGCTTGTGTTTTGCCCAGTTGGGACAAAATCCAAGGTATGATGCTTTCACCATCTTCTTGTTGAGGTTCTCCTTGTGGTCCCACAACATGACAAAGGAACAAGGTTGGTTGGGTACACACACACCAGAGCAACTGTGTGATTTGCTTGGTTTTTTACTTAGCAAGATAAGTTCTTCTCACATTTGTAGACCACTGTTGTTCAAACTTGGCCACTTTTAAGACGTATGGACTTCAACTCCCAGCGTGCTGATTGGGGTATTCTGGGAGTTTAAATCCAATCTTGAAATTGCCAAGTTTGAAAAACAGTGTTGTAGACCATGAGTACTAGCTGTGTAGGTTGTATCAGCCTTGCACTAACCGTAGTTACCACAAGGTGGGCGAGAATCCATCTCATTCCAGGAAGCTTGCTTGAGAACACCTCCAGAACTTCTGGAAGAATGTTCTTCTAAGGTCTCCCAGTATCTTAAGCGCTTAGGGCAACCCAACCCAGGTCTCTTCTTTCATACCTCTGTTTTCTGGGGAACCTGACCTCAGTGCTCCTCTGTGTTCCTCCTCCTACTTCATATTCCTCTTTTGTGGGCCTGGCCTGACCTAATGGATGGGTCGCTTGAGGTCACCTTCTCTCTTCCTCCCAACAGCCTTTTCTATTCCTGCCTTTGAAAGCTTTTCATTGGCTGTGGGGTGACCCAGCTTGGACTCTTGGGAGTTTGTGCGACCCTCACAACTTACACCAGCTCAAAATAGCTGCTGGTTTCTGGTTACAAGCTGCCTCCTCAGCATGTCAGTCAAAGGATAAAGACTTTAGTTTTAGACATAGAGATTGCTTCCTTCTTCCAAGTGGGAAGGCCAAGCCATCAAAGATACCTGCGTTAAATGTCTAAAGTTGTCTGGGGTGGGGGTGGGCGGTAAAGACCAAGTCCTTACCTGGATCTCTTGCTTTGCTTCCCCGCCTAGTCCTGTCATTTTGTTGTGACTTTCCTGTAAGCTAGAATTGCAGTTGGCCACTTCTGTTGGAAGAGTCAAAGAAGGTGTTATTACAGGGTCCTCAAACTTGGCAAGAATTCTCCAGCCAGCATAGCTGGAAATGAAACCTCCTTCTATGCCAGAGGTCTTCAAACTTGGCAACTTTAAGACTTGTGGACTTCAACTCCCAGAATTCTGGGGGTTGAAGTCCACAAGTCTTAAAGTTGCCAAGTTTGAAGACCTCTGTTTTATTAGATTTTATGACAAGGTGGACTTCAACTCCCAGAATTCCACGTGGAAGTCGGAACACGGTTATTTTTCCTTTTGAAGGATGTTATCTGTGCTTTCCAGATTGTCAATGGCAATAAATTGACTTGAATGGGTGGCATGTTGTGCCTTGAAGTGTGTTTGGGATGGTTTGCTGGGTGTTCTTAACCTGTGGGTCATTCCTCTACTCTGTTTTTGCATCCGTCTCGTCCGATCTGAAGAACTTTGAAGTTGAGGCCGATGACTTGGTGAGCATCTCCGAACTGGGCAGAGGCGCTTACGGGGTGGTGGAGAAAGTGCATCATGCGAAGAGCGACACGATCATGGCTGTGAAGGTGAGAACCTTAGCAAAAGGGCTTAGAATATTTGGACCTAGTGGGTTGCATGGTCACACCGTCAAGGGAGATCAGACTACGACAGGTGTTGGCCTAGAAACTGGGAGATGGGGAGTTCTAGTACTGCCTTAGTCGGGAAAGCCAGCTGGGTGATTTTGGGCCAATCACCAGGAGACAGGGAGTTCTAACCCCACCTTAGGCATAAAAACCCACTGCTTGACCTTGCCAATCCCTCTCTCTCGGCCCCACCAATCTTCCCAGAGTTGTTGTGGGGAAAACAAACCAGGAAGGAATATTAGGTAGTTCACCATTGATTTCTAATAAATAAATATCAGTGTTGCTCCATCTTGGAAGAGTGGACGGCCAACTCCCAGAATGCCCCACCCAGCAGAGCCCTCAGTGTGAATTCTAGGCGTTGTGGTCCATTGTCTTGAGGTTAGGAAGGTGTTCTTCCTTCCCATGCTCCACCACCGATTGGTATCCTTTTGCTCCCAATCCAGAGGATCCGAGCCACTGTGAATACTCAGGAGCAGAAGAGGTTGGTGATGGATCTAGATGTCTGCATGAGGACAGTCGACTGCTTCTACACGGTTACATTTTACGGAGCTCTTTTCAGAGAGGTATCGAAAGAAATCCCGGAGCTTTCCTAACTCCCTGGTGAAAGCCACTCTAGATTCAAACACAGGTAGCCCTCCGCTTACGACCGCAATGGGGCCCAACATTTCTGCTGCTAAGCGAGACATTTGTTAAGTGAGTTTTGCTCCATTTTACAACCAGCAGTGAAGTGAATCACTGCAGTTTTTAAGCCACAGTGCCACAGTGGTTAGACTGCAGCACTGCAGGCTACTTCTGCTGACTGCCGGCTGCCTGCAATTTGGCAGTTCGAATCTCACCAGGCTCAAAGCTGACTCAGCCTTCCGTCCTACCGAGGTCGGTAAAATGAGGACCAGGATTGTTGGGGGCAAGAGGCTGACTCTGTAAACCGCTTAGAGAGGGCTGTAAAAGCACTGTAAAGCGGCATATAAGTCTTAAGTGCTATTGCTATTGCATTTCCCTGAAAGTAAGACCTAACCGGGGCAAAAATAAGCCCTAGCATGATTTTTCAGGATGCTCGTAATATAAGCCCTACCCCAAGAAATAAGCCCCAGTTAAGATCATCAGCCAGAGAGGCACATTTAGTACATCCGTTGCAACAACAACAACAACAACAGCAACAACAAAGACACCACTTTCAAAAAAGCCCTAATATTTATTTATTTTATTTATTTAGTGAGATTTATATACCGCCTCACAGTGCAAGCACTCTCTAAGCGGTTTACACCAGTAAGCAATGTATATTTATATTGCCCCCAACAATCTGGGTCCTCATTTTATCTACCTCAGAAGGATGGAAGGCTGAGTCAACCTTGAGCCGGTGAGATTTGAACCGCTGACCTGCGGATCAGTGTCAGCTAAAGTGGCCTGCAGTGCCTGCCTCTAACCGCTGCGCCACCTCGGCTCTTGTTATGTCTTCTGGAGCAAAAATTAATATAAGACCCGGTCTTATTTTCAGGGAAATACAGTAGTAGCACAGTTGTTAAGTGAATCTGGCTTCCCCATTGACTTTGCTTGTCAGAAGGCCGCAAAAAGCGATCACATGATCCCGGGACACTGAAACCGACATAAGTACATGCCAGTTGCCAAGCGTCCAAATTTTGATCATGTGACCACAAGGAGCCTTCAACTGTCGTTTTCAATGCCATTGTAGTTTTGGAACAGTCACTAAATGCATGGTTGTAAGTTGAGGATTACCTGTACAGGGTTTCCTTCCTCAGTAAGGGTGGGTTGCGTTGTCTGAACCGAACAAGGAAGGGATTTTATATAATTTTTTGAAGGAATAAAATATCTTCTCTGGTTCTCAGGGTGATGTATGGATCTGCATGGAATTGATGGACACGTCTCTGGATAAGTTTTATAAGAAGGTTCTGGAGAAGAAGAAGAGCATTCCTGAAGATATCCTAGGAAAAATAGCTGTGGCTGTGAGTGTTACCTTTACCTGCCTGACATTATGCCCAGGGCCATCTTAACAGCATTATGGGCCCCGGCCAAAGCAGTGTACTGGGGCCAGCGGCGAAATCTACTTACCTTTCCTACCAGTTCGGAAGTGCACGCTTCGCGCACGCTTTTTCACCTCCACTCGCGCATGCGCTTTTTCACCCTCTGCACATGCACAGAACACTTTGCGCTTGCGCAGAGGGTTAAAAAAAATGGTGGCGGGTAAGGCAGCAATTTCGAATGTTTCTTCGTGAGTCAAGGATCCAGTTTGGATCTGTTGCGATGCCTGTAAATAAAAATAACAAGAGTTCGAAGTTTTTGTACAGGTAGTTGAGACCGGAAAAATGGAATGAAGTGGTTTAAGCAGCTGCTAGAAAGTGTGTAGTTGTGAGAGAGTTCCACAACTTACGGGCATCTGCTGTTTCTCTCCTTTCTGTCCAGATTGTGCGAGCACTAGAACATCTCCACAGTAAATTGTCGGTGATCCACAGAGGTAAGTTTTAATTACAGATCCCATCGAGATGACAGAGAAAGCCGCTGAGGATTAATAACACAGGTGGGGCCCAGATTCGAGCTTAGATCCTTCGGTAAAATTACAGGCCGTCCTCATTTAGTGACCACAAGTGGGACGGGCAACTCTGCCACTAAGTGAAACAGTTTCCTGAGTGGGAAATCACACGATGGCCGCTGTGCTTTCCTTCCAGAGGAGAACAGGTAGTCCTTGACTTACAATAGTTTGTTTAGTGACCGTTCAGAGTTACGGTGGCCCTGAACAAAAGTGACTTTTACAACCGTTTTTCACATGACCGTTGAAGCGTCCCCGTGGTCACACGATCGAAACTCAGACGCCCGGCAACTGGCATGTATTTGTGACAGTACTAATAAAGGAGAATATTTGTAGCTCGGGGGTTGAACTGTGGGGTCCTTGGTGCTCTCTGAGCTTGGTGGTTTTCTTGCAGACGTTTCATGACCCAACCAGGGAACATCATCAGTGCTGGAAAGGAGTGGGTTTGTGGATGGAGAAGGAGAAGAGGAAGAGGAGGGAGGAGAGGGGAGGAGGAAGAGAGGAAGAGGACTGTGGGGTCCTTGGTGCTCTCTGAGCTTGGTGGTTTTCTTGCAGACATTTCATGACCCAGCTAGGGAACATCATCAATGCTAGAAGGCAGTGGGTTTGTGGAGAGGAGGAGGAACTGTTGGGGTCCTTAATACTCTCTGAGCTTGCTTGTTTTCTTGCAGATGTTTCATGACCCAACTAGGGAACATCATCAGTGCTAGGAGGGAGTGGGGTTTGTGGAGAGGAGGAGGAGGAGAAATAATAGGAGGATTGTGGGGTCCTTGGTGCTCTCTGAGCTTGCTTGTTTTCTTGCAGACATTTCATGACCCAACTAGGGAACATCATCAGTGCTAGTGTCACTAATAAATAGTGATGAAGGACTAGCACTGATGATGTTACCTAGTTTGGGTCATGAAATGTCTGCAAGAAAACAAGCAAGCTCAGAGAGCATCAAGGACCTCACAGTCCTTCTTCTTCTTCCCCTCCTCCCCTTTTCCTTCACCACCACTCCGTAAACCCCACAGCCTTCTAGCGCTGGTGATGTTCCCTAGTTGGGTCATGAAACGTCTGCAAGAAAACAAGCAAGCTCAGAGAGCACCAAGGACTCCAAAATCCTCCTCCTCCTCTCCACAAATCCCACTTCTTTCTAGCCCTGGTGATGTTCCCTAGTTGGGTAATGAAACGTCAAGGGGGAAGCCTTATTTATTTTACAATTGAGTTGTTCCCTTAACAACTGCAGTGATTCACTTAACATCTCTGGCAAGAAAGGTGGTAAAATACGGCAAAACTGACTGAACAAATGTCTTATTTAGCAACAGGAATTTTGGCCTCAATTGTGGTCGTAAATTGAGGACTTTTTTTTTACTTGTGCAAAAAAAAAGAAAGGAAAAAAAAGGCATTTATGATCCCAGTCTGTTTCTCTTCCCTGCTTTACAGATGTGAAGCCGTCCAACGTCTTGATCAACAAACAGGGACACGTCAAAATGTGTGATTTTGGAATCAGCGGTTACCTGGTGGATTCGGTGGCCAAAACGTTGGATGCCGGCTGCAAACCTTACATGGCTGTGAGTGGGGGGGGGGCAGTTAGAGGTGTGTGGGGGGGTCCCTTGTGGGGACACACGCATGCGAGTTTGAGGGAGAACATCCAACCCTTTTATCCTGTTTTCTTCTTTCCTCTGATTTTAATTTGCCTTTTTTCTCTCCCTGTGTAGCCCGAAAGAATTAATCCGGAGCTAAATCAGAAAGGATATAATGTGAAGTCAGATGTTTGGAGCCTTGGGATCACCTTGGTAAGAAATCAGGGCGACCGTGGCGAATGGCAAGGCAGAAAGCATAAGGACTAGTCACTTGCTGTGCTTTGGAATTAGTACGGATTAGAGATCCGGTAATGGCAGCTAGGGGAGTTTCCTCGGATCGGGTCTCCCTTGTGGGCTTCCCACCATCCTCTCTCCCTGGCAGTCGTAGGAAGCCAGATTGTGGATAAATCCAATCTTTGTGGGGTCCTTGGTGCTCTCTGAGCTCCGTGGATTCCTTGAAGACGTTTCATGACCCAACTAGGGAACGTCATCAGTGATAGAAGGGAGTGGGATTTCTCCTCTTTGAGAAAACTTCTAGCACTGATGATGTTCATGACATGGGTCATGAAATGTCTGCAAGGAAGCCACCAAGTTCAGGGAACACAAAGAACCCCACAGTCCTCCTCCCACTCCCACTCCACCTTGCACTGATGTTGTTGTCTAGTTGGGTCATGAAATGTCTGCAAGGAAGCCACCAAGTTCAGAAATGCACTAAGGACCCCACAGTCCTCCTCCTCCTCCTTGTAAACCCCACTCCCTCCTAGCACTAATAGTATCTAGTTGGGTGATGAAACATTTGCAAGAAATATGAGCCGAGGTGGCGCACCAGTTAGAGTGCAGTACTGCAGGCTACTTTAGCTGACTGTGATCAGCAGTTCAGCAGTTCAAATCTCACCGGCTCAAGGTTGACTCAGCCTTCCATCCTTCCGAGGTAGGTAAAATGAGGACCCAGATTGTTGGGGGGCAATATAAATATACACTGCTTAATGGTGTAAACCGCTTAGACTGCAGGGGTGGCCAAACCATGGTTCTTTGAAGACCTGTGGACTTCAACTCCCAGAATTCCTGAGCCAGCCATGCATGCATGGCTAGCTCAGGAATTCTGGGAGTTGAAGTCCACAGGTCCTCAAAGAACCATAGTTTGGCCACCCCTGGCTTAGAGAGTGCTTGCACTGTGAGGCGGTATATAAGTCTCAGTAATAAATAAATAAGGAAGCCACCAATAAATAAATAAGAGAGCACCAAGGATCCCCAAAGTTCAGCCCTGAGCTACAAATATTCTCTCCTGTTGGAATCCAATCTTTGTCTCCCTCCAGATTGAGATGGCTATTCTCCATTTCCCCTACGACTCCTGGGGGACCCCCTTCCAGCAGCTTAAGCAAGTTGTGGAAGAGCCGTCGCCCCAGCTCCCAGCCGACCGCTTCTCCAAAGACTTTGTCGACTTCACTGCCCAGTGGTAAGTCCCTCTGGGTTGTCTCGTTTTGTCTCCTGGGGATTGGCCCCAAGCCACCCAGCTGACTTTCGTGCAGTGGGCATTTCTGTTGTTCCTGTTAGAACCCTGTTCAAACGATTGGGTGTGTTCATATATGATTAAGCCACAAATCATTGTTATGTATATTGCTTTAAATGCATTGTGGATGATTACTATATAAGCAAGCAAGAGAGCATGCTCAGTGTGGTTGGTGGTTTGGTGTGGTGAGTGGTGTTTGATGGTGTGTTCCAGATTGAAGACTCTCTGCTGCTTTACTGATGAGTAGATTACTTTATGACTGTGTGAAATTGCTGTGAAGAGAAGAGTAACTATCTGTGATAGTATAGAATTGAGAGATAGCTGTAATCTTTGTGAGTTAAAACAAAGATAGGCAAGAAGAAGAAACTTCGCATTGACTGAATAACTGTATGACTTGGACTTCCTATTTAACTTTGCTACTATTTTGTACATATCAAAGATATTCCGTTTATTGACTGAATGGCATTCATATCAAACTGCAACACCATTACTACAACACATTTCGCTGTGTATGTGCTTAACAGCACAATAACTCCTTAACAGTTCCAATGATAATTCTTAAAAGCTTTGATTAGTGATGTTCTGGGTGTCTTTTCCCCCCCAGTCTGACGAAGGATCCTGCTAAACGAATGAGCTACTTAGAGATGATGGTGAGTTGATCTCCTTTCTTATGGCCCAGTTTTAATCTGTTTTATTCAGATTCCAGCAGGTGAGTGGAGCTCTTGCCTCACAATCAGGAGGTTGTGAGTTCGATTCTAGGTAGAGGCAGATGTAGGGTCTCCTGCTTGGGCAAGGGGTTGGACTAGATGACCTACAAGGTCTCTTCCTCCTCCTTCTCCTCCTCCACCTTTCCTCCTCCTCTCGTTCTCCTCTTTCCTCTCCTCCTCCTCCTCCTTTTCCTCTTCTTCCTCCTCCTCACTCCCACAACTACCCCTCCTTATTGTCCTCTTTCTCCGACAGGATCACCCCTTCTTCACTCTCCACGACACCAAAGTCACCGAGATGGCTTCCTTCGTCACGGAGATCCTCGGGGAAGACTCTTAAATTTCTCCCCCACACCCCTCTCCCGCCCCGACCTCGCCGCCGTCGTGCCAAATAAACTGGAGTAGCATCGGCCGCCTTTCTCCGGGTGGGAAGAACCGTGAGGCAGTTTGAAAACTTCTTCGCATTACCGGCTGTTTGCACAAAACAGATTGAATGTCTTTGTCGAGAACCCTCCGCCCCATTTAGCCTCGCCTTCATGTCTTCGAAAGAGAGAGAGTGGGGGGGGCATGGCGGCTGGGGTGGCCCCCACCCTGCGCGAAGAAATCTAATTTCGGAGCACCGTTTGCGGGGACCTGAGGTCTTGGTCCTTGAAATTCTTCACTGCCCTTTCAGCTGCCGAGGTGAATTTTCGGGTGTTCCCCTCAGTAGACCTCCCCACCCCACCCCAAATGCAACTGTGGGCATTCAGAATTTTTCTAGACTTCATTGAAAACCCTCCATCCCTTTCAAGAGCTACCCACGGAGGCCTCTGCTAAAAAGAAGTCGGCTTTTTAACGCTTTGCAATTTCAAAAAAAAAAATCTCTGGAAAATCGAGAAGGTTTTAGTAGTTTCTGGGAGTAGGTGTTCTACTTTTTGCATCTCTCTCTCTCTCTCTCTCTCTCTCTCTCTCTCTCTCTCTCTCTCTCTCTCTCTCTCTCTCTCTCTCTCTCTCTCTCTCTCTCTCTCTCCTTCTCCTTCCTTTTTTTTTTAACTGCGTGGCAGCATTCCTCGATCTCAGCAATTTTAAGATGGGGGAGACTTTCAACGCCCAGCATTCTTCAAAAGCACGCTGGTGGCGGGATTCTGGGAGGTGAAGTCCACAGATCGTAAAGTTGAAAAGCTGTGTTGGAGGAACAATTTCCCTTCTCCCCCCCCCCCATCCAAAAAAACTACTCCTGGAAGAATTTTACAGCCCAATTTTGTGGCCTCTTGTCGCTGGATTGCAAAGTTCCTACCCACCCTAGGTTTGTTGCCTCTTTCCAATGTTTACGTCAACAAATTCATAAACGAAGATGAGTTTTGGTATCGGCAGTCCGAAGATCACACGCCTTCTCAAACTTCTTTGGGCTTTTCAACATAACAGATGTTTTGATATACGTTTCGCCTTTAAAAGAGATGTGCTGAGCCCCCCCTCCCAAACCCCCCAAATGTTCAGCTATTGTCGGGGGGGTCTCGTCTCTGGAGACATCGCTGGAGGTCGAAAATGTTAATTAAAAATGAAATAGCCCCCAATGGGTGTCAAGAGATGGATTCAGGTGGATCACTTTAACTGCACTGAAATTGGGAAGCGTTGTTGATCTGGTGAATTAATTCCTCCTTTCTCTCAACTCTTCGTCATCCTTTCCTGGCCTGTTGGAACTAGGAAGTTGGAGGATCTACCTTACCTTAAGTCCAGGCTTCCCATCACTCCTTCGCTCCAAGAAGTTCGCTTCCCTGTCCACTGCTCCTCCACAAAACCCAGGTTTTGCACACCTTGGTTCTTCAGTGCCAACGGTGTAGTTTAGTCTACGGTGTGTGAACCCAACGGTGAATGAATTGTCCTTGATCACGTTCACCAATTCAAGCACTCGCCATTGCATTGAAGCTGATGAGATTCCGACCAAGATATATCCATCATGGTTTAGGAGCTACAAGACCTGGGTTCACACCCGTGCACCACATCTTGGCTTGTGCGTGGAGTTAGCCATGCTAGAACCATGATGGTTAAGTGATGGCTTTTTCTGCCCGATCGAGGACATCTGGATTGAAGTGGAGACGCTTGGCCTGTGAAAGAGGTGCTTCCTGCACTGAGCCCATTTCTGTTTAATAATCTATATCTTACTTCTGCAGGGGGAGAAAAAACCCTTAGGAACATGGGTGGTGTGTGAATGATTCTTAAATGGGGAACAAATGAAATATTTTTTTCCTCACCTTACCTCCAAAGAACTCAACCATGTGGAGAATTCTTCCCTTTTGACAGATTTGCTTCTAGGAAAATTTTCTCTTCCCTCCCCCTAACTCAAAAGCAAATATTACCTGTGGCTTAGTTGACACTTTTTGTTTTTCAATAAATTCTCTCCCTTCTGCTTTTCCCACCAAAAGTAAATTATTTTTAAGTGTGTGTAAATGTTTGTGTAAACGATGAATAGATGCAGAACAGGCTTGGAGGAAGCACCAGCAGGTGAAATTTTCAGGAGAATGTTAAAACGCAGACACACAGAAAAAAAGAGGAAGTCCATTTTAAAAGACACTGGAAAGGGTTGTATGTTAGGAGTGTATGAGTCAGATGCTAAAGAACAAATCTACCTATTTATTTTATCCATCCGGTCTGAAGAAATAGCCTTCTCAAGCTATGACTTGGTCTTCGCCCACAGTCATTTCCACTGGGGGTTGAATGAGTTGCTAGTCCCTATTGATCCTTTAGAATATCTCAGCCTTGGCGATGTAACAGATGGGACTTGATTCCTCCTCCTGCAAGATGATTTTAAAAATACCGTGTTTCCCCGAAAATAAGACCCTGTCTTATATTTTTTTGAACCCTGAAATAAGCGCTTGGCCTTATTGCCAGGCACTCAAAAGCCCGATTGGGCTTATTATCAGGGGATGTCTTATTTGGGGGGAAACAAGGTAAGTTTCCCAAGTCTGATCATCTTTGAAAAGCCCTGGTGATCTATCACCCAAGTACTAACCAGACCCAAACAATATAATATTTTTCAGGATCAGCTGTCGGTCAGTTCCCCCCCCCCCTGTAAGGGTTTTTTAAAATCTAGGCTAATTTAAATTGCTCCCTAGAAATTTATTCAGACAGGAGGCCTCTTCTAAAGATGCTTTCGTTGAACTATCCCCAGAGTTGCTGATCAAACCTCTCTTTATAATTTGAAGGCCACCAGGGTGACCTTAACGTCTTTAGATGAGATGGGCGGCAAATAAATAAACTTCCCTTCCAGATGTTTGACCTTCCCTTTTGAGAGTTTCTACCACCTTAAGCTACCTATAAATAAAAGCTGAATTTTAAAAATTAACAATAAATTGCAGATCATGAATGATTCAGGGAGACTATTCCACCCATTCCCTTTGCAAGTTAAAATGTTCCACTTTGGGTTTTGAGTTGATCCTATGTGATTTGGGGGAGGGGAGGTTCCCAGGCTTGATCAGAGACCTGATATGACCCCCCCAAAGTCCCCACCTCTATTGCTATCGCTTGAACCGATGAATGTCGTGTGCAGCTTCCGAAATTGAGATAGTCCCAAGATGTTTTTCCAACCTGTTCTGGTTTGTGTTTTTTTTTTTTTAATCTGCCCTTTTTTGGAAGCAAATGTAGAAAACGTTTCCTGCATTTTTTTCCCCCTTGAGTCTAGTGCTACGTTTCTCAACCTGGACCCCTTGAAGGTGTGTGGACTGCTACAACTCCCAGAATTCCACCAGCCAGCATGGCTGATGGAATTCTGGGAGTAGAAGTCCACGCATCTAAAAGTTGCTAAGTTGGAGCCATACTGGTCTAATCAGATGGGCTTTGGGTAGCAAGTTTTGATGCTTCTGCTGGGTATCTGTAAAAGTTTTCTTTCTTACTGGTTTTGGATTAGCAAGAGGGTGTACGGCAAATCGCTCCCTGAGCCTCTCCAGTTCCTTCTCGTGCTTCAACGTTTCTTTCTTCAAATGCATGCCTTTGGATTTTACAGGGTTGGTTTCCTTCACTCCCACCTTCTCTTCTCCATCTTGCAAATAATAATAATAATAATTTTGATATGGAACCCAGCAAATGAAATGACCACAGAGCCCCTTGTGGACTACGAGCTGGGTCTCCATGGGACAAATGTGACCAGCTTTCCAGCCTGATCTTGGTTTGAAGAAAGCTTGATAGTACATGAGTCCCAAACTCTCCTCCCGTTTTATTTTTATTTTTCCTTTCACCCCTTCTTCTTCTCCCTTCCCCCTCAAGTTTCCAGCGGAAATGGAAGACTATTTATATTTAGACAAGGAACTACGGGTGCTTTTATGATTTGAAAGATTCTCTCTAATAACTAACTTGGTTGTTGGTTGTTCAATAAAAGAAGCTCCCAATCTAATTTCTGGCTTGCTGGCTTTCTTGAAAAAGGGTGAAGCGTTCGTTCGTTCATTCATCCACTCATTGAAATTTTCAACAAAAAGAGGGATTGGATTTGAATCTGAGCAAATTGACGTCCCCGTTACAGATAGTCCTTGACTTGAAACGATTTTGCTTAGTGACAGTTCGAAGTTCCAGCAGAAAGCAGCTTGCAACCATGTTCGGGCTTACAACCGTTGCACATTGTACAGTCAACATTCAGGCATTTGGCCACTGGCATGTGTATTTCTCACAACTGCAGCATCCCAAGGGAGTGTGGTCGCCATTTGAGGCCTTCCCAGCTGGCTTTGGACAAGTAAAAGTCAATGGGGAAATGTGGATTCACATAATGACTGCATGATGATAATATCTCCTGCTAAATACATGGGAAAATATCCCATGGGGGGGTGGGCAAACCCACTTAGGGTTAGGATTAGCTCCCCATGAATTCAGGGCGCATTCGGAGCGCATTGTTATGGTTAAGAGGGCGCTGACTTCGAGCCTGCCCTATCTACGTTCCCTGGCAAAGTACATGGGATTGGCGGGCAAACCTGGTTAGGGTTAGCTCCAATGGTGAAATCCATTTTTTTTTACTACTGGTTCTGTGGGCGTGACTTGGTGGGCGTGGCAGGGGAAGGATATTACAAAATCTCCATTCCCACCCCACCCCACTCTGGGGCCAGCCAGAGGTAGTTTCCAGTTCTCCGAACTACTCAAAATTTCCGCTACCAGTTCTCTAGAGCCTGTTAGAACCCACTGGATTTCACCCCTGGTTATTTCCCCATGAATTTGGGGAGCAAAATTGACATCACCAATGGATTTGGAGTGCATTATTATGGTTAGGAGAGTGCTGACTTTTTTGGGGGGAAAACCCTACCTGCGTTCCCTGGCAAAATGCATGGGAAAATCCCATTGGACATCACCAACAGATTCACATTGCATTGATATACTTAGGAGGGTTCTGTCTATGCGACCCCAATTTAATGGCACATAATCAAATAACACTGACTTGGCGTAAGAATAGAGAAGGTTGGTACATATCTTTGGGCTAGAACATTCTGGTTTAATATTCCACCTGAGAAGGCAGACCTTCTAGCACACAGATTTTCATTTTAAGACCCTGAGCTGTTCATCTAAACCCCCAAAACTTTACCCTTAGACTGTCCACTGTTGACCTCACCCGATTCCTAAGAGGTCAGTAAGGGGCGTGCATAAGTGCACCAGCGTGCCTACCGTCCCTGTCCTAATGTTCCCATTTATCAGTACCCATCTTATGTATATAAACAATGTTATATCTATGTATATTACCAACACGTACTTTACAAAAAAAAAATAAAAAAAAAATAAATCTAAACCAGGAGTGGCCAACCTTGGGAACTTTATGACTTGTGGATTTTTAAGTCCCAAAATTCACCACCCTTCCACTGATTTACCCCAAGGTGGTGCTGTTGGTTTATGTTGCATTCTTCTGGGGTCAAGGATATTTATAAAATTTAATGCAGTTGCACCGTCTCATTTTTCAAAGCCAGTTTCTCATTTCTGTCTTTGCAGCACTTAGAGAGGTATTGTAGATGAGACTGAAGGAGGGAGGAAGGAAGGGAGGAAAAGAGGAAGGGAGGGAGGGAGACAGAGGTGGGGGTGCTAACGCAAGATAATTTGGATTTTAGAGGCGGAATTTGCTGATTGTGCATCCAAAGCAGTGGTGGGTTGCGACCGGTTCGCTCGAACCAGTGGCGGAAATTTCCCCCCGCTTGCTTAACCCGGCAGCGATGGCTAGCTGGCCACGCCCCCGAACTGGTCCTCCGGTCGCCACTCCTTGAAAGCGGCTTGCAAAGAACCCTCTACGCATGCGCAAAGGCTTCTGCGCATGCACAGAGGGTCATTTCCCCAATGTGACGTGACACATTTCTGATGCGATGCGAACCGCTAGGAAAGGTAGGTAGAACCCACCCCTGATCCGAAGTGCATGTGTACAGCTACACACAGGTTTCATTATTATTTTTTTATTCCAGTTCAGTTAAACAGAACGTCCCTTCTTGCCTTACCTTTAAATCTACTCCGATGAGATCCTCTTCAAACCCGGAAGAAGAGCTAAGAATACGCAACTGTGTGCAATTTGCTTTTTCTTGCCCTGGGTTATGAATGGCTTTTTTTCTCTCTTCCTCTTCCTCCTTTATTGGCCCATTTTCAAATAGCTCCCAATTCTCTCAATAAAAAGAAAGCAACTTATGCCTTCTTCTGCACAGCCAAACTGGTTAAACAAATCAACGTGCCCAATATACAATGCCCAGATTCAGCTCCAATTTTAAGAGCGCAAGTTATCTCTGGCTGCTCTAGAGGATGATAAGAAGTGACAATGGTCATTGTTTGATGGGCCACAAAATCTCTGTTGTTCATGGGACAGGGAGGACGAAACGGATGTGAATGGAAAGGAGTGTGATTGTAGGGCTAATACAATAGATCTTTGGTCCCCGGAGGAGGCAAATTTATGGTAGGAGCAGTTCCTCCAACATCACAAGACCGAAGTGAAATCATTAGGCCTCATAAGCGATGTATCAGCTTCTCGTTGTCCTCATCTCATCCGATTAAACGTGAAGAGCTCATTCTTTGGCTGCTGTATTTCACTTGTTCAGTGCCAGGCAATGATTAAGACACACAAAGCCTTAAAAAGAATTGTCAACACTCCCTACGTGGTCAGTTAGAAAAGAGAGACTTTTGGGCCCCTGATTAGCCAAAAGTATTCTTTACGAAAGCCAAGTGGTTGCAAAAGAAGGCAAAGCCGGATCTGGGATTTTCACGCCCAAAGCGTATAGTTAACTTTCCCCTTGTTCCCACTTTCCTCCCTGGTTATCTTTGTGGGTTCAGTTAGATTCTAACAAGTTGTTTGGGAAACAATCGCTGGCTGGATGGTTCTGCATTCTATAGTATGACCTTGGAATGGCCAGCAGCTCTTCTGGGATGGCATGATGTGTAATTTCGATTCCTCTCATGCTAACCCCCTTATCCCACCCTGAAGTCCTTCCCACCATTGAATATGGCAAGCAAGAGAAGCATGGTGTAACAGGATGGCAGTCCTGACAAGAATGTTGGTCCTGAATGAACATTTGTGAGGTACAGAGGACTGACTGATCCTTTGGGAGTACAGCAAAGACTTATAACGAAGAACACAACAGAAAGATCTCAAACCAGACAGTAAAGTAATGGATCTACTCTAATCCCCTGGGCAAGGACCTCCCAGAGAAGACTATCTCAACCTTGGCAACTTTCAGGTGGGTGGACTTCAACTCCCAGAATTCCCTCACATAGCATGCTTCAATTCTAGGAGTTTAAGTCCACCCGTCTTAAAAGTTGATTTCAACCTAGTGAGCTAGCTCCAACAGGAATCTCAACCAGATGGATTGATTCTTTTTACTGTAAGGTTACAATAACAGAATCTTGCAAGCCTGAAAGTACATTCCCCCCCACCCCCCCATCTTTACAGGTCATGAAACTAGGGAGGGTGCTTTCTGAGATGTTTCCTGCACTCCTGATGTGGTTTATGCTGCCTCTTATTCAGCTTTTCCACTGGTAGTGTCTCTTCCTCCGTCTCCCAAGTTCATTCTCACATACCATTACACTCTCTGAGGTTGAGAAACACAGTTCTCGGCTAAACACACCCGTTTCCTCCTACGTTTCTTCTTTTCCCACTAAATAGGAACCCCATTTCTCTATGTAAAAGGGGTGGACCTTTTCCTGCATGGAGAAAAATGAAAGGTAGCCAAGAAATTAAAAGACGCTTGCTCCTGGGGAGGAAAGCCATGGCAAATCTAGACAGCATACTAAAAAGCAGAGACATCACCCGGCCAACAAAAGTGCGTATAGTCAAGGCTATGGTTTTCCCAGTTGCAATGTATGGCTGTGAAAGTTGGACCATAAGAAAGGCTGAGCGCCAAAGAATCGAGGCATTTGAACTCTGGTGCTGGAGAAGACTCCTGCGAATCCCATGGACTGCAAGGCGATCAAACCGGTCAGTCCTAGAGGAGATCAACCCTGACTGCTCTTTAGAAGGCCAGATCCTGAAGATGAAACTCAAATACTTTGGCCACCTAATGAGAAGGAAGGACTCACTGGAGAAGAGCCTAATGCTGGGAACGATTGAGGGCAAAAGAAGAAGGGGACGGCAGAGAACGAGGTGGCTGGATGGAGTCACTGAAGCAGTCGGCGTGAGCTTAAATGGACTCCAGAGGATGCTAGAGGACAGGAAGGCCTGGAGGAACGTTGTCCATGGGGTCACGATGGGTCGGACACGACTTCGCAACTAACAACAACAACCACAAAAGGTTTTGGGATCGCTAAATGGGCTTCCTCTCCTCCTCCTCCTCTTGTGTGCCCAGAACTTTTCATCAATTGCTTTGTGGGAAGCTTAAGTTCTGACATGTCCAAATAGCTGCAGCTACTACCATGATGAAACCTTGAAAAGGTTTTCTCTTACTCCGCGAGAAATCAATAGTTCCGTGGCAATTCTCCAAGAGCTGCAGAAGGAACGGAAAGTGAGGAAGCAGACGGGAGATGTTGGACTTGAACAAGCGTATTGATCCACTCTGGTCCGATAGCTCTCTGGAGATCCACTCAAGAAGTAGCAAAATGCCAGACTTCCCGGGTAAACTAGACAGGAAACATGATCAGATGAGCTAATTCTACTGTACTGTACAGAACTCCCACCATCTCTAAAAAGCTAGAGAGGCTCCCTTCTGAGTCCCTTCCCTTGATCGTTATGCAGCTGTAGGCTATGTTTTCTTTCATATGACGGTTCCCTACGTAGCATTTCTTGGCCTGGTCTCTCAAGGTCTTTCTCACATAGCATGACACAAAAAGACCACAAAGCCATTTCCACCAATTTGATGTTTTCCAAAAATGTTGGTCTACAGCAGCGGTTCCCAACCTGGGGGTCGGGACCCCTTTGGGGGGTCGAATGACCATTTCCCAGGGGTCGCCCCGGCATCCTCAGCTCCCCCCCCGCCACAAGCCTGGCCATATCGCACCCCACAACCCGCGCCCCCACCACGACCCACCCCGCTGCCGCCATTTGGTTTTTTTTACCCTCTGCGCATGCGCAAAGCGTTCTGCATGCGCAGAGGGCAAAAGAATTCAAATGGCGGCATCCAGGCGGGCGGGGGATGCGGGCGGAAGCCCCGCGCTGCGACCGCCACTGGCTCCATCGGCTCTGCGACGACCTACAGACAAGAACGAACCGGGAGCATTTCACCCCTGCGAAAGGCGTGCGTGACTTTGGCGGGGCCAGAACAGGAGAGAGAGCCTTACCGTTCGCCCCGAACGCTATGGGTAGCCGGGAGAGACTCTACGAAGGGGGTGGCTCTCTCCAGGCAGCCGCCTGTCCCGGCCCTGCCGAAGTCGTGCACGCCTTTCGCGATGGGGCTTGAAAAGCTCCCAGAGGCAACACGCGAAGCGAGCAGAGACCTCGCCCAGATCTGGAGACTTTGCCTGGACGCCGCCATTTGGGTTCTTTTACCCTTTGTGCATGCATAGCATGCTTTGTGCATGCGCCGAGGGTAAAAGAACCCAAATGGCGGCAGAGTGGGTCACGGTGGGGGCGCGGGGGCGGGTCGCGGGTCGCGGCATTAGGAAGGTTGGGAACCGCTGGTCTACAACATCCTGGCTCTTGGCACTATTGGCTTAGGATAGCCCAGACTTTAACACTGCTCCAATGTTTGCAGTTATACTGTGGAGGTCTTGGTGCTTTCTCAGCTTGGTGGTTTTCTTGCAGAAGTTTCATTACCAAAGTAGGAAACATCATCAGTGCTAGAAGAAAGCAGGGTTTGTAGCGGGGAGGAGGAGGAGGAAGATTGTGGGTTCCTTAATGTATTCTGAGCTTGGCGGTTTGCTTGCAGATGTTTCATTACCCAACTAGGTAATAATAATATTTTTTTATTTTACAGTCACAGACCAAAATACAATCGCAAACAATTAACACCAGAAGTCTTGGCTAAAGGGAATTACAACATTCTCTTCTAATAGTTACAGCTCTGAAGAAAAATTACCCAACTAGGTAACATCATCAGTACTAGTGATGGTAGGGGGTTGCTCTCTGCTTATATACAATAGCTTGCTCTGCCAGTGTTGGGTGTGGTTTTCTACTTCGTAGTTCCTTGATTATTGTTTTCTGCTTGATTGTTTGTCTGGTGTTAATCCCTGCTTATCTGATTGTTGGAGAGGATGTGTTCTGGTCTTTTCATTTCTTTCTTTCTTTCTTTCTTTCTTTCTTTCTTTCTTTCTTTCTTTCTTTCTTTCTTTCTTTCTTGTTTCTTTCTTTCTTTCTTCCTTCCTTCCTTCCTTCCTTCCTTCCTTCCTTCCTTCCTTCCTTCCTTCCTTCCTTCCTTCTTTCTTTCTTTCTTTCTTTCTTTCTTTCTTTCTTTCTTTCTTTCTTTCTTTCTTTCTTTCTTTCTTTCTTTCACGATGGTCTTCAAGGGATGCTGCCCAGGTGGAATACCTTCCCTAATCCCTCCCCTAGAAAACTCAGGCTATGTTCAGAAGTCTCCCTAAAAGACAAACAAAAGTGCTTTAAAACTCTCCGTCCTGCAGGACCTGTTTGAACCTAGAATTTTAAAAGCATGACTCCGTGCATCTTAGACCCAGCAAACATCTCAGGACATGCTAGCCTGGAGCTGTTACCTTGAGAAAATCGGTGGCCTCCTATTTTGCAATCCCCAGAAGAGGCCATTTACCTCTCTGCTGACAGCCGAGCCTTCAACGTGATCACGCCAAATGCAGGATCAATAGCAATTCAGTTATGTTGTATTTTTAACTAGGCTTTCACAGGGCGGGTGTTTTGTGTTAAGTCCATTTAGCCGGAGCTCAGAGGCAGCGGGATGAAGACGGAGAGTTGTCTTGAAGGCACAGGAGGCGCGTTGGCTGACCCCAAGCAGCCTTGATGCTGGGAGAAGCTCTGAGCGCATCTGAAATTACATCTGAGGAGGCTAAACATTCCAGGAGTTCTTTATTAGAGGAGCTTATGTCAAAGGCAGAGGCAGAGAGAGAAAGCAATGGAAGAGCTTGTGTTGTCTTCTATGTGAATTTAGAACATAGAACAGGGGTCGGCAACCTTAAACACTCAAAGAGCCATTTGGACCCGTTTCCCACAGAAAAGAAAACATTGGGAGCCACAAAAACCTTTTGACATCTAAAATGAAGATACTGCATTTATTTATTTATTTATTTATTTATTTATTTGTTTATTTATTTATTTATTTATTTATTTATTCATTCATTCATTCATTCATTCATTCATTCATTCATTCATTCATTCATTCATTCATTCATTTATTTATTTGTGAGATTTATATACCGCCTCACAGTGCAAGCACTCTCTAAGCGGTTTACACCATTAAGCAATGTATATATTTACATTGCCCCCAACAATCTGGGTCCTCATTTTACCTACCTCGGAAGGATGGAAGGCTGAGTCAACCTTGAGCCGGTGAGATTTGAACCGCTGACCTGTGGATCAGTGTCAGCTAAAGTGGCCTGCAGTACTGCCTCTAACCGCTGCGCCACCTCGGCTCATATATATAGTTTTTTTACCTTTATGCTATATATTAAAAAAATATAGTGTGTTGCATTTATATAATCAATGAACTGCTACAGAGAAAACAAATTTTTATTTCTGCATGCAACAAAAACATTTTGAACTCCGAAAAAAAAAAAGATGGGTTGAAAAGCTCAATAAATTGCGTGCCAGTGGGTGGCGCATATTGGCAGTTGTGACACATGTTTTGAGCGACAGGGAGCCACAGCAGAGGGATGAAAGAGCCACATGCGGCTCCAGAGCCCCGGGTTGCAGACCCCTGACATAGAAGAATAGAATTGGAAGGGACCTTAGAGGTCTTCTAGACCAACCCTCTGCTCGAGGGTTTCCAGTGTCTTTCTCCCCGCTTGGAACTGAACCAGATGGACATTTCTTCCAACAGTCTGGACATGGTCACTAGAACATGAGCATTTTTTGCCTATTATGAACTTTGTAGTTTGATTCCACCTGAAGATAGATTCTATAGTCTCTGAAAGATTACCCATAATCCTGAAAACATGTACATCTTTTCAGGATCACACACACAAAAAATACTTCTCAGGATTCACAACAGCTACCATCAGGTGCCTTTGCCTCTTGTGACTGTAGAACTGTCCAGGACTCTGACGTATTCGGGGACATAAATTGGCCACCACACTCAAACCTACCCAAACTGATCTACTCAGAGAAGAAAGCAACTAGGCTTCCTATTCAGAGTGAAATTTCAATCAATCTTTGGATTTTCTTGTGGTTTGACTGGGCCATTCACATCTTTGTAGAAGAATAACACACCTGAGGTCACCCAAAAAGCTTCCATTAGTAGTGGTAGACTTCGACTTGGCCTTCCTGATCCTGGCCCAACACCTTCACCATCACTTCCCCGCACCTTCTGATCCTGAAGGTCTCACATAAAGCCGTCTTTAGGTTCCCCTTACAGCTCCCTTCTTTCCTTTTCATCTTCCCTATCTGCCATTTTTGTCGAGTTGCGTTGCGCCACCTGTGGCAGATTTTTGCTCCACGTTCCACAAACCCACCTACCGTAGTTAATTGAAATGTCAATCAGGAGAAAGCGAAGAGAACAGGCATCCAGGTGGCAGCTTCTTGTCTGCGTCCAGACGAGGTGATCGAAGGCCGTACCCAGGAGGACAAAGGCTGGTGAGATTTGAGATCCATCTGCATCGCGCCGTAGCGATGGGTATCGTCACTGCCAATTAAGTACCAGTTGATTTGGTTTTGTTGTTCTCTTCTGACAACAGAGTAGCGTTGACAGCCACTGAGGAAATGAGTGGGGTGAGGATTTTCATTTTTGAGTCAGCAGAGACAAGAGACCAAAGGTTAATCCGCCCCCCCCAACCCGCTCTTCCAGACCTGGGAATTTCACCTATCCTAGTCAGAAGCAAGAAGTTTAATATTTGGCTACCTCCAAGGACCAGATTGTGTAGGAGAAGAGCAGGTAGACCTATTCTCCAAAGCACCTGAAGGTAGAACAAGAAGCAATGGGTGGAAACGAACCAAGGAGAGAAGCAACCTAGAACTAAGGAGAAATTTCCTGACAGTGAGGACAATGAACCAGTGGAACAGCTTGCCTCCAGAAGTTGTGAATGCTCCAACACTGGAGGTTTTTCAAGAAGAGGTTGAACTGTCATTTGTCTGGAAGGGTATAGAGCAGTGATGGCGAACCTTTTTTTCCGCGCGTGTGTGCCCACACCCATAATTCAAAGCCCCCCTTTTGCCCCACCCCCCCTGTGCATACGTGCACGACCCACCCACTCCCCCATTTCCCGACTTCCAGTGGGCCCGGTAGGCCCGTTTTTTGCCCTCCCCAGGCACCAGAGGCTCCTCCCCCCGCCACCCTGGAGGACCCCCGGAGGCCGAAATCGCCCTCCCAGAGCCTCTGCGCAAGCCAAAAATCAGCTGGCGAGCACACACATGCGCGCTGGAGCTGAGCTAGTGAAACGGCTCACGTGCCGGCAGATATGGCTCCGCGTGCCACCTGTGGCACCCGTGCCATAGGTTTGCCATCACTGGTATAGAGACTCTTGCTTGGACTAGAAGACCTCCAAGGACTCTTCCAATTCTGGTCCAGAATATATGGTCCAGAAACAGGAGATGCTGGCCCTCAGCCCAGACCCACGGAAGGGGGAGAGAGAGAGAGAGAGAGAGAGAGAGAGAGAGAGAGAGAGAGAGAGAGAGAGAGAGAGAGAGAGAGAGAGAGAGAGAGAGAGAGAGAGAGAGAGAGAGAGAGAGAGAGACGGAATAAGAATTTCTTCCTACCGAGGCGATATAGGATCTTGTTCCCTTGAAATCATTCTTACTTAGAAAATAAAACCGAGATTTAATTCTAATTAACAAAATATTTATTTTAGTACAAAAGTAACAAAAAATATAAACCTTATTAAGCTACATTGTCTCAGCTAAGAATTCAGAAGAAGAAGAAGGAGGCAAACTCCTGGAATGCACACATGCGCAGTAATACATGTCACATGTCTGCTTGATTAGAAAATACAATAAATCTAGAAATACAGTAGAGAAGCTCAACTGGCAAGAGAGAGAGAGAGAGAGAGAGAGAGAGAGAGAGAGAGAGAGAGAGAGAGAGAGAGAGAGAGAGAGAGAGAGAGAGAGAGAGACTATCTGTGAACAAATCTGTGAACACTCTATCCAGAGAGAGGTGAATGAGGCTGGGCATGGATACGGTAATTAATAGAAAAAAAGAAATCAAAGGCCCAGGCAGAAATTCTCTCTCTTTTCCAAAGCCTTTCCTTTGTTATATTTAGCAAGTTTCAAGAGGAGAAACCGTGAGAGGCAAGCGAATTCTGGGCTCTGCTTGCAGATGGATTTCAAAGGGGAAAGCCAAAATTTCGTTAGAAATACGGGTAGAGACGCAACCCCTGTTGCTCTGTGCTTGACAAATAAGGCATAAATAATTTAGCATCCTTGCTTTCTTGCCTGACAAATAAGAAACGCAGGTCTTTCTCTCTAACCTGCCCTCCCTCCCCCCCAAAAAAAGATTTTTAAATCTTTTTTTTCTCCTCCTCCTCCTCCTTACGATTAGATTTCAACAGTAAAAGCAAATGTTTGACTTTGGAGTCATAAAAATATCTCCCGTTAAAGTATCTTGGCTTTCAAGCACCGATATCGATTAATAAATGGGTATATTTTCAACCTCTTTGTGCAGAGTTAGATAGGGACCCAGAGACGCTATTTTAAAATGAATCTGGCACCTCTTTGAATCGCTGTGCAAAATTTTTGAAATTACAGTTCCCCGTAGAATGAAAAAGGGGGAAGACCCCTAAAGTGATAGGATGTGCTAAAATATTTAACAAAACTCCCTTTTTATCCCTCAAAGCCCATGTTTTATTTAATGAAGCCCAGGGAGATGCAATTCATATTCGGCTTTTTCTCTATCGCTTAATCCTTGACCCATCAAAGGAAACAGGAAACTGGTCTCTTTTACTTGAGTAAAGCTCAAAAATTCAGTTTAATAGAAAGGGGAGTTTAGACAGGAGGAGGAGGAGGGAAGGAGGAAAAGGGGGAGGAAGAAGAGGAAGATAGGAGGAGGGAAGGAGGAAGAAGAGGAGGACAGGGAGGAGGAGGAAGAGGAGGGGGAGGGGGAGGGGAGGAGGGGGAGGAAGGGGAAGAGAAGGAGAGGAGGGAGAGGAGGAGGAGGAAGATAGGAGGAGGGAAGGAGGAAGAGGAGGAGGACAGGGAGGAGGGGGAGGAAGAGGAGGAGGAGGAAGAGGAGGGAAGGAGGGGGAGGAAGGGGAAGAGGAGGAGGAAGAGAAGGAGGAGGAGGGAAGGAGGAAGAGGAGGAGGACGGGGAGGAAGAGGAGGGGGAGGGAGAGGAGGAGGAAGAAGAAGAAGAGGAGGAGAAATGATTTAAAACAAATGAAAGATTAGATTAAAATTTTTAAAAAGTCAGCTACTGGAATTTCCTTTCATCTTGGCTTACATTTTTATCACTTGCTCAGCTGGTAAAGATGGATTTTTAAAATAGCAATAGCACTTATATACCGCTTCACAGTGCTTTCCAGCCCTCTCTAAGCGGTTTACAGAGTTCAGCATATTGCCCCCAACAATCTGGGTCCTCATTTTACCCACCTCGGAAGGATGGAAGGCTGAGTCAACCTTGAGCCTGGTGAGATTTGAACAAAATGGTTGCTGCCGACTGATTTAAAAGTTTTCTTTAGGAGAGTTTGAAGATGGTCTACTCTAGAAGATTTCAGAGAGTCACATAGAATAGGATTTGGATTGCTTCGATCCAGAAGAACATCTCCTGAACTTTCTGGATCTTCACGACTAGTGTGCAGGAAATGTTTTGCTATGTCAGTGTATCTTCTGTGCCAGATCTTCCAGCGAGTGTCACCTTCCATCCTCATTCTCCTTAATTCTTTTAGCAGGAGTCATCTGTTCAATGAATCAACATCATGATTATTTTTCTCCAACTTAAATGCTGAACATCCATGCCCAGCCACAGGGCTGCTTCAGCCTTGCCTGAAATGACATTTTGTGTGTGAAAGAGGCTAATTATGACTTTAATTGCTCATGTAATTTTGAGAAGATCACATGACACAGAGAAGCAGAGAGGATTCTGCCAAGACGTCCTGTGTTTCTCGGGGCGGGAGGAAATGTGCAAAAAACTGTTGTAAGTCAAGGACGATCTAAGGCTGCATTACTATTACTATCAGTCTTCTCATCGTTCCTATCACCCATCTCCTCCCACTTATGACTGTATGACTGTAACTTGTTGCTTGTATCCTTACGATTCATATTCATATTGATTGTTTCCTGATTGCTTACTTGAACCCTATGACAACCATTCTTGACAAATGTATCTTCTTTTATGTACACTGAGAGCATATGCACCAAAGACAAATTCCTTGTGTGTCCAATCACACTTGGCCAATAAAGAATTCTATTCTATTCTATTCTATTCTATTCTATTCTATTCTATTCTATTCTATTCTATTCTATTCTATTCTATTCTATTCTATTTTCTATTCTATTCTATTATTCTTCTATTCTATTATTCTTCTATTCTATTCTATTCTATTTTCTTTTATGTACACTGAGAGCATATGCACCAAAGACAAATTCTTTGTGTGTCCAATCACACTTGGCCAATAAAGAATTCTATTCTATTCTATTCTATTCTATTCTATTCTATTCTATTCTATTCTATTCTATTCTATTCTATTCTATTCTATTTTCTATTCTATTCTATTATTCTTCTATTCTATTATTCTTCTATTCTATTCTATTTTATTTTCTTTTATGTACACTGAGAGCATATGCACCAAAGACAAATTCCTTGTGTGTCCAATCACACTTGGCCAATAAAGAATTCTATTCTATTCTATTCTATTCTATTCTATTCTATTCTATTCTATTCTATTCTATTCTATTCTATTCTATCCTATTCTATTCTATCTGCAATGGCTAAGATATACGAAAATATCAGCTTGCTAATGGCTGAGGACGTAGCACCAATTTGGGTCTGTCGATCAAACAAAGATTTGATTTTGCACAAGTCCGATGTGGTGCTTTTCTAAGGCAGTTCAATCTAGTTGGGCCAAAAGGGAAAGGCCGCGTTGTCAGCATCACAAATAGAAAAGGGGAGATCTTGTACGAAGAAATTGACAGGCACGGTTCAACGAAATCCTAAGTGACCTCAGAATGAAGCTCATAGACGCCCGGGCAGGTTGTCACCATCTGGTAGGACCCTTTGCCGAGGGGCGCTGGGGAACACAGAGCTTCTCAGTTTTAAAAATAAAAATAAAATTAAATTTCAACCTGAAAAATAAAGCATGAAGTTAATGAGTTTCTTCATTAGGAAAGAGATGTGCAGCTGTCTCTGGTACCAAAGGGATGATGAAGAAATGAGATTTAATTTTAGGAGGGAGGCTCTATGAAGTCTTACAGATTAACAGAGTTGGAAGGGACCTTGGAGGTCATCTAGTCCAACCCCCCGCTCAAGCAGGAGACCCGACACCATTTCTGACAAATGGCAGTCCAATCTCTTCTTGAACGTGTCAAGTGACGAAGCTCCCGCAACTTCCGAAGGCAACTTGTGTTACATTGGTTGATTGTTCTCACTGTCAGAAAATTTCTCCTTATTTCCAGGTTGAATCTCTCCTTGTTCAGTTTCTATCCATTATTCCTTCTCTGGCCTTCAGGTGCCTTGGAAAATAGCTTGACCACTTCCTCTCTGTGGCAGCCCCTCAAATATTGGAAGACTGCTATCATGTCTCCCCTGGTCCTTTTCTTCACTAGACTAGTCATGCCCAGTTCCTGCAACCGTTCATCGTATGTTTTAGCCTCCAGTCCCCTAATCATCCTGGTTGCTCTTCTCTGCACTCTTTCTAGAGTCTCAACATATTTTTTACAGCATGGTAACCAAAACTGGATGCAGTATTCTAGGTGTGGTCTTACTAAGGCTTTATACAGTGGTATTATTACCTCACTTGATCTTGATTGTATCCCTCTGTTAATGCAATTTAGGATTGCATTGGCTTTTTTGGCTGCCGCTGCACACTGCTAGCTCATATTTAGCTGGTTGTCCACTAAGACTCCAAAGTCCCTCTCACAGTCACTGCTATTAAGCCTGGTTTTCACCTAGTTTTTCTTACCTAAATGTAGGACTTTACTTTTCTCTACATTGAATTTCATTTTGTTAGATTGGGCCCAGTGTTCAAGTCTGTCAAGATCCATCTGGATCTTGAGCCTATCTTCTAGGGTGTTAGCTATTCCTGTCAGCATCCCTCCATCCCTCCATCTCTCCATCCATCTCTCCCTCCCTCCCTCCCTCCCTCCCTTCCTCCTTCCCTCCCTCCCTCTCTCTCTCTCCCTTTCTATCATCTATCATATCTATTTATCATAATCTCTGTCTCACTCTCTCTCTATCCATGTATGTATCATCTATCATATCTATCTATCTATCTATCTATCTATCTATCTATCTATCTATCTATCTATCTATCTATCTATCATATCTATCTATCTATCATATCTATCATATCTATCTATCTATCTATCTATCTATCTATCTATCTATCTATCTATCTATCTATCTATCTATCATATCTATCTATCTATCTATCTATCTATCTATCTATCTATCTATCTATCTATCTATCTATCTATCTATCGTCTGTCTGTCTGTCTATCATTTGTCTATTATCTGTCTGTCTCTATTATATCTATCATCGTCTGTCTATCTATCATCTGTCTATTATCTGTCTGTCTCTATTATATCTATCTATCTATCTATCTATCTATCTATCTATCTATCTATCTATCTATCTATCTATCTATCTATCTATCTATCTATCTATCCATCCATCCATCCATCCACCCACCCACCCACCCATCCACTCACCCATCCATCATCCTATATCTCAGCTCCAAGTGCCCCCCAGCCTCATTCAACTCACAGAAGCAAAATGGTCTCAAAAGATGAGATAAAGACTGACTTTCCAAAGAAGCATGAAAAGGAAATAATAAATGTGTCTTGTCACTTCAAAAATATAATTAACCCAAATAAGAGATTTTTTTTCAAAAAAATAAAATAAATGTTGGGCCCCGCCGAGGGAGCGTTTTATTCTTAGCTGAACAGGGAGGTGTGTGTGGCAGTGCCATTAATTACAGAAGACCTCACGCTGTGACAGTCTCCCATTTGGGAGCTCACAATGGTTTTATCATCCTGACATCTTGAATTTATTTTGGGGCAGCAAACTCTTCTGCAATATGGTGGTGGCATGTCCACCTGCACGCGGCTGAGAGGAGGGGCTCGAGGGATGATCGTGGCCGAAACGTATAAAAATAAACACATTCCCCAAATCAAATTTGCCTTAAAATTTATCTTGGGCATCCCTGGCAAGACTCAATCCCAACCTGCTCTTTCGCCAGCGACTCATGTAATCAATCAGTCAGCCTATTGAGAGGCCAGATTCAATGCAAGCCATTTCAATCAAGGTGTAATTAAATAATCAATCAACCAACCAATCCATCCATCAATCAACCAGTGTACCTGAGATGCCAATTCAATGATTTTGGAAGTAAATGAACTCTTGTAAATTGAGGACTACCTGTACTTCGGTAGGCTCCTGGTTGTAATAGAGTCCTGGGTTCAGTTTATGTGGATTGAGGAAGTTTAGATTTAGATTTAGTTTTATTATTAGAGTTGGAAGGGACCTTGTAGGTCATCTAGTCCAACCCCCTGTTCAAGCAGGAGTTCCTACACCATTTGAGACAGATGGCAGTCCAGTCTCTCCTTGAAGGTTGCAAGTGTTGGGGCTCTCACAACCTCCGCAGGCAAGCTGTTCCACTGGTTGATCGCTCTCACCGTCAGAAAGTTTCTCCTCACTTCCAGGTTGAATCTCTCCTTGGTCAGCTTCCATCCATTATTCCTTGTTTGGCTTTCTGGTGCCATAGAGAACAGCCTGACCCCCTCCTCTCTGTGGCATCCCCTCAAGTATTGAAACACCTGATTAGGTAACATCATAGGTGTTGATGTTACCTGGATAGCCTAATTGGGTTATGGAACACCTGCAAGAAAGCAACCAAGCTCAGAGACCACCAAGGACTTCCCTGTTCTCCTCCTCCACCTCCTCTTCATTCCCTTCTCCTTCCTCCACTCTGCAAATCCGACTCCTTTCCAGCACTGATAACGTTACCTAGTTGGGTCGTGAAACGTCTGCAAGAAAACAACCAAGCTCAGAGAGCACCGAGGATCCCACAGTTCAACCCTGAGCGACAAAACATTTCTCGTCTAAAGAATTTTTTTTAATATAAAGCAGGTTATTTGTCCAAACCTTCCACCGCCCAAAACTATTTTGCAATCTCCTGCCTGAGACAAAATTCTGAATAGTTGCCCTATGTGGCAAGGTATGCAGGTAGTCCTTGACTTACGACCACAATTGAAGCCAAAATCTCCATGGCTAAACGAGACAGTTGATAAGTGAGTTCGGCCTCATTTTTCCATCTTTCTTGCCACCGTTGTTAAGTGAATCAATGGACCTGTTAAGTGAGTAACACGGTTGTTGAGTGAATCCGGCTTCTCCGTTGGCTTTGCTTGTCAGAAGGTCGCAAAAGGGAATCACGTGACCCCGGGACACCGTAACCGTCATAAATATGAGTCAGTTGCCAAGCGTCTGAATTTCGATCACGTGACCGTAGGGATGGTACAATGGTTATTAAGCGTGAAAAATGCGTCTTTTTGGGATTCCTATAAGCCAGACTTGAACCTCTCTTTAGAATTGTGGGCTACGGGCCAGGAAGGAATGTCGATTGTCAACAAAATGAGGAATAGCACCCCAAATTGGGGCAAACAGCTGCAAGGGGAAAAAAAGAATTAACCACAGGAAGAACAAGAAAAGGTTTTGGGGATGACAGAAAGAGACACGTTTATTCTTAAACTGTACAGCAGAAAAATCGATCCAGAAAATGGGACGTGCAGCTGGCAATGGGAATGATCGACTTTTTTTAAAAAATGAATTATTTCTTGTTGTTGTTTGTAAATATTTGTACTTGTTTGTGTTTTCTTTTTATTGTAAAAATTTAATAAAGATTATTTTTTTTAAAAAAAGAGTTCACAGGTGTTTTTTTTTTTAAAGGACATGAAAATATAACATTGTAGGATGGTGCGCTGCTCTAGCCGGCACATGCAAATGTTAACGGGACCCATCCCTTCTTCGTTTTTCAAAGGTTGGGCAGCTATTGCCACCTAACCGGGTGTCCTCAAAAGGGAAACGGGACCTCATGCGCCACTCTCTAAACCAGTCCACATATCTTCAACTTCCCAAGGTTGAGAAGCTCCAAACCAGTCTTATTCAACCTCGGGAATTTGAAGATGTGAGGATTTGAACTCCCAGGATTCCACAGGGAGCATGCTGGCTGGGAAATTCTGGGAGTTGAAACATCCTGAAGTTTTGTTGTTGTTAATTGCAAAGTCGTGTCCGACCCATCGCGACCCCATGGACAACGTTCCTCCAGGCCTTCCTGGCCTCTACCATCCTTTGGAGTCCATTTAAGCTCACGCCGACTGCTTCAGTGACTCCATCCAGCCACCTCATTCTCTGCCATCCCCTTCTTCTTTTGCCCTCAATCTTTCCCAGCATTAGGCTCTTCTCCAGTGAGTGCTTCCTTCTCATTAGGTGGCCAAAGTATTTGAGTTTCATCTTCAGGATCTGGCTTTCTAAAGAGCAGTCAGGGTTGATCTCCTCTAGGACTGACCGGTTGGATCGCCTTGCAGTCCAAGGGACTCGCAGGAGTCTTCTCCAGCACCATAGTTCAAAGGCCTCAATTCTTTGGTGCTCAGCCTTCCTTATGGTCCAACTTTCACAGCCATACATTGCAACTGGGAAAACCATAGCCTTGACTATACGCACTTTTGTTGGCAGGGTGATGTCTCTGCTTTTTAGTGTGCTGTCTAGATTTGCCATGGCTTTCCTCCCCAGGAGCAAGCGTCTTTTAATTTCTTGGCTGCAGTCCCCATCTGCGGTGATCTTGGAGCCCAGGAAAATAAAATCTGTCACTACCTCCATTTCTTCCCCATCCATTTGCCAGGAATTGAGAGGGCCGGAGGCCATGATCTTAGTGTTCTTAATGTTGAGTTTCAACCCAACTTTTGCACTCTCCTTCTTCACTCGCATCAAGAGGCTCTTTGGTTCCTCTTCACTTTCTGCCATTAGAGTGGTATCATCTGCATATCTGAGGTTGTTGATATTTCTCTCGGCAATCTTAATTCCACCTTTTGATTCATCTAGCCCCGCCTTTCTCATGATGTGCTCTGCATATAAGTTAAATAGGCAGGGCGACAGTATACAGTATATATATATATATATATATCCAGAAGTTACCAAGTTGGAAAAACTCTGATTTAGACAAACTTTATTTGATTTCATCATATCTTCCCCCCCCCCCTCTTACCGCCTGCTCTCTGGGATCCATTTTAGAAGATGCTTGATGAATAAAGATGATCTTGACTTGGAGTGGCAATAAAAGGCGTGGGAGAGAGAAGGACTAAAGAAATCCAAGCCAGAAAACGAATATTGTCCTGCGGAGAACAAATACTTTTAACTCCCCAGGTGGCTCCTAAAGGGCCTGAGTAATATGCTCCAAGCGAAGAGTTTGGTGTGTGTGTGTGTGTGTGTGTGTGTGTGTGTGTGTGTGTGTGTGTGTGTGTGTGTGTGTGTCTTTCTGACTCTTTTGTCGCTAATGGCTCCATGGCAGGTCAAGTGGCTTGTAAGTTCGTCAACGAGAGATCTTCATTAGTAATTGGCATCCTGCAGGAGAGAGAGAGACACCAAATGAACTGCTGAAAAGAAAAAGCAAAGAGCCAAACAACCCACCCTCTCTCCTTTCTGTGGGACTCAGCCAAAGCGGAGAAGGGGGAGGCAAGCTGCGGATGGATCCAAAGGAGACCTTCTAAAGGCATGGAATGGCTTGAGGTTCGAGCAGCTGGTCACCGCTCAGCCGCCCTTAAAAGCAGAAAGGACCGATATGGGTTAGAAAAAAATGATCAGCATGGTTCGGTGGTCTGGTTTGGCAAAAGAGGTCCTGGTGTTATTGACTCTCTTACGTTGGGGATCTAGAACGGTTCTTCAGTTATAACAGGTTAAAGCAGCGGAGGAGAGCCAGAAGACTCAACTTTAGAAGCAGCTCTGCCCTCAGACCTACGGGGTGACGTTGATGGAGTTTTCCTGTGGTCACCCAGAGTATCAAGGTCCCTATCCTGCATCATCTCAGATGGAGATGAGAGTCTTGGGATGCCTCAAGGAAACCAAAGTTCTGCTTTGATTCCTTCCTTCCTTCCTTCCTTCCTTCCTTCCTTCCCTCCTCACTCACTCACTTCCTGATCCTTCCCTTCCTCTCTTCTTGCTTTGCTTTGCTCTGCTCTGCTCTGCTCTCCTCTCCCCTTCCTTCCTTGCATCATCCTTCTCTTTCTTTCTCACTTCTCTCCTTCCTTCTTCCTTTCTTCTGTCCATCTGTCCATCAGCTACCCTTCTTCCCTTCCCTTCCCTTCCCTTCCTTCCCCTTCCCCTTCCTTTTCCTATTCTTTCCCCTTCCCTTCCCTTTCTTCCCTTCCCTTCCCTCTCTCCTCTCCTCTCCTCTCACCTCTCCTCTCCCCTTCCTTCCTTCCTTGCATCACCCTTCTCTTTCTTTCTCACTTCTCTCCTTCCTTCCTTCTTCCTTTCTTCTGTCCATCTGTCCATCAGCTACCCTTCTTCCCTTCCCTTCCCTTCCCTTTCTTCCCTTCCCTTCCCTTCCCTTCCTTCCCCTTCCCCTTCCTTTTCCTATTCTTTCCCCTTCCCTTCCCTTTCTTCCCTTCCCTTCCCTCTCTCCTCTCCTCTCCTCTCACCTCTCCTCTCCCCTTCCTTCCTTCCTTGCATCACCCTTCTCTTTCTTTCTCACTTCTCTCCTTCCTTCCTTCTTCCTTTCTTCTGTCCATCTGTCCATCAGCTACCCTTCTTCCCTTCCCTTCCCTTCCCTTCCTTCCCCTTCCCCTTCCTTTTCCTATTCTTTCCCCTTCCCTTCCCTTTCTTCCCTTCCCTTCCCTTCCCTCTCTCCTCTCCTCTCCTCTCCTCTCCCCTTCCTTCCTTGCATCATCCTTCTCTTTCTTTCTCACTTCTCTCCTTCCTTCCTTCTTCCTTTCTTCTGTCCATCTGTCCATCAGCTACCCTTCTTCCCTTCCCTTCCCTTCCCTTTCTTCCCTTCCCTTCCCTTCCCTTCCTTCCCCTTCCCCTTCCTTTTCCTATTCTTTCCCCTTCCCTTCCCTTTCTTCCCTTCCCTTCCCTCTCTCCTCTCCTCTCCTCTCACCTCTCCTCTCCCCTTCCTTCCTTCCTTGCATCACCCTTCTCTTTCTTTCTCACTTCTCTCCTTCCTTCCTTCTTCCTTTCTTCTGTCCATTTGTCCATCAGCTACCCTTCTTCCCTTCCCTTCCCTTCTCTTCTCTTCTCTTCTCTTCTCTTCTCTTCTCTTCTCTTCCCTTCCCTCTCTCCTCTCCTCTCCTCTCCTCTCCTCTCCTCTCCTCTCCTCTCCTCTCCTCTCCTCTCCTTTTTCCTTTGTAATCATTATCTCAACTGCTCATAGTAGCTAACCCAGAAGAAAATGTCTTGAGTATCTTCTCTTCCTTTACAGGAACTAGAGAGGAAGACTTCTTTCTCCTTGAACCTCCAACACCCACGAGGAGGGTTGTCCTCCATGTTCTCATCTGGTGACTTTCCTCTTCCCTCCAAGTCATCTTTCTATGGTCCGTCAACTCCTTTGGATGCAGCTGTCAGGGTTCCTTGAGAGCCTCCTCCCTGTGACAGAAATAAAGCTCTCTCAGGGGAGATCAACAGTTCTGGACACAACGTATGTCCTGAACGGAGCCCTGCCAGCTTTTTCCAATGGTCAGCTGGCAATAAAACGCTGCACGTTGCCAGTATTATATATTTATGCTTGTAAACAGGCAGAGAGAAAACTCTTTGCTTACCAGACCACAGTGTCTGCCTAGAATGGTGGCCAACACCTGTCTCCTTCTGCCAGACTGCACGGGAAAGTCCAGCTCCCAAGAACTGTACACACCTTACTTGCCAAAGTTGCTTTTATGTAAATCTCTAAAATGGAGGAAAGGTTTGGACTCAGAAGAATGGGGTGGCAATTGCTTAATTTCCTGTCCTTTTGGAGAGAGGAAGAGGAGCTGTGAGTTGTGTGTCTGTGTTTCTTTGTTTGTGTCTGTGTGTTTACCGTTGCCTGGAGGTGTGCAAATTGGTGCTATTCCTAAGAGAAGCAGATTTTCCATCCCTTGAGGGTTTAAAAATGTGCCCCATTCACTTTTCATGCGGGTGAAGTGGTGAAGATGCTGGTTCTAAAAACCAGGAGACTGTGAATTCTAGTCCCACCTTAGGCATGAAAGTCATCTGTGTGACCTTGGGCCAATCACCAGGAGACAGTGAGTTCTAGTCCCGCCTTAGCCATGAAAGCCAGCTGGGTGATTTTAGGCCAATCATCAGGAGACAATGAATTCTAGTCCCGCCTTAAGCATGAAGCTGGCTGGGTGACTGAGCCAATCACCAGGAGACTGTGAGTTCTAGTCCCACCTTAGCCATGAAAGCCAGCTGGGTGACTTTGGGCCAATCACCGGGAGATGGTGAGTTCTAGTCCCACCTTAAGCATGAAAGCCAGATTTTGGACCAATCACCAGGAGACTGTGAGTTCTAGTCCCGCCTTGGCCATGAAAGCCAGCTGGGTGACTTTGGGCCAATCACTGGGAGATGGTGAGTTCTAGTCCCACCTTAAGCACGAAATCCAGATTTTGGACCAATCACCAGGAGACTGTGAGTTCTAGTCCCGCCTTGGCCATGAAAGCCAGCTGGGTGACTTTGGGCCAATCACTGGGAGATGGTGAGTTCTAGTCCCACCTTAAGCATGAAAGCCAGATTTTGGACCAATCACCAGGAGACTGTGAGTTCTAGTCCCGCCTTAGCCATGAAAGCCAGCTACGTGACTTTGGCCCAGTCTCTCAGCCCCACCTACCTCACAGGGTGGTGGTTGTGAGGAAAATGAGGAGGAAGAAAGAATATTACGTATGGTCACCACCATGAGTTACTTATAAAGTAATACAGGTGGGATTAAAACTCCGAATCAATAAAATAAATAAAACTCCAAGTAGATAAAATAAATAAACAACATTCAAAAAGAGAAATCTCTCCTTTGTGATCATTCACTCAGCTGACAGCCAGCCCTCACCAGCGAGTTGAGGAAGCCACAGAGACCCTATTAACAAGCCAACTTTCTTCCTGTGAGAGAGTTCTCACAGCGTTTGGGTGTGGGGACGGTGGCTATAAACAGAGATTTAAACTAAGGAGCAAACAGCTTGCACCCAAGAAGCTGTAGGAACAGAAAGAATTCCTTGTGCTTCTTCTTCTCCATCAGGAAGAAGAAGAATTTAGCCCACTCCTTCAAGTGGGCTAAATCCAGAGTCTTCCCTCATAGCCGAATTCCAGAGTCTCCTCTCCCCCTCTCAGATATTAGCGATAAATCTTGACGTTGCTTCTGCTGCCCTGGAATTCCGGTTAGGTTGAACGTTCAAGCACTTGAGATTTTTGGAGATTTTACGTCCTTTGCACCCTCATGTTCCTCTGGCTCTCGCTGAGGACCGCCCGAGCTCCCCCGGGGAAGCAAGATGGCTATTATTACGACTGCTGGACCCAGTTACATAAAGTATTTACGTCTCGCTGGTAACCCAGCTGACCCTCAGCGAGCTGGATGATTTGATGAGGTTGGCTCAGCCTGGGAAGGATTTCACTGGAGATCATCTGTTGTCTCTGTGGCTTTTTTAAAAAAAAACTTTATTTATTTTTTTACGATTCTGGCAGGAGCTTTAGGGTGATCAGTCGGTTTCTGGATCCTTGTGGGAAATCTTGCTCTGGTCTTTTTTAATCCTCCAAGGTTCAGTTCAAGAGGTCACTTGAATTTATGTTTCTGGGGTCACCAACGTGGTCCTAAAATCTGTCTATGGATGTCTTTCTTGGCTCCACCTCCACCTCCTCTTCCTCTCCTCCTTCTCTTCTCCTTCTCCTTCTCTGTCTCCTTCTCCTCTTCCTCTTCCCTCTTCCCTTCTCCTCCTCCTCTTCCTCCTCCTTCTTCTTCCTCCTCCTCCTCTTCTTCCTCCTCTTCTTCCTCTTTCCCTCCTCTTCCTCTTCCTCTTCCTCCTCCTCCTCTTCTTTCTTCTCCTCCTCTTCTTCTTCTCCTTCTCCATCTCCATGTCCTTCTCCTCTTCCTCTTCTCCTTCTCCTCCTCTTCCTCTTTCCCTCCTCCTCTTCCTCTTCCTCCTCCTCCTCCTCTTCTTCTTCTTTCTCCTCCTCCTCCTCTTCTCCTTCTCTGTCTCCTTCTCCTTCTCCATCTCCTTTTTCTCTTCCTCTTCCTCTTCCTCTTCCTCTTCCCCTTTCCCTTCTCCTCCTCCTCTTCCTCTTCCCCTCCTCCTTCTCTTCTTCTTCCGCCTCTTCCTCCTCCTCCCAAACAGCCATGTTTCAAAATGAATTTCAGCTTTCCAACATTATCTTTAGTTCTGAGGGGTGTGTGGAAATCCTACATCGTTCTATCCAGTCGTTTTGGATGGACCCCGTTAGGCCAGGCAGAAATGGCCCCCAAATGGGCTCTTCACGCTCTAATATTGTCTGGATTTCTGCTGTTTGTCAGCACAACAGCACCCTTGGCATGGCTTTGGCCACAGACACAAGTGTCTTGATGTGCAATGCTCATTTTGTTAGATGTTAGATTTATAAAGCTACTCTAAGGAAAAGTGCCGGCTTTAAGAACATATGAGACCATCTTAGGCAATAAAACCACAGTACACAATGTATATGTTACATCTTAAAGTACGGCTTTAAGTACTATTAGTGGGAAATAGCGACATTCCCAAACCGTAAATCCAATAGCTCACCTCCTAATTAAATTTTCATCAGCCCCTGAAAAACCAGAAAGATTTATGCCTTGGTGCCAATATTTCAGGGAACACCTCCTTTAGAAAAATTACATTCTGCCTCCTTCTAATTTAGCTGGACAATTCAAGGACCTTATCATTTGCCTTGACACAAGCAATGATCAATGGGAAATACTGCCCTACACAGCAGGGGTCTCCAACCTTGACAACTTTACGACTTGTGGACTTCAATTCCCAGAACTCCTCAGCCAGCCATGAGGGATTCTGGGAGTTGAAGTCCACAAGTTGTAAAATTGCCAAGGTTGGAGACCCACTCCTACCTTTAAGGTCACTATTTTTGGAAAATAGTGGAAATCAAGAACTTCAATGAACCTCAAATAGCAACTCCCATCTTCTCACTCACTCAACCCCCCCCACCCACCCCGGCATATACAGATCTTTTAAAATGACCTTGAGATCCAAGGATCAGTGACCATGTCACGATGTGAATATTGTCAGTTTGTGCATCTCTATGTTTTCTACTGTTTCTTGTATTTATGGTCAAGCAGACGTATGATATGTTCTATTACGCATGCCTGCATTCCTGAAGTCAACTCCTTCCTTCTCTTCCGCCATTTCTGCCGAAGGTAGAAGTGATTCTTTTCATTAGCCGATAAGATGTAGCTTACTAAGGATTCTTTTTATTATTTTCTACTGAAATAAATATTTTGTTAATTAGATTTGAATCTCGGTTTTATTTTCTAAGTAAGAATGACTTCAAAAGGGAAGCAAAGATCCATCGACCTCTACGGGGGATGATCCCCCCTTCTCTTCTTAACAGACCATGCCATCTCTAGGCCTGGTTTGGGAAGGAGACTCCAGAAACCCAACATAGATTCCAGTAGAGGTTCTCCTCAGATGTTCCAAGATGAAATGAGGGCAACTAATCCAGAAAGAGACCATCTCAGCTTCCACTCGGAAGTTGGTGGAGCAAAATTTCACTTTACCAAAACGAAATAAGGCGCAATGATTCTAGCAGTGGGGCTGGATAGCTCCTTTTCTTACTTCTCTTAGTTGGGATTCAACCTCGACAACGTGGATGGTAAGAACCCAGAGGGATGAAAGCAACTTTGCTCTTTCCAGTTCTGCTTTTCTAAGCAATGGACATACCACCAGGTTGCACAGATCTAACATCATCTGAACTTTTTATTTCCTAACGTATCCACTTCCTAAGGTTGGCTGTCTTCTTGCCGATGTTTCACTACCATACTAGGCAACATCATCAGCGCTCAAGACCAAGGCTGTGGTGTTCAGAGCACTAAGGATCCCACAGTTCAACTCTGAGCTACAAATATTCTCCTCTATCAGTATCCACTTCCCTCAATGTTTTCATCTTTGGTTTATTCATGTGGATTAACAATGGTGGCCGATTGCTTTGTATCACACAACGGAATCAGCACCAAGAAGAATTCCCTCCATGAAAAATATTTTACAATTGTAGAGAAGGCTCAGTTGGGCCTCAGCTGGTGTTAATCTGCTTTGGCAGGAAACTATGGTAGTCTTGTTCAGCGAAAGAAAAATCTTACATCTGTGTCCAGGCATTTTGGATAGACCATGTTAGACCAGACTGAGATGGGCTCAAATGGACTCTTTATTGCTCAAATATTGTCTAGTTTTCTGCTTTTTGGCAGCACAACGGCACCCTTGGCAAGCTCTTGGCCACAAACACAACTCTCTTGATGTGCAATGTTCATTTTAGTTAGACGTTGACGTTTAGACGCAGAGGTCTTCAAACTTGGCAACTTTAAGACTTGTGGACTTCAACTCCCAGAATTCTCCAGCCAGCTATGCTGGCTGGAGAATTCTAGGAGTTGAAGTCCACAAGTCTTAAAGTTGCCAAGTTTGGGGACCCCTAGTTTAGAGAAACAGACTTTTGAGTCACCTTGCTATTTGCTCCCTTCCGCTCAGTTTCATAGACAAACTTGAGGTTGGTCCTGGGTTCGAATTTGGTGCTGCATTTAGTTCTAGTTTTACGTGGAGGACCCACCGCAGGATGACAAGAACCGATGCACGCCATTCCCAGATTCAGCCCAACGGTCTTGGGAAACGAATAATTTTGGAGGCTGTTTTGCAAAATCTTTTGCAAAAAAAAAAAAAGATTTTAAAAAGTCTTCGCATGGTCTCTCCTGCTCTCTTAAGTGAAGGAGGAAAATCAATTCCTTCTCCTTGGCCTTTGAAATCTGTAATTGACAGTAATTGACACTTTGTAGCTATCAGTGACTATAATTGGCATTTTGTGACTGTGCTGCTTGGAGCTGTTATTTATTTATTTATTTCCCCCTCCTCTCTCCTGAGCCTGCCAATCTGTTGGTCACCTGCCAATCCATGCTAGTAATCCCAAATCTGGCATTTTTTCAAATTAACTTCTTTTTAGGATAATCTCTTAAGGGAAAAGCCAGCAGCTGTGGGAACATACCACCAGACGAGCTGCCTCTGGGAAAATAAATCAGGAGGGCTAGAAACTTGATTTTCTTTTTTAAAAAATGTTTTAACGATGGTTGAATTTCACTCGTCAAAGCTTTATTTGACTGTTGTGACCAACAGGCAAATAAACTTCTCAGTGGACAAATAAACCAGCTATAAATTCCCCATAAAAACTACCCATTTCTTCAAAGAATCAGAGGATGCAAATTTGATTTTTTTTTACAGCAAAAAGCAGAGTTGAACGTAGTATCCTACCTGTATTTGCTAACTGTCCAGATAGTAATAGTACTTAATAGGTGACTCCACCTTTATTCTATCACCCTGGGATCAAATGAGGTTTCTCTTAAACATTTTGGGGAGACCAATTAAAAATACATAACATTTCAGGACCTCTGGAATTCATTGGTCAGCCAAGCTCAGCTATCACAGCACGATGGGGCTTAATTTAATTCCACCACCACCACCCCGGTCGAAAAATTCTCAAGTCACACAGCTCCCCTTTGTTCCTCATCTCTAGATGGCAGAAACTGGGCCTTCTGTTTTCAGCAGTAATTCTTAGAAGACGCCATGTTAACAAAAATAGATCTCCGGAGCTGAGCAAAACCACACAGCCACCGGTTGATCTCCCAGGATGTAAAAGGCAAGAGATCACTGGCACCTTCCGACTAGGATCCAAAAGGAACCCACGGCCAGGCGTTTTCATTCGGAGAGAGGGATACACCGGGTCTCCCAAATCGAGAAAACAAAATAGATCTTGCAAAAACACCTGATTTCTGGAAAAAGCTACGCCAGGTTGGAGCTGTGGGTATCTGGAAGCAAAGCTCAGGGTGGAAGGTTAGACTGAGAAGCTAAAAATAATATGGGCCCCATTAGAAGTTTCCCAGAATTGCATTGGAGTTGAAGAAGGAAGCTGCGTCTTGACTTAAGGGGCTCAAAGATCTGGAGAAGCTGCTATGCTCGCACATAAGCGGTAGGAGGGAGTGAAGGTTTGTCGGAGAAGCTTGCTCACACTGGTTGCCTGCTCCATCAAGAGGCTTAGCAGGGAAAAAAGCGATCGGCATTAAAATGCAGCCTCTCTCTCTCTCTCTCTCTCTCTCCCTCTCGCTTCTCTGCAACAGCCTCAATCACCAACAGCACCAAGAGGAGAAGTAAGTGGCTACAACTCCTGAGCAGAGAAAAGCCAAGCACCGCTGCTGTGTGACAGACAAACAGCTGAGATGTCCAACCACGATTAAAGTGGGATCCTGAAGGAGTCTGCTGTCCGTCTCTGCCGGGAGCTCCTTTGGCGTCTTCCCAACCTCACTCCAACAGGGTACAGCAAGGAGTTTGACGTTAAAACCTCCCTCTTAACTGGATTCTCTTGGATCTTATCTTTTTATTATTATTTTTTTTCCAAAGCAACATCTATCGACAGCTGCTTTTTAAAAATCCGTTTCTTTTCTGCTCAGGGAGGGGAAACTTGGGGTGGTGGTGTTGATTTAATTTTCTTTTTCCTGCCCCCACCCCTCCCTGGTCTTCCTTCTTCTGCCGCTTTTGGAAGAATTGGGGTCCTGATGTTTCTAACGGAGCGGTGGATGACCTGCCCAAAGGGCAGAGCTGAAGCCCGAGACTTATGGGACGTGAAGAAAGAGCTCGGGATCCCTTCTGGATCGGGACATCAAGGAAGGATGGGGGCCCCGAGGAAATCTGTGCAGTGAAAGGTAAGTGATCAATGAAGGCTCAAAAAGTCCTTGCCGGTGAGATAGGTAGATAGAAACCATATGGGCCTATAACTAAGGAGGCAGAAAAAATATGTCTTTTCAGCCAACGGGTTGAGAAGAAACTCCAAAACACTAGAAAAAATGCTCAAAGTAGCACCAGAATAACAGAGTTGGAAGGGACCTTGGAGGTCTTCTAGCCCAACCCCCTGCTCAAACAAGACGCCCTATAATATTTCAGAGAAACGGCTGTCAGTGTCTTCTTAAAAGCCTCCAGTTTTGGAGCCCCCACAACTTCTGGAGGCAAGCTGTTCCACTGATTCGTTGAGCTGGGGTTACAGAATGGCAGGCTTGGAAGGGACCTTGGAGGTCTTCTAGCCCAACCCTTGGCCAAGCAGGAGACCCTCTTGAAAGACCTCCAGCGTTGGAGCCCCCACAACTTCTGGAGGCCAGGCATTCCGCCGATTGATTGTTCTCAATGTCGGGAAATGTCTCCTTCGTTCTAGGATGGTTCTCTCCTCTCCAAAATAAACTGAGTTGAATCTTAGGTTTGTTTTAAAAAAGAAAAAGAAAAACAGAGCTAGTATGCCATACCATGGTTGGTTCAAGGGTTGGCCTAGGACTGGAGAAACTCAGATTCGAATTCATCTTCAACCCTATTGCATTCAGACAAACTCTCTTGAACCAGCCCGTCTCACGGGATTAACGTTAAGGCTCTAACTGTTAGGTTCCCTGAAGCTCTGAAGAAGAAGGAGGAGGAGACTCCTCTAATGTATCTTTGAATGTATGAATCATCTGAAACTCCACAGCCAACCCATGTGTTTTATTCTGGCCAGGGCAGAGACCTCAGCTAACTCCGTGTCTTAAAGGAGCTTCCTTTAGCCTATGAGTTGGCAAAAAATAATAATAATAATAAGAAGTCTGCCAGAAAAAAAACCACAAACTTCTGCTGTTGTCCCTGCTTATTGTGCCTCTCCAGCGAGGACCTGGAATGTTGCTGTCCTTCGTGTTTTCACGAGGAGCGAGATAAGGAAAGGGGTGGATGATTCCTCTCGTTTTGGTTTCTTCTTCTTAACAAGCATCACACGGCACCGTTCAGGGAAAACAGCCAGGCATCCGCCTCCTTCACACGGGGTGGGAGAGGACGGGCAAGTGTAGACAGATTTATTTGTTTGTTTGTTTGTTTGTTCAAATTTATATGCCGCCCAACTCCCGAAGGACTCTGGGCGGCTTACAACAGAGAATGAACATAAAATGAACAAATCGGTAAAAGATCAATAGAAAGATTAAAAATACATATAAAAACTAAAATAATTCTCTCAATCCAACATACAAGGGGTGACCACTTTAGATCATTCTGAGCAGTCCCTAACCCCAAGCCTGTCGGAAGAGCCAGGTCTTAAAGCCTTTGCGGAAGGCCAACAAGGTGGGGATAGTCCGGATCTCCGGCGGTAGTTGTTTGTGTTGAGGTGAGAATAAATCTCATAGAGGCGATTTGGATCTTTACTTGGAATTCAGACAGTTAGAAATAAAGCCGAGATTAAAATCTAATAGAAAATATTTATTTCGGTACAAAAACAATACATCCTGAATAATTACATCTTTGCTAAGAAAACACGACCGTTCAGGTCGACAGCTAAGGCAGAAGAAGAAGAATGGTGGATCAGGAATGTGGACATGCGTACAAGATCATATCACGTGTTCTGCTTATGTTGGAATATACCATAATATTAGATAGGGGTGCATCACCCTGCATAGACATACAACCGACAATGTTCACTACGTGACAGTTTGTTTGTTTGTTTGTTTGTTTGTTTGTTTGTTTGTTTGTTTGTTTGTTTGTTTGTTTGTTTGTTTGTTTATTTATTTATTTATTTATTTATTTATTTATTTATTTATTTATTTATTTATTTATTGTTCAATCTTATAGGCCGCCCAACTCCCAAAGGGACTCTAGGCGGCGAATCAGAGTTCTCCTCTGGCATTGTGCTGGCCAGTGGCTCTATAGATGTCTGGGTTTGTCCTAATCCCACCAACCAATAAGAGCCCAGCCCAGCCAATCCCTTGGTCATATCATCAACCACATCCTTGATGAGACTGGATCATGAGTAGGGGAAGAGGAGGAATGCTACCTAGAAAGTGGAAAGACATAAGATCTCTCTGAAGTGGTTCCTTATGGCCTAAGGATGAAAAGAAACCAGCTCAGAAGGATGTGTTACATCAAACCCCTTAGAAGGACATGAGGCTGAGTCCTCAACTCTTAATCTATCTTCTCTAAAGTCATTCGCCTTCTGTGTTTTACCTCGTGTGACCCTAAGGTTGCGAGTTTGATGAACCATCAAAGAAATACCTCATTTTCTTGAGCATTCTACAGATTAACAGAGTTGGAAGGGACCTTGTAGGTCATCTAGTCCAACCCCCCCACCCAAACAGGAGACCCTATACCATTTCTGACAAATGGCAGTCCAATCTCTTCTTGAAAGCTTCCAGTGATGAAGCTCCCACAACTTCCGAAGGCAACTTCTGTTCCATGGGTTGATTGTTCTCACTGTCAGAAAATTCCCCCTTATTTCCAGGTTGAATCTCTCCTTGATCAGTTTCCATCCATTATTCCATGTCTGGCTTTTGAATGCTTTGGAGAATAGCTTGACTCCCTCTTCTTTGTGGCAGCCCCTCAAATATTGGAACATTGCTATCATGGTCCTTCTCTTGACTAGACTAGCCATGTCCAGTTCCTGCAACCGTTCATTGCATGTTTTAGCCTCCAGTCCCCTAATCATCCTGGTTGCTCTTCTCTGCACTCTTTCTAGAGTCTCAACATCTTTTTTTACAGTGTGGTGACCAAAACTGGATGCAGGATTCCAGGTGTGGTCTTACTAAGGCTTTATAGAGTGGTATTAGTACCTCACTTGATCTTGATTGTAATCCCTCTGTTAATGCAACTTAGAAATACCTTGTTTCCTTGGGCAAGTGTTCCTATTAAGCAATGCAGCAAATGCCATTGGCAGTTAATCCAGCACCTTCTCACTAAATCCTTGAGATGAAGAAAGTCATTACTCAAGGGAAGGAATTGGTAGCAGAAGAAGCTCTGATGGAGCCAGTCCACATGAAGGAGGGGAAGGAAAAAGATGGTGAAAAAGTTTCTCTTTAGGCAGGAGTCCAAACATACACAAAAGAATATGAAAGTTGCATGGCCATCTTTTATAGGCAGTCCTCGACTTAAAAACATTCACTTAGCGACCATTTGAAGTTACTAGAAAAAGTGACTTACAGCCAGTCCTCATCCTTACAACGGTTGCAGTATCTCCCTGCAAAATTCAGGCCCTTGGCGATCTGCATTTACAGCAGTTGCAGTGTCTCGGGGAATCGCGTGATTCCCATTTGAGATCTTCCCAGCTGGCTTCTGACAAGCAAATGCAATTGGGGAGGGGGAGATCTGTGTTCACTTAAGGACCATGTGATTCACTTAACAACCGCTGTAATTTGGTTAGCGATTGTGGCCAAAGGGTTGTCAAATCTGGCTTGACTCAATAGCCGCCTGGCTTAGCAACGAAAATGCCATTTTGGTGGCGAGTCAAGGATTACCTGTGCAAAAGTCCTTGACTCCGATTTCCCTGACTTTTTGATCTCAGACGTGTTGGTCACCTGGTAGTTTGTTGCTTTCAAATCTGAAGGTCTCTGCAGGTGAGGAGAAGCTGTGTTGTAAAATGGACAGATCAAATCTAGCTTCCCCGCCATCAGTGGATGCTACGTAGCAATTGCTTTGACCCAGAGAATTCATGCTCCAAGCACATTTTGGGGAACAAGCGAAATCCTGGCTGGTCACTTTTTTTTTTTAACCAAAAAACAGAGTTGGAAGGGGCCTTGGAGGTCTTCTAGTCCAACCCTCTGCTCAGGCAGGAAGCCCTATATCATTTCAGACAAATGATGCTTACAGTCTCTTCTTAAAAACCTGCAGTGATGGGGCACCCACAACTTCTGGAGGCAAACCGTTCCACTGATTAATTTTTTCACTGTCAGGAAATTTCTCCTTAGTTCTAGGTTGCTTCTCTCCTTGATTAGCTTCCATCCATTGCTTCTTGTCCTGCCTTGGGGTGCTTTGGAGAATAGGTTGACCCCCTCTTCTTTGTGGCAGCCCCTCAAATATTGGAAGACTGCTATCATGTCACCCCTAATCCTTCTTTTCATTAAACTAGGCATACCCAATTCCAATTTGACTAAAAGCCCTCTGCGATGAGAAAGCCACGACGAGGCCAATCCAGTCCCGTCCCAAAACCTCCGTCGCTCACTTCCATTCTTCAATTTGCAAGATGAGAAAATTGGAGGGCTGATTTTCATTCCGAAGACACCAATTTCTAACCTCTGTTACAACAATGGCTGCTTGGAACACGAAGCACAGCAATTTTTAGAAGAGAGTCGTAATAAGCGTGAGAAATAATTTATTACATATTAGAAATTTTCTGACAGTGAGAACAATGGATCAGTGGGACAGCTTGCCTCCTGGAGTTGCGGGAGGTTTTCAAAAATAGACTGGACAACCATTTCACAAGGATAGTGTAAGGTCTCCTGCCTTGAGCAAGGGGTTGGACTAGAAGACCTTTCAGGTCCCTTCCAGCCCACGGAATCTTTACTCTATTCTTATTAATAAGCATAGAAACCTCACATTCTTGCAAAACACTCCCAAACTTTGATATAAACTTCCAAACTTGAAATGTCCCTTCACGTTGTATTCAAACTTTGCAAGTTTGCACAAGTCTTTCTAACATATGGTTGATGTGCCGTTCCCTTAATAATTCCAAAAATTCTTTAGCAAAACAAGCACGGCTGACAGTTTTATTTCTTTCCCTATCAGCTGAGTGTCGAAAAGGGGCACTAGTTTTAAAGAAGGCAGGGTAGGGGTGTGTGTGGGAGGGAGGAAGAAATCACACCCAGAAAAAAATAGCCTGCCACAGAAATAGTAGCATATCTGCACAAATGAAGAACGTTACTTTTTTAAAAAAAAAAAACCAAACCCTTCCTTCTGAGTTATATATTTGGAAAGCGCGTTCAACTGCCAATGTAATATTTTCACCAAGGCTTCCGTGTTTGCAGGGTGGCTTGCCTAGAATAGCTTTTATCTTTAGAAATTGGGTTTTTCAGAAGCACCTCGCAGACAGAGTAGCACCCTCATTTCAGAGCCATTAAAACAGCGAGGGTGCGATTTTTTGCACAAAAGTTGTAAAAATTGTCTGTGCCCCAGCGCCGAATGTGTTTTGATTCCGATTCTGGTTTCAGGCCCCTGCTATGTAAGGAGTGCGAGAGCTATTTTTTGCCGGTCGGTTCTTAGAAAGAAATGTGACGGGTTTATTTACGAGGTGTGCGCACCGGAGCCAAACGTTGAAAAGAAATAGGTCATGTGAAGAGTTTAGGCTTTTGTGCAGTCTCCAGTGCTCTGACCTGCTTCGAATGGGTGGAAGACGGTAGATGGGGGCCACTGAGGTCTAGAGCCTTTCTAAGTCTGAATTTGTTGCCAGGCGAGCAGCCCCTGAGATAGAAACTGCCGAATTTGTAACACCAACAACTTTTCCTCTTTTAGATGTTTTTGTTTATTTATTTATTTTATTTGTTTGTCCAACATGTACAAGATAGCAGGTATAGGTATAAACATAAACATAAGCAAAGTAAGTACAGATAAATGAGGACAATAGGACAGTAAGACAGGGATGGTAGGCACGATGGTGCGCTTGTGCATGCCCCTTACAGACCTCTTAGGAATGGGGTGAGGTCGACAGTAGACAGTCTAAGGTTAAAGTTTTGGGAGTTTGTGGGAGAAACCACAGAGTCAGGTAGTGCATTCCAGGCATTGATCACTCTGTTACTGAAGTCGTATTTTCTGCAATTGAGTTTGGAGCGGTTTACATTACGTTTGTATCTATTGTGAGCTCGTGTATTGTTGCGGTTGAAGCTGAAGTAGCCATTGACAGGTAGGACATTGTGGCAGATAATTTTATGAACTACATTTAGGTCAGATCGAAGGCGACGTAGTTCTAGGTTGTCTAAGCCCAATATTTCAAGTCTGGTGGCATAAGGTATTCTGTTGCAAGCAGAGGAGTGGAGGACTCTTCTCGTGAAATATTTTTGGACTCTCTCGATTGTATTAATGTCCGAAATGCAGTGCGGGTTCCAGACAGGTGAGCTGTATTCGAGAATTGGTCTAGCGAATGTTTTGTATGCTCTGGTCAGCAGTACAATATTGCCAGAGAAGAAGCTACGCAAGATTAGATTGACTACTCTTAGCGCCTTTTTGGCAATGTTGTTACAGTGGGCTCTGGCACTTAGGTCATTAGATATTTTGGCACTTAGGTCATTAGATAACAAAAGCTGCTGTTTATAGGTGGTCCTTGGCTTACGACCACAAGGGTGCCCCAAATTGCTGTTGCTAAGTGAGGCATTTGTTCTGGGAGTTTTGCCCTATTTTATGACTTTTCTGGCCCTGGTTGTTAAGTGAATCGCTGCAGCTGTTCACTTAGTCACATGGTTGTTAAGTGAATCTGGCCTTCCCCTTTGTCTTTGCTTGTCCGAAGGTCGCAAAAGGGGATCACATGACCCCAAGACACTGCAACCGTCATAAATTCGAGTCAGTTGCTAAGCGAATTTGGATCACGTGACTCCCCAAGACACGACAACCATCATAAGCACATGCCAGTTGCCAAGCATCCGGAGTTGGATCACATGACCATGCAAATAATGCAATGGTCGTAAGTGTGAAACGTGGTCATAAGTCACTTTTTCCAGTGCCTTGTAACTTCGAAAGGTCACTAAACGGATGACTGTAAGTCAAGAACTACCTGTATTACTTTCTAAGCCATTTGCAACAAGACTGTTCCATGTCTCCTGTAGGTTTCCAGATCAGCTACCTGAATGCATTGCATAGAAGTTTACTAACTAAAATAAAATGAATAATAAATTGCACCAAACAGCAGAGAGATATCTTAAAGGTCAGCATGCTGGGTTAAGAATGCTCAAATAAATGTATTAAGCTTTAACATTTCACAAGATCTTTTTTTTTTGGAGGTTGGTTATTATTGACCACGCTTTCCTCTTGTCCTTTAGCTAAATTTAGCCAAAAACCTATATATTTGAACCTGCTAGGGTAGATTAGGCCAACAGAGACTTCGAACTGGTCCATCAACCTTCTGTAGCTGTGGCTTGTTACCCCACCTTTCAAAACCATCCTTAACTGGGGTTTCCCCCGAATGAAAACCCAGGTTACCAAATTAGCTGGAATTAGTTGTTTGCACACTACAGAAAAAAGAGGAAATTCTGTTTTATAAGTCCCGCTAGCTAAGTTCATACCAGCTAACAATCCAAGCCCTTTGGAGCTGTCAAGCTATCAATCATCCTGATAGGCCAGGAAAGAAATCAAAATAGCAAGATCCAAAATATAGCATCATCGAGGGGAGGGGAAAATAAAGATATTAAAGAGAGAGAGAGAGAGAGAGAGAGAGAGAGAGAGAGAGAGAGAGAGAGAGAGAGAGAGAGAGAGAGAGAGAGAGAGAGAGAGAGAGAGAGAGAGAGAGAGAGAGAGCACTTAGACTTATATACCGCTTCACAGTGCTTGACAGCCCTCTCTAAGCGGTTTACAGAGTTCAGCATATTGCCCCCAACAATCTGGGTCCTCATTTTACCCACCTCGGAAGGATGGAAGGCTGAGTCAACCTTGAGCCGGTGAGATTTGAACAGCTGAACTGCTGAACTAGCAGTCAGCTGAAGTAGCCTGCAGTGCTGCACTTTAACTACTGAGCCACCTGGCTCTTTATAGAATAGTAAGATTTGAGTTAAACCACCTTTTCTCTTTAAGACTTACAACCGGTCCTCACAATTACAACAGTCCTAACCGTCACGTGATCAAAATTTGGGCGCTTGGCAACCGGCGTGTATTTATCACAGTTGCAGCATCCTGGGCTTGCATGATCTCCATGTGGTGATCTTCCCACCTGGTCAATGGGGGTGGGTGGGAGGGGGAGGAGGAAGATGATTCACTTAACGACCACATGAATCACTCAGCAACTGCAGTGATTTGCTTAAAAACGGTGGTCAAAAAAAGGTTGGAGACTCAGAAGCACTTAACAACCAATTTGCTTAGCAACAGAAATTCTGGTCCCCTTTGTGGCCGTACATCGAGGACTCCGTACTACAGGATGGAAAGCTGCATCTGGGGGTGTTTGCAATATAAAACATCCTATTTACTTACCTTGACTTGCAACAGTTCCTTTAGTGACCGTTCAAAGTTACAACGGCAGTGAAAAAAGTGACTTACGGCCATTTTTCACACTTACGACCATTGCATCATCCCCACGATCACGTGATCAAAATTCAGACCTTTGACCACTGACTCATATTTATGACGGTTGCAGTGTCTGGGGGGTCACGTGATCCCCTTTTGCGACCTTCTGACAAGCAAAATCAACGGGGAAGTCAGATTCGCTTAACAACCGTATTACTCATGTAACAACTGCAGGGATTCACTTAACAACAGTGGCCAGAAAGGTCGTAAAATGGGGCAAAGTCCACCTTGACAGCTGTCTCGCTTAGCAACGTAAATTTAGGGCTCCGTTGCGGTTGTAAGTCCCGAACTCCCTGTGCTTTGCTCTTTCTCCTGAACTTCTGAAGGGTCTGTCTCAGTGGTGAAATCCAAATTTTTTTACTACCGGTTCTGTGGGTGTGGCTTGGTGGGCGTGGCGTGGCTTGGTGGGTGTGGCTTGGTGGCATGGCAGGGGAAGGATACTGCAAAATCTCCATTCCCACCCCACTCTGGGGCCAGCCAAAGGTGGTATTTGCCGGTTCTCCGAACTACTCAAAATTTTCGCTACCGGTTCTCCAGAACCTCTCAGAACCTGCTGGATTTCACCCCTGGATTCTGTCTTCTTGGAGCTTGCCTGGTTCTTGGGAACTTGTTGAGCTGTTCTTAACAAAGTCAGCCTTAATGAAGAAGACAGCTCAGTCTTGGGGGTTTGTTGCCCCCGTTGTGCATCCTGTCCCACCGACACACAACCCTGAAAGCCTTCCCTGCTTCACAAATCGGGTGCTGCCGTCAACCTCGAGACCTTCACCTCCTCCCAGAAACGTGGTCCAACCTCCGCAGCAGATCAGCCCTGTCTTTCGGGATCTGCCCCGTTCTTCTTGGAAATCCGAGAGCAGAGGGGTGACTCTGCCTCGTTCCCCTGAAACCCTGCAATTACGATCTCTGTCTCCCCCAACTCCCCAAGCATTTTCTGCAACACCCACCCCCAATTTTAGATCCTGAACGTGTTGGGATATGTGTGTGTGTGTGTGTGTGTGTGTGTGTGTGTGTGTGTGTGTGTGTGTGTGTGTGTGTGTTGTGTGTGTGTGCGCGTGCGCGCGTGTGTGTAACATTTTTTGTTGATAAATCCACCATAAATTTTGCTGAGAAACTGAAGAAAAAACATATATATATAATGTAAATATATATATATATATATATATATATATATATATATATATATATATATATATATATATATATATATATATATATATGTAACATTTTTTTTTGCTGATAAATGAAAATAAAGGGAGACTATTATAGATCTATTTTGCTCTCATCAGATAGCCATACCCGTAGTGGGATTTGAACCTGGGCAGTCTGCTTATAAGGCAGAAGTGTTAACCTTTAGGCCAGGTTCTCTTCCCTATCAGCTCTTCACCAGGAAAGGGTTATATATGTTTTTTTCTGTCGAGTCATATATATACATACCTTGCTGGGCGATCTTGTATGTGGCAGTTGCTTGTTGTTAAAGACTTTTTGATTTATTTCTCTCTTGTGGGGGATCGATTAAACCAGATCCAAGGTCTTTGGGGAGAGGGAGGAAGGGAGCGATTTCCTGACGTCCCTGCTAGGAGAGGAAGCCATCAAATTATACTTCAGGAATTCGAACCGATTAGATTTCAGGCTGTCCAACGATCAATGGTTTTCTAGGAATTGTTTCAATATTCATTATTTTCGAGCGGGAGATCTCTGCAAACTTCATTTATTGGCTATTTATGCATTTCTGGGGATCCTAAAGGGGGAAATTGGAGAACAATTGGTGCAAAGAAGCCAATGGGAGTGGGGGGGAAGAATAGCAATAGCACTTAGACTTATATACTGCTTCCTAGTGCTTTACAGCCCTCTCTAAGCCGTTTACAGAGTTCAGCATCTTGCCCCCAACAATCTGGGTCCTCATTTTACCGACCTCAGAAGGATGGAAGGCTGAGTCAACCTTGAGCCGGTGAGATTTGAACAGCTGAACTGCTGAACTAGCAGTCAGCTGAACTTGCAGTGCTGCTTTTAACCACTGCGCCACCTCATAAAAGTGAGTGTTTTCAAATAAGCCATTTTTATTTTCTTTCGGGCCCTCTCAGAACTGTTCAGAAATGCCGATGGGAGTGTAGATCCACCCCAACCATCGAAGGGGGACAGATGTCCCAGGCAGATGGTCTTCCCGTCGAGAACAGCTTGTGAGGCAGATCTTGTGACTTTGTCTACGCTGGAGGAAAAGTGGAGTCAGGGTGCGGGGTGGAAGGAACGGAGGAGCTGGTCTCGAAAAGAGATGTTCGATTCACGCAGGGATGGGTCACCATCAGGAAATCCCAGCAACGTAACCTGGATAGGGAAGTCCAGAAACCCTCTAGACAGAAGCCAATTGCCAATAATGGAGACCTAGTGTGGTGTAGTGAGGAAGGCGCTGGCTGAGAAACCGGGAGACAGTGAGTTCTAGTCCTGCTAGAAGGACATGAAAGCCAACTGGTTAGCTTTGAGCCAATCACCAGGCGATGGTGAGTTCTAGTCCTGCTTTAACTATGAAAGCCAACTGGTTGATTTTGGACCAAACACCAGGAGATGGGGAGTTCTAGTCACAATTTAGCCATGAAAGCCACCTGGGTGACTTTGGGCCAATCACCAGGAGACGGTGAGTTCCAGTCCTGCCTTAGGCATGAAAGCTGGCTGGGTGCCTTTGAGCCAATCACCAGGAGACTGTGAATTCTAGTCGCGCCTTAGGCATGAAAGCCAGCTGGGTGACTTTGTGCCAATCACCAGGAGACAGGAAGTTCTAGTCCTGCCTTAGGCATGAAAACCAACTGGGTGACTTTAGACTGATCACCAGGAGACAGGGAGTTCTAGTCCTTGTCTAGGCATGAAAGCCAGCTGGGTGATTTTGGCTCAATCCCTCTCTCAACCCAATCCACTACGAAGGGTTGTTTTTGTGGGGGGGAAACAGGAGGGAGAAGGAATACGAAGACCTTCACCCCTTGAGTTGACCCAAATGCATTAAAAAGCAGAATAAAAGAACAACAGGACCATCAACAACTTCTATGTCTCTGCCAAAGTAACCAACCGCACAGATCTTGAGCTAACTAATGGAGATTTTTACCTCCTTCTCCTTTTTTAACCAAGGGTGACTAATGGAGACCCTCCAGGCTCAGCCCCTTGAGAGACCCTCCTTAAGAACAGACCTTCCCCTCTCTTTGCTTCTCTGCAGGGCGCTAAATATCCGCTTTTGTTCGGTCTCTGGAAGAAGAGCACAGAAACTGCTTTGCTCCATTTAAAAAACAAACACAGTTAGGCCAAAAAAAAAATCATTTTTTTTTAAATTAAAAAAGAATTTTTAAAGAAAGCCCCTCAGGAATATTCTCCTTTCTGGTGGGGGGGGGGGGGGCGGCATGAAAAGGGCCTAAGTGCTAAGGGTAGCCGTGTGGCCTACTTTTGCCGCCTGCTTTGAAGACCTCCGCTAATGTGGGGAAGGGGAGCCATCTCGAGACACACACACCCTCTTCCCCCACCTGTCCCCATTTCCCCCCCCCCCCGGCAAAAAAAAAAAGTCCACCAGCCTGAATCCCACAACTCAGCCCCCACCCTTCCCAAAAGCCACTGCTGGCTTGCCATTTTTTTAAGGTGACAGAAGGCGAGCGTTTTTAAAATAGATGGAGATAATCAGGTTGGCTGGATGTAATTTAATGTTAATTAAAATGTAAACGCAGCAAAATCAGATTTAGCCGCCGGTCAGCTGCTTGGGAAAGCTAGGGAATAGCACTCGGCTTGCAAAATGTTCGGTTGCCCACCCACGATAAACCCGTTGGTCAATTTCAGCTTTTTCTCTCCGTTTCCCCCCCACCCCACCCCCTTTTCGGAAGTTGGTGCCAACTATGATGCCCCAAAAGCAGAAATGAGTGTGGAGGGGAAACAAAGAGAGATGTTAATTTAATTTAAGGAAGCTTGTTTGGGTTTAAATGGTGGTGGCTTTATTTTATTTTATTTATTTATTTTATTTGTGACATTTATATACCGCCTCATAGTGCAAGCACTCTCTAAGCGGTTTACACCAGTAAGCAATGTATATATTTACATTGCCCCCAACAATCTGGGTCCTCATTTTACCTACCTCGGAAGGATGGAAGGCTGAGTCAACTTTGAGCCGGTGAGATTTGAACCGCTGAACTCAAATGATCAGTAGCCTGCAGTACTGCTCTCTAACCGCTGCGCCACCTCAGCTTGCTTTCCTCTATCTGGTTTCTTGTGGTTAAAAAGCGACTTACAGGAGTTCATTTAGTGACCGTTCGAAGTTACAACGGCAACGAACAAATGACTTATGACGGTTTCCCACACTTACGACCCAGTAGTGGGTTCCAAAACCCTTTGCTACCCCCACAGAAGAAGAGATATTGTATAAAATATTATCTTGTGCAGAAATGGACAGACTAACAATGGAGTTAAAAGATAAAAATTAATCAGAATATTTCAAAATCTGGGATAAATTATACTATTGGTGGGAAAAGAGGAATGTCGGGATTAAGAACTAGCGATAAATTGGAGATGTACAGAGTTTTATGTTATTAAAGAAGGATAATGGAATTAACGTTGTATAAAAAAGGAAGATATATCTAGATAGAGATAAAGATGTATATTTAGGGATAGAAGCAACTTGATGTAAACTGGATTACCCGTCATGTACATGTCTTTTTGTTTTCTATGTTTGTTTGTTTTTAATTGTATTATAAATAAAAAACTTTAAAAAGAAAAAGAAAAAAATGACTTATGACCATTTTTCACACGACTGTTGCGGCATCTGCAGGGTCACGTGGTCAAAATTCAGAGGCAACTGACAGGACCACTGTCAAATTGCTGTCGCTATGCAAGACAGTTATTACGCAGGTTTTGCCCCATTTTACCACCTTTCTTGCCACCGTTGTTAAGCGAATCACTGCACTTCTTAAGCTGGTAACCCTGTTGTTCAGTGAGGGTGGCTTCTCCATTGACTTCGCTTGTCAGAAGGTCACAAAAAGTGATCGCACAGCCCAGGGACACTGCAACAGTCATAAGTACATGCCAGTTGCCAAGCCTCCAAATTTTGATCATGTGACCAGGGGGATTTGCAGCAAACATCGTAAGCGCAAAAAATGGTTGTAAGCCACTTTTTTTTTGTTGTAACTTTGAACAGCCACTAAGTGAACTGTCGTAAGTCGAGAACTAAGGGGCGTGCATAAGCGCACCGACGTGCCTACCGTCCCTGTCCTACTGTACCCATTTGTATGTACTCATTTTATGTGTTTATGGCTATGTTTTGCTTCTTTATATCCATTTGTTTGCGCCATTTTTTTCATGTGTCCTGTTTCCTTGCACTTGTTGACAAATATAAAGAAAGAAAGAAAGAAAGAAAGAAAGAAAGAAAGAAAGAAAGAAAGAAAGAAAGAAAGAAAGAAAGAAAGAATGAATTGATGAGATAGAAATTTATTCCTACTGAGGCGGTATAGATCTTGTTCCCTTGAAGTCATCCTTACGTAGAAAATGAAACCGAGATTTAATTCTAATTAACAAAATATTTATTTCAGTATAAAAGTAACAAAACATAAATCTTAATTAAGCTACATTGTGCCAGTCAAGAATTCACATCTGCGTCGGACGGAGGCTTGCAGGAGAAGAAGGAAGGAGGAGACAAAACTCCTGGAATGCACACATGCGTAGAAACACATATCACATGTCTGCTTGATTAGAAAATACAGTAGATCTAGAAATACAGTAGAAGACTAAGAAATATAGCACAGAGGCTCAACTGGCAATATATTCACATCGTGACATGAATGAATGAATGAATGAATGAATGAATGAATGAATGAATGAATGAATGAATAAATAAATAAATAAATAAATAAATAAATAAATAAATAAATAAATACCTGTAATCATCCCTCTTTCTGTTGTTTCTCTTCGTTGCAGAGACTCTGCTCAGATCTACCGGCCTGTTTGCACCTAAACCTTTTCCCTAGAAGCCGAGTGAGACCTTCGAAAGGCCAACTCAGGGATGAGCGCAGGCAGAGCCAACCCTTACAGCATAGTATCTTCTGAGGAAGACGGGTTGATCTTGACCACCATGCCTGGGGTGAATGGCTTCGGCAACGGTAAGATCCACACGCGGAGGAAATGCCGGAACCGATTCGTGAAGAAGAACGGCCAGTGCAATGTCGAATTTACCAACATGGATGACAAACCTCAGCGATACATAGCCGACATCTTCACCACCTGTGTGGACATCCGGTGGAGGTACATGCTTCTGCTCTTCTCCCTCGCTTTCCTGGTCTCCTGGTTGTTGTTTGGCCTCGCCTTTTGGCTGATCGCCCTGGTCCACGGGGACATCGAGAAGCCCACAAAAGACGAGACCTTCACCCCTTGCCTCCTGCAGGTGAATGGCTTCGTGGCTGCGTTCCTCTTCTCCATTGAGACTCAAACGACCATCGGTTATGGCTTCCGTTGCGTGACCGAGGAGTGTCCTCTGGCTGTCTTCATGGTGGTCCTTCAGTCCATTCTAGGCTGCATCATTGACTCCTTCATGATCGGCGCCATCATGGCGAAAATGGCCAGGCCGAAGAAAAGAGCTGAAACGTTGCTCTTCAGCCACCACGCCGTGGTGGCCATGAGGGACGGCAAGCTGTGCTTGATGTGGAGAGTGGGCAACCTTCGGAAGAGTCACATCGTTGAGGCTCACGTCCGAGCTCAGCTCCTCAAGCCCAGGATCACCGAGGAAGGGGAATACATCCCTCTGGACCAGATAGACATAGACGTTGGGTTCGACAAAGGCTTGGATCGTATTTTTTTGGTCTCCCCCTTGACGATCCTTCATGAGATCAACGAGGAGAGCCCCCTGTTTGGGATTAGTCGGCAGGATTTGGAAACGGACGATTTTGAGATCGTGGTGATTCTGGAGGGCATGGTGGAGGCCACAGCCATGACCACCCAAGCTCGGAGTTCGTACTTGTCCAGTGAGATCCTTTGGGGTCACCGCTTCGAGCCCGTCCTCTTTGAGGAGAAAAACCAATACAAAGTGGACTACTCACACTTCCACAAGACTTACGAGGTGCCCTCAACTCCCTGTTGCAGTGCCAAGGATTTGGTGGAGAACAAGTTCCTTCTTCCAAGCACCAACTCCTTCTGCTACGAGAACGAACTGGCCTTTATGAGCCGCGACGAGGAGGAGGAAGAGGAGGAGGTGGAGGAAGAGGAAGACAGCAGAGGTTTGGACAATCCGTGCTCAGGGGACCAGCCTGAATTTGATAGACTGCCAATGACTGTAGGACCCCTCGATCAAAGGTCCTACCGGAGAGAATCAGAAATATGACTCAGGGGCTTCCTCAACGTTTCTTTGGTCTCTCCTTTCTCCCTCCCTCTCGCTAACCTTCTCAACAACAACAACAACAATGTATGCAGAACAATGCAAAAGTGCCATAGGGATGCCTGAGAATTCGTGTTGGTTTGTCGGGTGTTGCGTTTTGTGGTCTTTAAGAAAATAATTAAGTGCAATAATCGCTGAATGGCAACGGGCTTACGGAACGCAGTCTCCCTCCAAGGTTAGATCATCATGCAGGGCAGGTCCCAAATGGTGCCCCCACCCCGTGGGTTGGTTTTGCAGCTAAAACAGAGACACACACACGCACACGTTTTTGAGTTGTATGCTTTGTGCGGGAATGACAACGCACGTTGAAAGGGAGTATAGGCAGTCTCTCCTTCCCTTTGTGGAAAATTAGTTGGTTTTTTTTGTTAAGGCTAGTATTATCTTAGAGTGGTTCAAAAGAAGTGAACATCAGGAAATCAGGCCAGGTGTGTTTGTCTCAAATATACATACTGCCAAGACAGGGGGATATTTTGCACTAAGTCGAGATGGACCTCTCCTTCATGGTTTTACTATGCTGCTATAGGAATAGTAAGAGGGCTTCGAAGAGCAACCAGGTGAGAAAGGGTTAAGTGGTGGAACTCCAGGGCTGGCTCTACCATTGATTAGGGGGAATGAGGAATAGCAATAGCAATAGCACTTAGACTTATATACCGCTTCATAGTGTTTTACAGCCCTCTCTAAGCGGTTTACAGAGTTCAGCATCTTGCCCCCAACAATCTGGGTCCTCATTTTACCGACCTCAGAAGGATGGAAGGCTGAGTCAACCTTGAGCCGGTGAGATTTGAACAGCTGAACTGCTGAACTGCAGTGCTGCACTTTAACCACTGCGCCACCTCGCCACCAAATGGGCAATTGCACAAGATGTCCTCTATGCAGGGGTCCCCAACCTTGGCAACTTTAAGACTTGTGGACTTCAACTCCCAGAATTCCTCAGCCAGCAAAGTCCACAAGTCTTAAAGTTGCCAAGGTTGGAGACCCCTGCTATATAGGAAGACTTACGAACCACAGAGAGACCTTGGGTGGTCATAAAACTTAAGATTTCTTTTGCAAGCTAACCTGCTTTCCTCATGTGTTTCTGGTGGGCTCCTTCAACAAGTAGAAGCTTCCTCGTGTTCAATGCCTGGTGAACCTATGGATGCTTCCATAGGAGTCTTCTTGGCGATGATATAGAAGTGATTTTGCCTGGCCTTCTTCTGAGGAGTTTTTAAAAGGGTTTCCAGCCTTCAGTCCTCTTCTTTTAGTAGGTTCTCCTCTACGTTCTTCTAACCAGATCTGGGCTCGCTTAGCTCTTAAGAGTCCATTTCAGTTGCCAGTTCCATCTCCAAGTGCTTTGAGAGCTCCTGGAGATACACCCACAGATTGCAGCCCTGGAATGGGGGCGGTGGTGGAAAATTCTGCCTCGAGAACCATCGTATCATCCGCTGATGATGGCCCTCACCCATCGCATCATCCTTCCTCAAAGACGGATGTTCTGGTTTTAAAAACAGCAGATGCCCAAGAGAAAGGGACTCAGCTGATTTTCCTCCAAGCCAAAGACTTTCGTTAGTCAACAGAGGAGGGTATTTGTAGCTCAGGGTTGACACGAGGGGTCCTTGGTGCTCACTGGCTTGTTTTCTTGCAGACCTTTCAGGACCCACACTAGGCAACGTCATCGGTGCTAGGAGGGAGTTGGGTTTGTGGGGGGGAGGAGGAGGAGGAGGAGGAGGAGAATTATGGGGCCTTTGGTCTCTCTGAATTTGACTATTTTCTTGCAGACGTTTCAATACCCAAACTAGGTAACATCTTCAATGCTAGAAGAGAGTGGGGTTTATGGAAGGAGGAGGAGGAGGAGGAGGAGGAGAATTATGGGGCCTTTGGTCTCTCTGAATTTGACTGTTTTCTTGTAGATGTTTCAACACCCAAACTAGATAATATCATCAGTGCTGGGACGTTACCTAGTTTGGGTCATGAAACTTCTCCAAGAAAGTGCCAAGGAATCTCCTCCTCCTCCTCCTCCTCTCCATAAACCCCACTCTCTTCTAGCATTGAAGATGTTACCTAGTTTGGGTATTGAAACGTCTGCAAGAAAATAGTCAAATCCAGAGAGACCAAAGGCCCCATAATCCTCCTCCTCCTCCTCCTCTTCCTCCTCCTCTCCACAAACCCCTCTCCCTTCTAGTACTGATGATGTTACCTAGGTTGAGTCATGAAACGTCTGCAAGAAATAAAACAAGCTCAGAGAGCACCAAGGACCCCTCAGACTTTCGTTAAACATGTTTAATCGTCCCCTTTGTAAAGACAGTGCAATCTTTGCCCCCAACCATCCCTCTCCATCTTCCCTCTTGACCTTACACACACCTCGCTCTGTTGGTGCCGTCTTCTTCACCCGGGCAATTTCCAAGCACCGCTCCATCCTCGGCCCCCACCCCACCCCGCGCCTTTAATCAGAGGTCACATGTCCATCCATCTGGATGGCAGGCATGGGCCCAAACTGAGCAGCCGATCACGTCAGCAATAAATGTGAAAGATGTTGCATCGGGCCATCGTTTCCGAGTACCTCCCATTAGCTGTTACTGTAAAAGCTAGACATAAAAAAATCATCATCATCATCATCATGTATCGCAACGGCTGAATTTGCCCTCCGGCAAACTGCTAGGAGCTGAAGGACGCGACGTGTTCGG